>OX465580.1:46544027-47091036 GCA_950022655.1 Alentia gelatinosa
GGAACAAGCGCAGTCAATGTCAAGGTTGCCGCATAAATTAGCGGAGGCGTGGCTCTGGTGGTCTGGGAGATGGGAGAGTACACTGGCCACCAGAGCAGACAAAATTCAAACATGAATAACAACAGAACGGAGAGTCCCAACAAATTTACCCACATGACCTTACATTTGTCGTGACTATAGCACACCTGACAGCACCCTAAATGTTGTAGGGCTGCGATAAATGGCTGACCCCCTAAAATGTTGTGACTATAGTACAATGACAGCAAAACCGTGTTGTTCTTAAAACAATTGTTGTGACTGAAAAACAGGGCCCTGGGCCCTGTTTTTCAGTCGAGACGATCTCAAGCTGAGATCCACTGAGATCCATTGGAGATCCTGAGACCATTTAGGAGATCAATGGCTGCAGGTGTTTTTCAGTCAGGGTCTCAGTGCGCCACAGCGGATCTCAGGACGATCTCAGGTTTAGCTGAGATCATTTCTGCCAGGTACAAGATACTGCACTCAGAAATTATTGATTTGAGATACTTATACTTATTCAAATTAGACCATATTTACAGCGAATAATTGTCCATGTCCATCCAATTGCGTCCTAAGATTTCATAATTTTCTATTGAATATTTCAAGTTAGACATGTTTTTCTTTGTGAATGGGTAGTGTTGTTATTTATAAATATGGAGTGACCTTGACCCTACCCTGCTCAAATAACATCGAGCATTCCAGTAGGTATACACAAGCTGTTTGAGTGGGGCAGTGACTGCATCTCTAAGATTTCCAGACAAATGTGTCTTAATAACCACAAGAAAACTATGAAATTTCGGATATAGGTATGTCAGATTATTAGAACCCTTCGCTCTAAATATTTTCTAATTTGAATAAGTGCAAGCACCTAAAAAAATAAGTTATGACTAGTATCAACTGGTCTCAGGTTGAGACCGTTTGGGAGATCATTTCACTTGAGATCCCTTGAGATCATCACAACTGAAAAACACTCAAATCACTCAAAACGGTCGCATCTCAGTCTCAGGCTGAGATCCCCAGAGATCGTCTCAACTGAAAAACAGTTTGGCTTCCAAACGGTCTAAACTTGAGATCGTCTCAACTGAAAAACAGAAGTCAGGTAATTGTCTGAAGAGAAATTAGTCTAAGTTTAATTCTTTACAGTTTTGGCAAGGCAGTAATGGAATCCAGCATAAAACATGAGGTAATATCTAATGGTCCTGCTTTTCCCTGTAGCTCATATTCTAAGGGGGTTCAATTTATATATTACAATATGGCTTCCACAGACATTCAATACCCATTATATTTCTTGTATATTTCAGAACAAAGCTAAATGTGATCAATGTCAGAGACTTTATTGCATTAAGTTTCATATTCATAGTGTATCAGAGAAGTAAGTTTAACAATAATCCAACATATTACTGCATATTACATAGTTCAGATGTCCTGCCTTGTATGATTGAACCAAGAACTTGTATAAATATTGCCACAATGAAACTGCTTACTTTTAAATTTTATCTACCATAGTCTTTCGTGTGCCTCTCGCTTATCTTGACTTTGACCTTCTTTTGAAGGGCCGCATTCCAAAGAATGATCTGGTCTATGATCTTCTCTGGTGCCCTATCTGCCAGCCAGTCCTTTTCTGTGAGTTTCCCAAATAGGACAAACTTTTTCAACGACTCCAGGTAGCACTTTACTGTTGAAGCCTTAGACTGCTTACACAATGCATCTTCAATAAAGGGTACAAGTCCCATGTAAGAAGCACTCAGGTCATGAAGAGTCCACCCTTCATATTTTTGGTTGAGGTAGTTGAGGAGGACCCTGACTTGCCTCCCAATCTCCTTTAATCTCACTATATCCTTTGATCCTCCTGATAGAGATCTGCTCCATACTTTAAACTCCTCGAGCTCCTCTGGGTGCCTTAAATTTAAAATGAAAATGGTATTAAAATTGCAAATTTGTACTTATAACTTTCTACGAATGTGTTGATTCATCAAATATTAAGAAAGAAACTGATTAGTGCTTGGTCTGTGTCCCTGTTCACCATCAAGTTTGGAGTGCAGAGGAATTTGAATGAGGGAATGGCTGAGTTAATATCCTGAAGTGCACCAAACAATATGTTATTTGGGGACACATTCCAAACAGAAATGCAGTTTTAATTATATCTTAGTCTCAACAAGTTTATCTGTTTATTACCCATTGAGTATGAGTTACCATACTTGCAAGCCTGTTGAAACTGAGTTCCTAATGTTAAGCCTGTGGACTTTTATACCAGACTCAGATAAAATTGAATAGAAGCACTTGCTTTTGTTATAGATTATTTGAAAGAGATCAGTGATGAATGAGATTAAGTGGAAAATAATCTATCCTACAATCTGAATAAATGCAAACAATTTTAATCTAATATGCTTATCCTATTGTTGAATAGTGGCTATGAATATGATTAGTTCCATAAAACTCTAGACATGGTTGAATAATCATTTTCAGTGAGCGAATGCCAACACACCATTATCTCATAAAACAGTACAACTATCTCACTTTGTGATAAATATATCTCAAATGGTTTGTAAATAGATGACTGTAAAATAAACTGAAACAAAAATTAATGTTAATTCTTAACTATTCAGGTAGGCAAAACAAATGCCTAGACTCTAATATATTAATATTGTAAAACCAATAGTAGGACAATGCAATCAGCTCAATGTAAATTTAACTCTTTTAATAATTGGTGAACACCAACAAGTTCATACTTGTGTTTTTCGGTGGCCTCATTCAGATCTTGATCTGAGGTCTCAGTCTTATACATGGCCTCTTTGCTCATCTCTCTTGGCCCTAACACCACTCAATTTCAGGGCAGCCCTGTATTGGGGTGAGGGCGGTGACAACCTATGTTTTAGTTTGAGGTGCTTATTGTCCCTGGTTACTTGAGCTGAACACAGGTCACAGCGCTTAAAAGGCCTGGGGGCCGTTTCACTAGTAGGGGGGTCAAAGCGAGAGGTAGGACTGCAACCGTGGCACCAACAGTTGCACCAACAGTGTCAATCCCAAATCTGCGTTTCATCAGTGGTCTCGCTGTTGAGGTGGGACCAACTCTCACTGTTGGCACAGGTCTCGCTATGCACACGCATTTGACGTTTGAATTTATTTGTCGACAGGCCGGGATGACGTGGAACTTCACCCCTTCCCATAAGAATTAACTCTTTCTGTCCGAGCCTGATTGGAGAGCACAGGCACTATAGGACGAGGCATAATACCTCTATAAACCCCAAAGGGACGAGACTATCGCCGTATGGTGTCTGTTTGTCGTATGGGTGTCACTTAGCAACCTTTAGACCAACCAGTTACTATATTTACTAGTCGAATACCCATAGAGTATAATAATGAACATGGTATTTTTTATTAATTGTGAAAAAATGGTGTAAATCTATTCATTATTTCTCATAAAACATAACGTTTGTGATGGTGATACAAAAACATAAATATAATTTTTAAACAATGCCTGGAGGCATTGCTCGTCCCCTGGGTGGGAATGCCTCCAGGCATTGCTCGGACTGAAAGAGTTAAGCAATATAATTTTTACACGAGTAAGGTATATATATAACCTATAATCCTTCCAAATATGAGGAAAAACGGCCACGCCATCCCGAAGATATCAGCGTTTGGATTTTGTCATAGCACATACTGCTCTTCCCGCCGGCCTCTGAGGGGAGACAAAAAGAACAGCCGAAACCCTGCCACACTACGGAGGGAGTGAAAAAAAACAGCGACCAACGCAAACGCACGGAGGGAGTAAAAAATTCAAACGCCGATATCTTGGGAACTCTGTGGCCGATTTTCTTCATATTTGATATGATTATAGTTTTTACGTATACCTTACTCGTATGTAGACCCTCTCGCTTACAGCAGCTCCACAGTGGCACTAACAGCGAGACCCTCTGCACTAATGAAACAGGTTCTGCCACTGTTGGTGCCGCTTGTATCCCAAGTGCCGTTCACGCTTGAGTGCACCTACTAATGAAACGCAAACTGCCGCTTTGCTGCCACTGTTACAAACAGCGAGACTTGTAGCTCCTAGTGAAACAGCCCCCAGGTATAAACAGGGTTAACCTTTCTTCTCAGTTCCTCAGGATCACAGTATATTATGTGGTAATCACATGCCTCCTTATCCGAAAATCTATGTATGGCACGCAGATGTCTGAGGATGTTTATCACACCTTTTGCACAAATGGGGCATGTTTTTTTCTTCCTGATTTTCTTTTCAATCATTATTTCTTCCACGATGTCAGTGGCTGTCCTCTTGGAAGATTTGCTAAAAATTGCATATATTATATGAGGAACTATCTTGACTTGCATTGTTATATAAGTTGTGGGGAATTAGAAAACAAATCCCCTATAACTGGCACAAAAATTTGAAATATTTGATAATGATGTCAGAGTACTGTTATTTAACATTCCTCCACCTAGAAAGAATCATTCCCAAATACATTTGATTATGACTATTCCCCAACTTCATTTCATCAAAATTTTGTTGTACATACATACATACATATATATATAATATCATGGAACCAATTAGTGGTAGAATAATGTATAGGATAATATGAACAATAATTGACACGAAGGTGTGGATGGCGGAATAATTAATAAACAGGGTTTATTGTAAAAGGTAACATTGGGACCTTCCCCTGCCTATACATCAAGAATTACAGGTAAGCTAAAGCTTCAATCCTGAAAAGTAAGATTAAAAATGAACTGCTCGGTTGAGCAAATCACAGCGGAATGAGTATTTGAAACCACGGGCGTCACCAAGTAACCTCCGGTTACCGCATCAGTAACCAGGATACCTAGAAGAGTGGGTGTGATGCCCAAACAACAACAACAACAACAACAAGACCGCAGTGAATATTTGCAGGAGTTATATTGGTTGATAATTTATATTTATATAAGCATAGTTATATAGTAATATAATATCATGGAACCAATTAGTGGTAGAATAATGTATAGGATAATATGAACAATAATTGACACGAAGGCTTGGATGGCGGAATAATTAATAAACAGGGCAAAAACCCGCCAGACACAACAGAGTTCAATTGATGATACTCAGAAACTGAGAGGCCATTCTATCTGAGGAAGCGACTGTGTGGGGGGTATCATGTAAATAAGAATATACTGCTGATGAAGACCAATTACCCCGAGACTTGATATCGTCGATATCAACACCGATATCCTTTAAAAACGTCGCTCCCCCGTGCCTCAGAGAATGGCAAGACACCTTGTCTTGTCCAAAGCCACAAATTCTGGAAAGAGATTTCAGTTTATTATTGAGTTTTTGATAATTTAATGGCAAAAACACTCTGCCAGTAGGTAATTGAATAAGATAATCATTAGGCTTAGGATTAAACATTCTAAAATACATCTCAAAGTATTTCATTATACAGAAAATTGAATTAGGAATACGATCAAACCTAAGAACTTTTGGCTTGGTCCCTAATTGGTCCACTTTGGAAGAAGTTATTTTTATCTCTAAATGATCCTGAGATAAGGTTAAATCCCCTCTCTTTAGAGTGTGTGGGGAGAGAGTAAAGTGAGATTTACGCAATTGGCCTCTGAAGCCTAACAAAAAAACATAACCAATAGACCAAATCTTCAAGGGAAGATAAATCCATTTTGTCAAACATTGATCTCGTATCGATAATAGTTATTGGATAGCGAGTATTACTGCTAGTATCTCCCAAACGAGTGAGTCCTTTCAAAGTCATTTTTACCAGAAAATCAGTAGACATATCAGGATTACCACGCAGTTTATTCTCAAAGTTTACTGCTGAAAGATAGTTTTTAATTGATACTGGTTTGAGATATTGTGATAGAAATATACAATATAAAGATAAGTGTGAATTGGTGGTAGGGAAACAAACCCAATCTCTATCACTACAAAATCGAAAATAACACGATAATTGTTTAGACCTGACCTTCCTGGTGTTTTCCGAAATGCAACTATCCAAAACAGTTTTTTGTTTTTCCAACAAAGTCTCCAGTAATTTATCTGTAACAAAACCCAGACATGCCTTTCTCGGTTAAAGTACGCAAGATTTTTTCAGATACGCCTTTGTATCCTAAACGAGATAGTTGGTCTGCCAGAACATTATCAGCTGACCTAATGTAGGATGCTTTTAGGCTCAAATTATTAATAAAACACACCCAAAACAACTCTCTGAGCCAACTCATGCATTGTTTGTTTTTGCTTCGGCCTGTATTAATCATCGCTAATACTTGCATATTATCGGTAACCTTACTTATTTTGCGATTTTTGTAATTATCGGCCCATCGTTTAACACCAACCAGGACTTGCCAGAGTTCGTAGAGATTTATATTTTCCTTGATCACTTCCATTTTTGGAGACAATTCAAAATGGCAATCCTCAATTACTGGACATTTAATATCATCCCAAGATCCATAAAAATAATCGAGACCTGCCCAGGCCCCAAAGCCTAACATTGACTAAGATTAGTAAGTATCACTCATAAAATTGTTTATGCTAATCTTATCTGGGCAAGAACAATCGGTTATTGGCCTAAGTTTACCGTTCGATTTAATCACCGCGCCTAGCGAATGAACACATTTAGGTCTATCTGAGGCATATGCTACTTTGCCGGTTGATAATTTCTCTTCGATAATTTTACTCATTTCCTGATAAATGGGAGGATCAAGAATGGAATTATAATTTTCACAACGATAACTAGTATCGCAATCCTCGTTAACTATACTGAAACCGTTAACAAATCCATTCCAGACAAAATTTTTATCGAACTCGGTAAGCTCACTGCTATTACTCTCCCCAGAGATATCGATAAATTCTACACGGCCTAAGCTGGGCCTTATGATCACCTATATAATGAATGCACTCGCAAACATTATTAAAACAGTTACTTTCGTTTCCCATTAACAAATTCTTTATACTCCAAAAAGGAATTGTTTCATTAACCAACGAAACATCGAATTTTGAATCATTATCGAAACAAGAATTACCGCTACTACCTGTAACGGTTTTTTCATTTTGAATATCTGAACACGAGTGATCAACTAGATCACCGACAAAAGTATCATTATCACCGAACTTTTGATACGAAACAGGTAAGCTATCCAAACTTTGATACACTATATCACCCTGAATAAAACCATCTGATACTTGATTATCTTCACAACTGGTAACCGCCGAAACGCCTGCATCATGTACATCCTCCGTGACCTGACCTGACCTGACCTGACCTATATCTTCAGGAATGCGGTTAATCATGTGGGCACTATTAATACATTGATACATAGTATCTGTTTCGCTATAAGTATCACTACGGTTACCATGTTTTGCGTTTCATTTAGAACTCGTTTTCCTATCCTGACAGGAGTAAGCGCCATGACTTGAAGATGAACATACGCTGCAGTTGTGTCGATACTTACAGTTAACGAAAGTACAACCGCTTTCGCTTTTATTGTAAGCATTACAGGTATGAGCATTAATTTGAGTTGACACTTTACCCTTAGTTTGTCTTGAGTTTCTTGAGTTTAGAGTACCATCATACGAAAGATACCTGACAATGTCGCTAGGATCGATAGTATTGAAAGAGTTACCACCTTTTTTGTTTGCGCGATCCTTAACGGATTTATCATACTTTACTAGCGCTTCACTCAGAAATACTTTCGTTTTCGCTTTTTCTGTTATCATAATGTGATGGTTCATTATACCCGTGATATCTCTATCGTTCTCGTACATCTCCTTCATCATTTTTAGATTAACTAACGTTAGACCTTCGAAAGTTAAAATTTTTTCCCCTTTTTCTAAGTATCTGCTGGAATCATATTTACCAGATTTTTTCTTTCGTTTGTCTCTGCTCCTTGAACGCGAGCTATCGTCTGAGCTAGCGGAAGATGAAGAAGAACTTGATGTCGATCTCGTGGTAGCGACTTTTCAACGGCGATTCTTGGCCCCAGAAGATCTTGAACGAGTTCTAGATGACGGATTTTCTTTTGACGATACCATCTTCAATATTGTCGCTATAGAATCCTCCAAACTTGTCATCCTTCCCTCCAGTCGCGAGTTTCTCTTGTCTTGTATCCCAGCTGGAGAAAACGACTCCGTTGTTATGCCCTCTGAGTAGGCTGCTCCTGTGGTTGACTGCCCGCCGGCTTGCCCGTCCATCTCCGCGGTGGTAGCCCTCGATTCCGCTAAATTTTGGGGAAAATTGCCCAAATTCTCCCCAGAGGCATCCACCTCTGAGGACTTCTGTGTATCCTTCATTCCTTCATCTGAAGAAGCCTTCTTCTTATTTCTGCCCATATTGGCAAAGAAATCAATCTCTCCGAGAATGATTATTAAAAATGAACTGCTCGGTTGAGCAAATCACAGCGGAATGAGTATTTGAAACCACGGGCGTCACCAAGTAACCTCCGGTTACCGGATCAGTAACCGGGATACCTAGAAGAGTGGGTGTGACGCCCAAACAACAACAACAAGAAGACCGCAGTGAATATTTGCGGGAGTTATATTGGTTGATAATTTATATAAGCATGGTTACATAGTAATATATATATATATGTGGATGAATGCAAAAAATTGTTACAAGTCTTCATTATTTCTATTTGTTTAGTAAGATTGTAGACAAGGATGGGATATTTTCTGCAGGTGACTATGCAAATATGCTACTGAACAGAATAAGGGTTATATTTAGGTAATGGATTCATGAATGACAGTTTCTTCCCTATAATGTCTATTTCCTTTAATCGTTGTTGTAGTATTAGAGGGCTACTACTGAAATATTGCCTTAGCGGTTCTGTCAATATATGAATGTGCAATATTATGGAAAAATAGAGAAGGTCCATTTCTGAAAGGGGTTATATTTTTTCATTATTTATAAAATATAGTACATAGAAAATGAAAATAAAGGCTTCTTAGAAATACTGGACATTATCTCTCATCTAGATACTGAAAGCATATGAATACATTGAACATCTTATGACTAAAACCAAACCTAGGAATAACGATTTTAAAAGAAGCAAAGGTCATGTACAATAAAAACATGGGAATGGCAGACCCAAACTATATTAATCTAGGTTATATTGGTCATTACCATGTTTGAATACCAGTTGGTGAAGATTTACAGTTCCCATCTATTGTAACCAAGTCTTTAGATGAAGGGAAGGGGCAGTGCCAGGGAAAAGTATGAAATATGGTCACCTGTCTTTATGAATTGCTCATCTGAGACTTTTCTAAAGCTGTGACTTTGTGTCCTGGATTCCTGGTAACCTAGGAAGTATCAGAAGAAAGGATTCAGTGAAATATGACTATCACCAAATAGCAAGTGCCAAAAAATGGACTGAACAATGTCAATCTCACCATTATTCATGTGCTATATCAAATGGGGTAAATGCTACTTCAGAGGTAGCAAATACCCCAAACACATAGGCACTCACCTCACCTCCCAGTTTACACCGCCAAGTCACAGTCTCAATTTGCCCTCCCCAGTCCAAGTCTTTCCTACTGTCAGGTGCCACTTTCGATTGAGCACTTGCTGCTTTACTGTCAAGCAACAAAGAAAAGCAGGGATAAGTACATTCAATGTGCAACATCCATGTCCAGTGTTTTCAGCAACACTGGGAAGAAAGAAATTCTGAAGTTTCTCTGTGAAACAAAGATTTTCTAAAAGCTATAGAAATGAACAAAGGAGAACTTTTAGAACATTAGCGTGGGTACTAAAGCTATATTTACAATCCATTTCCTTTTATTATAGACCACATAGAAGTAATTGAACAAATTGGACGTTAAACTACCCAAACAAACAAACATAGAAGTATCTTTAGACACAAATTACATAAAAATAGGGATACATATCAATATAATGATATTTGACTGCAATCAATAAACCTATAAAATAATTTTTGAATATTTCTAGAGCTTACTGAGGTGGCTGCTGTTTTTCGGAAACTGGTACATGACAGCCTATTGTATCCCAGGTCCTTCATTTCAGCAGTTATAATGTTGGCAACATCAGAGTTTGTGAGCCGACTGCTACTCCAGTTCACGAACAGTGGCTGATCAGGATGGTCCCAGGAAGATGAATGGTGATACCTTCCCTTAGACCTCTCACAGTAGGTCACAAGCCACCCAAACACATGGCCTTGCAGGCACAAGTGTGTGGCTTCATATGTTTGTACAGTCTTATGTTTGGAAATCTGAAAATTGTTGTTAAAAGGTTAGGTTACAAGTATCTATAAACAGAGGTGACTGCTATCAAACTACTCAATAGACTTTCACCAACCGATATTCATTTTTAACTCAACTGATTGATACAAGTTATGTGATACGGAACATGATAACTGTGTTTATGGATAGAAGCGGGCATGAATTGAAAATAAAAGAGCTACACTCATTTATATATATATATATATATATATAAACCTTGTGCTGCCGGATATATATATATAAGGACAAATGAGAACAATGAGACATTTTGGTTTGGCATATTTGTGGAGTTTATATTTTTATATATAAGGGACACAATTCCTTCCTAGATTATATATATAAAAAAAAATTTGTCCGGTCCGGTCAGCCGATGAGCATCCAGCGCGAGTGGTTGAGGTGAGGGGAATGAGGCCCGGATCCCTGTCCCGGTTACGCTGGTCAGGTGTGCGGTCAGTGCTGGTCAAGCGTGACGATGCTGGTGGCGCTTCCTCTTCCCCTGGTGTACCAGACTGTCATCGTAGACGACTGGTGTGCCCTCTCGCTAGGGTTTATACCATATTAGAACCGGGTGTTCTATTCTCCCTATATATATATATATATATATATATATATATATATATATATATAATATTGACCTTCATTACATAAATAAGTGAGACAAGGCAGTAGTTGGTGGAATTAATTACATAGTAATTAACAAAAACAGGCTTTATTCAAGTAAATATACAACTAGTATAAAACTCATAAACCTGCCACAATAGAGTACATAAAATGGGCTAACTCCCAAATATAACAAGATTTAAAATTTTTCTCAACGAGTGAGAAACACAAGTGTGGTGGTCGGTGAGCAGAAGAGGAATGAGGAAATTACCGTTATGAGCTGCTCACCACCACGCGTAACGAATTATCACCGTGGATATCGCATTATCCACAGCAACTACCTAGACAACGGAAACGGAGTAACTCCGGAGTGAATAATAATGAGCATTTCATTCGGTATTTATATATATATATTAATCATATATATTAATATAATATTGACCTTCATTACATAAATAAGTGAGACAAGGCAGTAGTTGGTGGAATTAATTACATAGTAATTAACAAAAACAGGCCAACCACCCGCCAACTACAAGGAGGAACTACTTCAAAATTTCATTGACGATTCCATCTAAACGTAGCAGAACAGAAGAATCGGGGTGTAAATATCGATTAACAATCGAAGACCTCCAGTTACCCCTACGTTTTATGGAGTCGATAGGGACTCCAAGAGACTCCATTAGAGTAGCTCCCCCATGACGAAGGGAGTGTGGAGTAATATTCTTATCACTCAAGCCTAAGGCTTTAATTTCCCTCTGGAGCTTATAATAAAAATAATTATAAGGCATGCAACAGTTACCCACCACCGATTCAACATTAAACAAGGGGTCTGATGGGGCCAGGGAAAAAACCCTAATAAGTCTAGACAACAATTCAACGAGACAAAAATCGGAATCTGGGATAACACCCAAAAACACAGAGAAATTCTGAGTAGAAAATTGGTCCGTTTTTGAACTACGAATATTAATTACCAAGTGATCTGACTCAAAAACCAAATCAGAAACCAACAGTGTATGTGGAGAACTAGTATAATGCGATTTCCTCAATAAGCTCCGGAATCCCAAAACGCAAGCTGACCAAAAAGATAAATCGTTCAGAACAGACAAGTCCAGGTTTGATAGAATAGATTTCAAAATATCCACAGATATGGGAAATTTAGGATCCGATTTTGGAGCAACCCTGAGTAAACCCTTGATTAACAACTTCAAACTAAAATCGTCCGAGAAATCCTTAAAACCCAGAACCTTTTGATGGTACCAGAGACCAGAGAGATAATTCCTTATCGAACTCGCCGATAAAAAACCCGATAAATACGAAGCATATAACCCTGCTTGAGAAGCGGAGCACGGGAAAGGAATTAACGAATATTTAACACAGAACTGACGATAATTCCGAAGTTGAAATTCTCTAACCTTCCTAGTATTAGAAGATACCCCGGAGTAAATAAGACCTTCCTTTATTCTAAGTAACTCAGACATTGGGGGGTCTGGAAGTAGAAGAGCAACACATATCCATGTCTTCAAGTAATTTATAGCATTTCTTAGAATAACCAGAGTATCCCAAACGGGATAAACAATCAGCCAGGGTGTTATCTTCAGATCTGATATAACTGGCATGAAGGTTGAGGTTGTTGATAAAGCAAAACCAAAAAATATCCCTCAACCAACCCATACACACACTATTACAGCTTCGACCGGAATTAACCATAGCAAGAACCTGCATATTATCGGTGATAATATGCAGTCTAGAATTTCTAAGTGAAGGTCCCCAACGCCTGACACCGACAAAGACTGGCCAAAGTTCATAAACATTAATATTTGGATTATCAATTACCTCGGTGAGGCCTAACTCCAGGTGATCATCGAGACCCGAGGCATTGAGATTATTCTCCCAACTACCATAAAAGAGATCTTTCCCCGCCCATGAACCAAAACCCAACATAGAAGAATCCGAGATTAAAGGGATATTACACAAATCCTTTATGATTATCGCCCTGTAATTAAAAACTTTGCAAAACCTTAGCCACCAATCGAAATCCTTCTGAGTTTCATCATCGATTCTCCTAGACTCGTATCTATTCAAACTGGCACTTAGGTTAAAGAGTCTTCTACTGAAAGTACGACCTCCCCTAACTATTTGACTATTGAAAGACATGAGACCACCTATTCTTTCCAGATCTTTCTTCGTAACACAACCTTTCTCTACAGCTTTTGTTATAGCTTCCTCTAGATTTTTCACTTTCTTCTCCGGCAGGGTCAAAGACATATCAACACTATTTATCGTAATTCCCAGAAAAACACACTCCGTACTCGGTAGGGTCAACTTATTCATAGAAATTTCGAAACCCAATGATATTACTATATCAATAAACCTATCCCTCTTTGATAGGTAACTTTCATAGCTATCGGAAATAATCAGAAAATCATCCAAGTAGTTAACGATACCATAAATACCCTCCTGTCGGGCAGAATCGACCAAGAAGTCAGATATTCTACTAAAAATATTGGGAGCACACCGGAGACCGAAACATAAGCGATTATCAATAAAGAAATCGTCACCTTCCCCCAGGTCCCACCTAAATCCTTGAAAACGAGTATCGGTGGGTGCAACGTTGACAGACCTATAGGCTGCTTTTAGGTCTACTAAACACATGTATTCACCTCCAACAAGAGTATCGGCGGCTGTATATACTGAATTGTATTCAAACTCCTCGTAAGTAGTTTTCATAAAATTGTTTATGCTTTTTTCCTTAGGCATTGAACAATCGGTTATAGGTCTGAGCCTACCATCACTCTTTTGAACCGCGCCTAGAGCATGGATACACCTAGGCTTACATTTTACTTTAGTTACTTTACTGGATTTTAATTCACATTTAACATTATCATCCATTTCCGACTTAAACTGGTCAGAAAGTATACTAGAGTAATTTTCACAATCGTAACTTGCATCACAATCTGCATCAACTATTTTAAAACCATTGACCACGCCCTCAAAGATATAAGTTTTATCACCCTCTGATAAAATCGAATTTTCGTTACCGCTGAAAACATATCTTTTAAATTGACAAGGTTTTAACTGACTCTTTACATTACCCACATAATGAACGCAAGAACAGTCAGATTCACACCCACCGGAATTATTAGGTAGAAAATCTCCAAACTCCGGAGAAACAAACGCAGGAACCGTTAAATCCAAATCACTTTGCGACACGTCAAAATCTACATACGGGGCTTTGACCTCGTACCCAGTTAACCCCGTGCATTCCGGAGTTGATACAATGTAGCGATTAGCCAAACCGCAACCTATTTCTGGCGTGTCGCTGCGGACTTTTCATTTGTTAGACTTGTTACTGACTTTGCAGTCATAAGCTGCGTGAGACTTGGAGTAACACTCACTGCACACATGCCGGAATTTACAATTTTGGAATCTGCATTCCCCTGAATCCGAATTGAATAGTTTACAAACTCCGGTGAGATTTCTTTTGATTATTCTGTGCTTTGGATTTCTTAGCGACAATTGTACCATCATAAGAGAGATACCTAACGATTTCTGATGGGTCTATTTTTGAAAATTCTTCATAACCCGTTTTTTCTACCCTCTCCTTTACCGCTTGATCATATCGTAGTAGAGCATCTTGCGTGAAAACTCTTGTATCTGCTTTCTCTGCGATTAACAATATGTGATCTACAAATCCAGTAACATCCTGATTCTCAGCTAACATATATTTCAAGATTTTCATGTTAACAACAGTCAGTTTTTCTAAAGTGAAAAGCTTCTCATTCTCCTCAAGATATGATTTTGAGAGATATTTACCATCCTTTTGATTTTCTTTCTTGGTAGATTTGCTTATCTTGCGTGTAGTATCAGTATCGGCGATAGACTGGGCACCAGCATCACTTGTATCGCTTGAACTTTCATCTGACTTCTGTTTGCACGCAGGGGAATCGTCTCGTTTCGAAGACTGGCCTTTTTCCTGGAAAAGCTCAATTGCCGCGAAAATCGTCGATTCTAGACGATCCATCCTCCTAGACATCTCAGAGTTGCTGTCATCTTGAATCGTCCTATCGTCGAGGCCGACCGTATCGCACCCAGACGTGGCGGGTGAGGGAGACTGCTGTCTACCCATCTTCACACGGGACGACCTGGAAGTCCTCAATTCCTCATCTTTTTTCCCAGAAAAATTCCGGGAAATATCCTCAATGTCCGGAGACATTGCCCTAGGCTTGCTCCTCCGACCCATAATTTCCAAGAACCGTCTTAAAAACGCCCAGATTTAAAATTTTTCTCAACGAGTGAGAAACACAAGTGTGGTGGTCGGTGAGCAGAAGAGGAATGAGGAAATTACCGTTATGAGCTGCTCACCACCACGCGTAACGAATTATCACCGTGGATATCGCATTATCCACAGCAACTACCTAGACAACGGAAACGGAGTAACTCCGGAGTGAATAATAATGAGCATTTCATTCGGTATTTATATATATATATTAATCATATATATTAATATATATATATTGCATCGATATTTATAAATTGCATTCACAGCGAAGGTAGAACTACTTTGGCCATTAAGAAGTGAGGTAACTGGACCGATGGCACCACTTACTGATGGCAGCTGGACTGATGGCACCTCTTTTCAGTTTCACCTGGACCTATGGCACCCGTGCCTGGATTGATGGCACTACTTGCTTAGACTGATAGTACCACCTAATTTTTTACCTGGACTCATGGGCACTACTTGATTTATGTTTAGTTTTAGTTTAAAGTGTTGTTTTTTGCACACTACAAAAAACAACACTGATGATAGCCAACCCAAGCGATGGAAGACCCACAAAGGAGACTAGGAGCAATTTCAAGACCTTTGTAAGGTTTCTTTCTTACCCTGGGAGTTGGCCAAGGAAAAAGAAGACCCCACACAGTACTTCACCGAAACCCTCCGGGAAGTGAGTACTATGTGTATCCCAAAGACCTCATGTAATGTTACAAAAATTCCTGCCCCTGGTACAACGACGAACGTCGCATATCCAGGAGGGATAGGAGATGAGCCCTTGAAGGAAGTTTGAAGGCAACATGAACCTTACCAACCTCATTGCCTTCTGTCATCAACAAGTGTCACGTACAGTAGCTAAGGCCTAATCCTATAGACTAGCTAACCCAGTGACAAGAAAAGAGAATTCAGAATATCTTCTATACCAAATGAAGAAGACAGATAACCATACACAGATATGTATTAATAACATATATTATAACAAAGTATACAGTTACATAACAATTCTCATCAACATACAAAATCATATACACTTCTGTAGTGTACATATGATATAAGTCCTCTTGGTCTAAGCAGTACTCACAGTCTATCACTTTCAGTTATTGTTCAATGTCTCCTTGACTTGTGGATATAGATGATCCAAGTAGTGGTAGCAGTCATCAGTGTCTTTTCCTCCAGTGCTGGGGTGATAGTAGCTTATGGAGAAGCCCAATCCTCAGTAAAGGCCTCTGTAGCATAGAGTCCTATGGTGTCTCAAGCCTGACACTGCAGTGGTGGTAATGCTGAGCAGCATGGAGATGTTGACGCCATGGTGTCTGGGTTCCAAGTGAGCTGTGAGTTGAAATCTGCTTCCTTATATAACCCATCGGGGGGTCAGTCCAAACCAAGACAGGGGACGGTTCAAACGCTGGGGGTGGCAGTCCAAACGGTTAGGCATTAACCTCTATCTGGAGCGAGGACCTGTTAGGAAGCACCCTGTGATATTCTTAATACATACATCACACAAGCAAAGACCAGGCTTGTATACAATGAAGCAAAGCGAGAGTCCTTCCGTGAATATGTCAACACCATCGACAGTTCTACATCCTTAAAAAAGGTATTTGAGAGGGTCAAGAAACTAAATGGAAAGTCAACTCCTTTGCTCAATCACCTGAAAGTTGGTAATGAAACCAAGGAGACGGCTGAGGACATTGCAGATACATTTGCAACTCACTTCAGCAATGTCTCCTCCAATGAGAACTGTTCAGGAGAATTCCTTGAACACAGAAAAAGGCAGGAGCGAGGGAAGCTCAACTTCTCATCCAATAACCAGGAATGCTACAATAAGCTATTCACGTTGGGAGAATTGAAGCATGCCCTTCACCAGGCTAAGGACTCCTGCCCAGGCCCAGACGACATCCACTACCAGATGCTGAAACATCTACCAGAGCAACAACTTCCACTGCTCTTGAGTATATGCAACAGTATCTGGACAACAGGCAAGTACCCACCATCCTGGTCAGAGGCAGTTGTCATACGAATTCCAAAACCAGGGAAAGACATGAACATAGCCTCCAGCTACAGGCCCATAGCCATGACTAGCTGTCTGGCCAAGACAATGGAGAGAATGGTGAACAACAGGCTGGTATGGTATCTAGAGTCCAATAACTTGTTGACTCCCTACCAGTCAAGATTCCGCAAGGGTCGTAGTACCACCGATCATCTGATTTGGCTGGAAAGCTACATCCGAGAAGGCTTTGCCAATAATGAACATGTCGTTGCCATATTTTTTTACCTGGAAAAGGCTTATGACACAACATGGAAATTTGGCATCCTTCAAGATATGCATAACCTTGGACTGCAAGGAAGAATCCCACTGTTTGTGGAAGGCTTCCTTGCAAACAGAACATTCAATGTCCGCCTTGGTGTCACAGAGTCGATGAAGGGGACCAGGAAATGGGAGTGCCACAGGGATGTGTTCTCTCAGTGACCCTCTTTGGCATCAAAATAAATGAGATAACGAAAACTCTGCAGCAGGATATAAAGTGCTGCCTGTATGTAGACGCCTTTGTCATCTGCTACAAGGCCAGCCATATGGCCACTGTAGGGAGAAAACTACAACAGACTTTAACCCTTTCCCTACCGCACCTAGCGTAGCGGGTAGTGCGTTAACCACCGCGCCCCCTATGGCGAATATCTGTACTACGTCCAACGTCACACGTTCTGCAGGCGCCCCACATCCGGCGTTTGTCGCATAGGCTAGAACACGGCCCAACCCGCAGAGGGGTGCGTTACTAATTATTAAATTTAAATAACTTAGAAAAATAATTAGATAATTTAAATGATACCCAAAAAAAGAAGAGACTCTAGGCTTCATTTTCCTACCATTAATTATTAATTAGATCGATATTTAATAATTATATTATTATTTCCAAAAGCAGGAACATTTCGAAACATCTTCTTTTTTCTCCATTCACACAAGCCTGTGGCTAGGTCCAATATAGCACTGCGCCTATGGAGACCTGTATCTTTTTTTTTATCGCGATGACATGTTTTTTTTTTTACATCTATAATAATAAAAAGATACGGAGAGCACGTTTCTGGAGTTATTTTATGTATTATATTAATATATTATGGAGAAATGATGAAAATGCGGTGGCCTTATAGGTGGCGCCTACCGCGCTCTGTCTTATAGTAGGCGTAAGGCTTTGCGTCATCTCTATTCTAACCCGCGTAGTGTGGACAGTGTGTGACTTGTAGCAGCAGAACACGGATTATTAATATCAATCATATTTCTTCAACATCGCCATTACTACCAGAAAATAGAAGAGACATCAGGCTTTCTCATGGTGCCATTCGTTACATATAGGATTTACGTTAGATGGCAAAATTCATCGGAAGTTACAGAACAAGTTGTGACAGTGTTCGCCATGTTATATGAATGGGCGTCTGAGGCAACTTCAACGACGACAGTGTGCTGGTTTGGTCTATTATGAACTATTCTACCTGATGACATCAACAATGCTGGATTGAATTAATAATAGAAAAGCCTGAGGAATCTGTCTGTGGCAGTGGTTTATACGTGGTAATGATCTTTATAGCAGAAATATTAAATTTGCTTCACGCTTATCGGGGGTCGGCCGAGTGAGCTGTCACTGTCACTGTCATTGACTCCAGTCTAATGTGAATCTAGGGAACAATCGCCGAAATAGGTCATTACGCAAATGGCCCTGTAGCATTAATATGACGATTTAAATTAAATTAAACCCAGATATGAATGATCTATGGACTTGTAGGAATCTTCCCGTATATACTTTTTAAACTTTTATTGGCCAGAAGTGGTTAAAATGGAGATTTAGACTGAACGAATCTACTACGGCGTCCCATCTCGACACTTGACAAAGTACTGGTTGAATCTATGTAGGGGCAGTGGATCTGTTCTGATCTGTTGTTTATATTTAAATTGATGACAATCCTATAGGCTGGTCACATGAGTATAAGAAAAGACTGATGAACGTGGCTGTACCATTGATTTCTATGGACAGTCAATATATTATGGAGAAAATGGGAAACTACGTCTTACCTGCCCATGTTGATGTACAGAGACTGTCACTGTCATTATCATTGACTCCAGTCTAAAGTTAATCTAGGGAACGATCGCGAAATAGGTCATTACGCGAATGGCTCTGTAGCATTAATACGATGATTTAAATGAGACTAAACCTACATATAGATGATCTATAGACTTGTAGGAATCTTCCCGTATATATTTTGTTATGTTTTATCGGCCAGTAATTATTAGAATTAATATAGGCGCCCTATGCTCTATAGGTGTTGGCACCGCTGTCACTCAAACGAGTGTGGGTCCGATGGGGCGTTTTCCCGATATTTATAGGGGTGTATCAACATATCCATGGCTACCAGAAATTTATTTCCCATTTCTTTATTTTTGTTATATATATTTACATAATCCCTGAAAATATCATTTAAATCCATACAGTATTAACTGAGATATAATCATTTTTGTAACATATCGGAGAAAAAATGCCATTTGGCATTACCGGCTGTACATACGGGAATGCCATTTGGCATCACCGGACGTGCCTACGGGAGTGCCATTTGGCATCACCGGTCGTACTCACGGGAGTGCCAAATGGCATCGGCGGTAGGGAAAGGGTTAAACAGTCTTGAAACTTGGAGCACTGAGAATGGTTTCAAGTTTTCAGAAACAAAAACAACATGCATCCACTTCTGTCGGAGGTGGCGGTGTCAGGAGATACCCGCCCTTACTTTCAAAGGGAAGCAGCTCAAAATAGAGAAGGAGGTAAAGTTCCTTGAACTTGTGTTTGATCGCATCCTGTCTTTCAAACCCAATGTTGAGTACCTCCGCAAGAAATGCCAAAAAGCAATGAATCTCCTAAAAATGCTCTCCCACTCACAATGGGGGGCAGACAGGGATATTCTGCTCACACTCTACAAGACATATGTCCAGTCCCGCCTGGACTATGGGTCAGTAGTGTATGCATCAGCTGCTAAGTCCTATCTGGACTGGCTTAAACCTATCCAGAACCAGGGACTGAGGCTGTGTCTCGGTGCATTCCGATCCTCACCAGCTGTAAGCCTTCATGTGGAGGCAGGAATTCCCCCGCTTGATCTACGGCGTGAGAAGCTGTCCCTCCAGTATGCCATCAAAGTGAAGGCCAACAAAAGAAACCCAGCATATGACACAATCTTCAGAAATGATCATAGTGTCTATGGAAGAAAAAGAAATGTGGCAAAACCCTTCTTGGCCCGAGTGAGAGCTCTTATCCGAGAGGCCGGTGTCCCCATTCACAAGGTGATGGAAGAAGGTCCAGCCAAGTCCCCTCCATGGAGAATGGCATCACCCACCATCGTCTTTGATCTATGTAAGAACAAGAAAGCAGAAACATCAGCAAACATATATGAAAACGAACTTGCCAAAATCCATCACCTGTATAGAAACCACACAGAGGTGTATACGGATGGCCCGAAAGATGAAAACCGTGTAGGCTTTGCTGCGTACACTCCTTATGGAAATCGCAAAGGAGCACTACATCAAAGAAGCAGCATCTTCACTGCTGAAGCACATGCCTTGCTGAGTGCTTTGGACTGGATGAAGGTGTCAAATCATAGAGAGTATATCATCTTCTCTGACTCAAAGTCATGTCTACAAGCAATTGGTCAGCATGACCCAAGGAACCCTGTTATACAGGCGATAAGAGAATCCCACTCGGAATTGGAACAACAGGGAAAGGAGGTTGTATTCTGCTGGCTCCCTAGCCATATCGGCATAGAGGGAAACGAGGCCGCAGACCATGCAGCCAAAACAGCATTGAGTTGGAAACCAGGTTTGGCCCCTGTCCCACACTCAGACCTTGTCCCAATCTCCAAAGAGTACACTAAACATGAATGGCAGAGCTGATGGAGCTCAAACCAGGACAACAAACTATATGCCATTGAACCATCAGTTGGCAAAAAACAAGACTATGCAGGCTTGACAAGAAGTGAAGTGACAAGACTGACCCGTCTTCAGATAGGTCACTCACTGCTGACACATGGGTACCTCATGCAGGGTGAAGAACGACCCATATGCCAGCGTTGTCAGGTGCCTCTTTCGATTGAGCACCTGCTGCTTTACTGTCAAGCAACAAAGAAAAGCAGGGATAAGTACATTCAATGTGCAACATCCATGTCCAGTGTTTTCAACAACACAGGAAAGAAAGAAATTCTGAAGTTTCTTCGTGAAACTAAGATTTTCGAAAAGCTATAGAAATGAACAAAGGAGAACTTTTAGTGGCCGAAACTGTCCGGTACGGGAGGTTGGCAAAAACTGTCAGCCGGCTTGACCTGTAGCCAATTACAGGGAGCAGTCTCATACTGTTCAGCTTGCTGACCGAATTGGTATGTTGCAGCGACTGGTTTGCTGTTATCAGTATAATGTGACCGGCGGAGTGTTGTGTCAATGGTCTGCGGCACAGCCCTTCAGTGAGGCAGCACTATAAAATGGGCATAGGGTCCCACTGCTACAAGTAGACCAAAGTTGAGTTAATATACCTTTCAAGAACCAGATAGGTCAACCAATGAGTCAGTCTCAAAAGGACGTAACTTGCCTACCGAGACGTAAAACTACACAAACAAACAATGATTAGGTTAAGGTTAGGCATAGGGTTAGGGATAGGGTCGGGTTAGGGTAAGGGTTAGGGTAAGTTAGGGTTTGCCCACCATGTGGCAGGCTGGGGCTGCTGGTGGCTGGCTCCGAGGGGGCCGGAGCTACAGCTTTTCTTTTTTTTAATCATCACATAAAGTCTCCAATATGGGAATATAATATACCCGGTAGTTGAAAAGTGGTGTAGACTGAATAACCTGGCAATAACCATCAGTCTAAGTGAGTGGTGTAGGAAAAATGTTGCCATCGGTTTGAAGAGGTGCCATCAGTCTAGGTGGCATCGGTCTGTGGTGGCATCGGTCCAGTAATCAGAAGTAAGACTAGGTGATATATAAGGCACAGAGTGATAACTAGTTCTGCCAAGATCTGCCAAGAAATTTTAAGATGGTGCCACTGTAGTTTGGGGACAACCAATATTTTGTCCTGTTATAATCTATAGATAATTGTGATGAAAGACTCAAACTCCTCTATGGCAAGCCAAAAGAATATTTTTTATAAAATCCATTGATAACATGAACCATCACCTGCTGCTTTGTTTAGCATCAAGGGGCAAGATGCCTGCCTCCATAACACAACAGTTATGTGCCCTATAGTAGACTCCTGCTTATATGACCATGTTAGGGACTATATCCCCGATATAAACATTATCACAAACATAAAACATGGAATGGTATATGTAATCAATAAGATTATGTCATTCTATCAAATCCTCTCAAACTCAGTGTCTGTAAGTCAACTCCTTTCTTGGTGCTTCACCAATAACCCAAAAGATTCCTGCCCAGGGACCTACACCTGGTCAGATTATTTAGAGCAATTTGACATTTGGGTCTTCAAATGTGGTCCTTAGGCTAGGTGGCCGTAATAGTGAGGTGGTTGTATTAGGGTTCTACATTGACAGCAGTATACAATAGAGTATCAAAACTATGTTTCATATTGCTAGGTTTAATTCTACTGTGATAAAGTCTGATCCTCATTTTCCTTAATGGTCATGTAAAATGAGACAGGGAAGTAATGACAGCTTGCCACCCAAAATAGTGTAACTGCAACTTTAGCATCAACATATTTTTGAGTAAAGTAAACCAAAGTAAGTCTAATTGAACAAATTGGACGTTAAACTACCCAAACAAAAAAACAAACAAACAAAAGTTAGGACAAACCACAAAAGGGAATAATTCAAGTGCATAACTGAAATTGATTAGAATGTCATCAATATAAGTACATCTGGGGGTCGTTTTATTTTCAACTCTCCTGGGCGAGGAGAGTCCCCAGGAGGGATAGCTCCACTGAGGATAATTTTCAGGAGATCTCCTCAATCTCGTTCGATTTACCCTGTCCTCTGGAGGGAGAGAAATCTTGGGGCCTGACTCTCCTGAAATTGACCCAAATCCTTCCCGGGGACATATCCTTCCGAAGGAGCTCTCCTCGGGCTCTTTGCGGACAGGAAGGAGAATTGTTTGTTGATGTATAACCCGTCATCAGTCCTCGATTCAAGGTAAGGAATCATTGAATATGGTCATATAACAAGGTATTGTGGTGTAAATGTTATCAATATCTAAGTAAAATTGATGAATTTAATTATTAGAATGGTTAAATATAATTTTAATTGTTTATTAATGACGAATAGAGTAAATCCCCTGTTATCGTTCACTGAATCGAAAATGCATTGTCAATGGTAGTGTCATATATGGTGTATATGGGTACATGGGTTCGAGTCCGGTACAGGGTAGTACATTTTTAATTGGAATTTCAATAATATATCTCAGTTAGTGTGTTATTTATATAATATATAAATGTTTATATTGATAATGTAATTTTAATATATATTCATGTATTTATTTCAGATTAATTTGGATGAAATTGACCCAAACAATGGTAAAAGAAGACCACTATGGAAGCAAGACAAATTATTTCCTTTACTCCAGGCTGCGATAGTCGAGAAAGACATACCCCGCACTTTGATCAAGGACCCTATATAAGAATAAATGAATAAAAGACACAATTATAATTTATTTAATACCAATAAGGAATAATAAAAGTTGTCTATAATACACATTTTGTAAAGGTTATATGTAGTAAATACAGAGACAGGTGTATTTATATATTAAAGAATTTATATATACATATGATATTGATACGGGGGTATTGAGCAGAGATAATAGGTGAGTAGATAATATAATACATATAAGTAATATAGACACAACGACGTATTTGGAGGCATCAACAATAAATACAGGCTTTATTGAATATATAAATACACAGCTTCATAAAAAATCCTAGTACAATCAGTAAAAAATACACAGAAATACCTAAGATTAAAATATGTGCTTGTGGTTAGATATCAATGAGCTGACTGACCGTTAATGCGTGTTCGGTTACGTCACAGATCCTGTAACTACGGTAACCCGCGACAACAAGTAACCATATCTGACAGTAACCAGAAACCACGGATACCGGGGGTAACAATTAATAACTATGAATAGGAGAGAGGTGAAGGCCCCCTACAAATTATATACATATAATACTTATATTTAAACACAATAGCCCGTGTGCTTATATGCCATTCATTATAACTAACACTTGCTGGGTCCTGTGGGTCAAGGTAAGGGGTCATCAGATATGTGTGCAGAGGGTATCTGAAATATATTAAAAAAAGTATCATAAATTTTATGTTATATTCTTTAATGATAAATCATTAGTATATATTTATATGTAGAAACGTCTCATCCCATAAATATCAGCCATTAGGGGTATTATAGATAAATTGATATATATATATAATAGATATAAAATATACAAATCATAAAAAAATCATTAATATATATGTATATGTAGAAACGTCTCATCCCATACATATCAAGGATTAGGGGTATTGTATATAAATTAATATATATAATAAATATATAATATACTGAAAAATTTGTAATAGATACATACCCAGAATCTCCTAGAAGGAAAAAATACCCAAATCCGTCATCTTCGGCCTCTGCATACACATCAGAACCTCGCTGGTATATTAGTTCATTTACTGATAACCTTACGAAACAGGAGCTACAAGCTTCACCCAGGACACATGTAGAGGTATCTTGAGTTAAGATACATTGGGGATGCCCCAGGACCTTTTACAGGAGATGTCCCGGCCCCAGGATTGAAAATAAAACGCTATATCAGGAGACCTCCTAGATCCTGGCCCAAGACTCCCCTTCCCCGGGAGACTTTGAAATATCGAACCCAAACTCTCCTAGGACCTCTCCCCGGGCGGCCCAGGACTCCTCGGGCATAAAATAAAACAGGCCCCTGAACTCCAAGTGTCAGAGTAGTCTGTAAAGGCTAGGCTGCAGCCCACAAGCCTGAAACATGGTTTTACCAAAGAGCCACTGGGCAGGGAGAGGTGGAGCTGACCAAGTTCTATCTGCCTGACTTGTGAGAAATGCTCCTTATATACTTGTGGCCTAGGCTGCCGCCTGATCTCACCAGCAGGTAACATGCTCCCTTAGAAACTCCCTGGGGGCCCAGCTCCAGTCAAGGGACTCAGGTCTCTCCACTTCTCCCCCCTGCTTCCTCTACAATATATTTCTCTGCATTAATATCATGGGTTACTTAGATTATTAGCATCATGAAATTACATACCTTGAAAATATGGCTTCCGTCAACCTTTCTTTCTTTTGCGGCAGTCAGGTCTTTTTTGCCGAGGTTAAAGAAAGGCCCACTCCGGCAAGTGTTGGCCATAATCAACTCCATTATCAGCATATTTCTTACTTTGGCTGCCTGCTCCAGGCTACTCAATTTGGTTTCTTGCGCTCCAAACACTTTTATTGCGTCCCGGTGCCTCTGACCATTCTGGTATTTAGCGACGGTCTCAGGAGTCAGGTAATTGTCTAAAGAGCAATAAGCATAATTTTGATTTTTGATGGTTTTGGTAAGGCAGTAATGGAATCCAGCATAAGGTAATATCTAATGGTCATGCTTCCCCCTGTAGCTCATATTCTAAGGGGGTTCAATTTATATATTTCAATTTGGCCTCCACAGGCATACAATACCCATCTTATTTCTTGTATATTTCAGAACAAATCTGAATATGATTAATGTTAGAGACTATATTACATTAAGCTTCATATTCATAAGTAGAAATAAGGACAGTGTTTAACAATGGTCCAACATATTACTGCAAATTACATTTTTCAGATGTCCTGGCCTGCATGATTGAGCCAACAAATTGTAAATATTCCCATTATGAAATTGTTTACTTTCAAAATGTACGTACCATAGTCCTTTGTGTGTCTCTCGCTAATCTCAATTTTCACCTGCTTTTGAAGGGCTGCATTCAAAAGAACAATCTGCTCTACGATCTTCTCTGGTGCCCCATCTTCTAGCCAGTCCTTCTCTGTAAGTTTGCCAAATGCGATGAACTTTTTGAAGGCCTCCAAGTAGCATTTTACGGTTGAGGCCTTAAATTGCTTGCACAATACATCCTCAATAAATGGGACAAGTTCCATGTACCTAGCACTCAATTTAGCAAGAGTCCATCCTACATTTTTGTTGTAGAGGTAGTTGAGGATGACCCCCACTTGTCTGCTGATCTCCTTTGCTCTCACTTTGTCCTTCGACCCTCCTGAAAGGGATTTAGTCCATGCTTGGAACTCCTCGAGCTCCTCTTGGTGCCTTAAATTCAAAATGAAAATGGTATTACAATTGTAAGTTTGTGGGTGGACAGAAATTACCAATCTGTTCACCCTCTTGGTCGCCTCGCCTCCTCGTGGTGCAGACTGGATATGCTTGCACGCAAGCATAACTAAAGCGACCAGGGTGGGTGGGGAGTTAGCTCAGTGGTAAAGAGCATGGGACTTTGTTAATTCGGGTCCCACTGCAGCCACTTTTCTCCTTCACCCCCCAGCAGTGGTAGATTTACTGCTATATCAAAGCCCAATCCTTCTCATACCATGTCTATGTGGAGTGGGAAGTAAAAGAACTCTCACCTCGGTAAATGTGTAGGGGTGGGATTTCTATCTACATTCATCTCATAGATTCGACCAAACCCAAAGTAAGTCTAATTGAACAAATTGGACGTTAAACTACCAAAACAAACAAACAAATTGTGCTTATAACTTTCTACAAATGTATTGATTCATCAGATATTAAGAAAGAAACCTATGAATGCTTGGTCTGTGTCCCTTTTCACCATCAATTTTGGAGTGCAGAGGAATTTGAATGAGGGAATAGCTGAGTGAATATTCTGAGGTGCACTAAACTATAAGGTGGTTGGGGACACAGACCAAACAGAAATATGCTTTTAATTTTATCTTTGTCTCCACAAGTTTATCTGTTCATCACCCATTGAGTATGAGGTACCATACTTGCAAGCCTGTTGAATCCAAGTTCCTAATGTTAAGCCTATGGACATTTATACCAGGCTAAGATAAAATTTGATTAGAAGCACCTGCTTTTGGTATATCATTACATAAAATAGATCAGTGATGATTGAGATTAAGTGGAAAATAGTCTATCCTACACTCTAAATAATAGCAGACAATTTGAATATACTATGCTTATCCTATTATTGAATAATGGGTATGAATATGATTAATTCAATAACTCTAGACATAGCTGAATATTCATTTCCAGTGAGTGCATGCTAAAACACCTTGATATGATAAGACAGTACAACTATCTCACTTTGTAATACATATATTTCAAATGATTTGTAAATAGATGACTGTAAAATAAACTGAAACAAAAAATAATGTTAATTCTGAACTATTCATAAAGGGTAGGCAAAACAAATGATTTTATAGTGTGCTTAGACTATAATATGTTAATATTGTGAAACCATTAGTAAGACAATGCAATCAGCTCAATGTAAAGTTAACTAATTTAATAATTGTTGAACACCAACAAGTTCATACTTGTACTTCTTGGTGGCCTCATTCAGATCTTGATCTAAGGTCCCACTCTTACACATGGCCTCCTTTCTCATGTCCTTAGATCTCTTGGCCCTAACACCACTCAATTTCAGGGCAGCCCTGTATTGGGGCGAGGTCAGTGACAATCTATGTTTCAGTTTTAGGTGCTTATCAACCCTGGTTATTTGGGTTGAACACAAACCACAGCGCTTGAAAGGCCTGGTATCTTGAGGTTTAACCTTTCTTCTCAGCTCCCCAGGATCGCAATGTGTCATGTGGTAATCACATGCCTCTTTGTCTGAAAATCTATGTATGGCATGCAGATGGGCATGCTTTTTTCTTCCTGATTTTCTTCTCGATCATTATTTCTTCAACGATGTCAGTGGTTGTCCTCTTGGAAGATTTTGCTAAAAATTACATATATTACATAAGGAACTATCTTTACTTGGACTGGTCCAGAGATTTGAAATATTTGATAATGATGCCAGATTGCTCTTATTTAAGATTCCCCCACCTAGAAAGTATCATTCCCAAATACATTTCATTATGACTATTGCCCAACTTTCATTTCATCACAATTTTGTTGTACATACATATTTATATGTGGATGAATGCAAAATATTGTTACGGATGACCCTGATTAAATAAAACGCCAGAAAAAGGTATTTATTAGTTCTATTTGTTTTAGTAAGATTGTGGTTTTCTGACAGGGATTGGATTTTTCTGCAGCTAACGATGCAAATATGCTACTGGACAGAATAGGGGTCATCTTGAGGTAATGGACAATATAGTACATAGAAATTCAAAATAAAGACTTCTTAGAAATACTAGACATTATCTCTCATCTAGATACCTAAAGCATATCAATACATAACATCTTATGACTAAAACTAAACCTAGGAAGACCGATTTTCAAAGAAGCAAAAGTCATGTACAATAAAAACAGGAATGGCGGACCCAAACTATATCAATCTTGGCTATATTGGTAATAACCATGTTTGAATACTAGTTGGTGAAGATTTACAATTCCCAATTATTGTAACCCGATCTTTAGTAGATGAAGGGAAGGGGCAGTGGGAGGGAAAAGGTATGAAATATGCTCACTTGTCTTTATGAATTCCTTATCTGAGACTTTCCTGAAGCTGTCATGTGTGGCCTGGATTCCTGGTAACCTAGGAAGTATCAGAAGAAAGGATTCAGTGAAATGTGACTATCACCAGATAACAAGTGCCAAAAAAATGGACTGACCCATGTCAATCTCACCATTATTACAGTTGTAGTTTTGCATTGCGTACATTCACATTTCCCACACTGCTTTCACTACTCAAAAATGGTGATTCCGATTTTTCCTCTCACTCACTTTGTAACCTTTATATGATTGGCTTGTTCCACTGGCCCAGTTGGCTGTCGCTGTGTGTACTGTGGTGCAGTCAGTGTGTGTGTGTGCAAACCTTTTGTTGCTCTGCATGTGGACTGTTTACTAGCTATTGCTAGTTATGGATGTGGCCTATCAGGAGTGAGGCTGTAATTTGTAACCCATCCTACACCTTGGATGATAATTCTATTTGTATTTAATACTTTTCAGGTGTTACTAATATATATATATCTAATGTCTGAACCCTGTATTGCCATGAAAAATATAGAAAAAACACAGCTTACACCAGTGCAGATGATGCCACAGATTCCTTGTCCTGCATACCTTCCTTTATCTTTGTTTCTGACCTGTTATGAAATAAAAGATACTTGAGTAAAAATTGCCACTCAGAAATCATTAGGCAGTATGCATGGTTAGAGATAGTGATCCGATTCTCCTTGACAAGTACATCTGTCAGCGTTCAGGAATAAGGCATTATGTATGGCAAACTCACCACAGCCAATACTCTGATCACCACAAGGTCACATCTTTCTTAAGACATTTCTATTGCCAGGGATTACTGTACATATATGATCTTGTGCCGAAAACTTTCAGCCAATGTACATTCTGAACAATTATTGATTATCATTGTGTACCAGCAAGAGAACATTTTCGTATGGCCAATTCCAATAATCATAAATCTGGAGAGTTAGAATCTGAGATCCACAGCAGTGACACCATGCAAGATTTAGTATATTTTAGTGACTCAATGTCCAAAATGTTCTATTATACATGAACAATGAGATAATACAAGTTCTAGTAGGAGCATAGCTTACCAAAGTGCAGATGATGCATTAGATTCGTTATCCTGCATAGCATCCTTTCCCTTCATTTCTGAGCTGTTATAAAATAAGAGATATTTAATTATAATCTACCACTCAGAATTTATAAGGCAGTATGCATGGTCAGAGAAGGTGTTCCATTCCTCCTTGAAAAGTGGGTGGGGTTTTTAAAACCTGCTAAATTGGCCAAAATAGGCTTATTTAAGGCTGATGGTGTATAAACGTAATTCATCAATGTAAAAGTGACAGCTTTTGGTGCATCTTTTGATAGTCTTTCATCCGACATAGGGTTTTGTACAGCTCAGAGGAATTTTTCCTTACGAAAATTAGCAAAGACTAGTGTTTTTATTAAGAATATAAAGAAATGTAGTTATTGATATTATCTTTTTCATTGTTCTGAGTAGTTTTAAAAATGTGTTGTGCAACACCCTTGTGTTGTCCGACAACCCTGTGTGACCCAACACCCAAATATGGTAATTCAATGTCCAATATTCTATATTAGACATGAACCAAGAGATAATAGTAATTTCAGTAGGAGAAGAGCTTACCAAAGTGCAGGTGATTCCACAGATTCCTCAGCCTGCATAGTATCTTCTCCCTTCTTTTCTGACCTGTTATGAAATAAAAGATACTTGAGTAAAATCTACCACTCAGAATTTATAAGGCAGCATGCATGGTTTAAGTAGGTGTTCCGATGCTCCTTGACAAGTACTTCTGTGTGCACACAGGAATAAGGCACCATGTATGGCAAACTACTACCCTCACCACCTGGAACTAGAGTTATTGAACTCGAGCGGGTATGCCACCCGCACCCAGCGCGTCCACAGGTGGCGGATAGTGGAATGGTCTCCAGATATGGAGACTAGCTGTTTAAACAGCCGCGGACCAAATGGCAGTGGATCGCCTGTATCCATGAGCGGAAGAGGAATGTATCGCATCATGCTGCCAAGCATGATGCCACATTCCCAACGGTCAAGACCGGATGAAGGTCACTCACTGACACCCCAACGGTCAACAGGCAACCTGGGATGTCTGCCCCCAGGGTCTAGTGATGGCAGGGGCCTAGCTGCCATCTAGGAGGACAATGGTCGGATGAATGTCACTCAATGACACCACAACGGCCTCGCGGACATATCTGGTACCACTGGTGGTGACCCGGAGGGACAGTAATAGGTCACTGGCCAACCCCTCCTGGCCTGGAGCAAGATGCTCCTAAAAGGAGGGATAGTCAAAAACAATGACAGAAAAAAATACAGAATCCATACCGGATCGGTCGTCGCCCGGGTTAACAAGGACCGACGTATCCCCAGCGAGGAACCAGGCTGGAGATGATGTTTCAACTACTGGAACCAAAAACAAAAAGAAACGGGTGGAAACTCCCATATATAACAACAGGAACTGGCCTAGGTTCCTGGTGGTAGAGTCTCCACATGGTGAAAGTTTGGCAAAAGTTTCCCCTTTTGCCATAAACAAAGCTTTAATTGCTGAGGTCGGTAGACCTAAGCATGTAAAGAAGCTCAGATCTGGGGGCCTCTTCATCGAGGTTGACAACCAGAAACAGTCAGCAGGTCTCCTCATGATGAAAAATCTGGGGAAAACAGAAATAAAGGTGTCAGCACACCGCACTCTAAACTCCTCCAAGGGCGTTATTCACTGGTGGGACCTTTTGGGTACCCCAGTTGAAGAAATCCAGGAGGAGCTGGAGAGTGTTGGTGTGACCCAGGTCCACCAAATAAGGACCAAAAAAAATGGCAAGAACATAGAAACAGCCACATATTTTCTTACTTTTGATCGGCCAACTCCACCAGAAACACTCAAATGTGGATATGAGGTACTGAGGGTTGAGGAATATGTTCCCTCCCCAATGAGGTGCTTCAATTGCCATAAATTTGGGCACACTGGCAAAAGATGCAACCGAAAGTCAGTGTGTGGGAGTTGTGGAAAAGCAGCTCATGGAACTTCCTGCAAGGAAACCCCCTCATGCAGCAACTGCAGGGGGGGACATCCTGCTTTTTCTCGCAAATGCCCAATGTTCCTGCAGGAGAAAGCAATTCAGGCCATCAAAACAAAGAGAAAGATCCCATATGCAGAAGCAAAGGTGGTGCAGGCTACCCAGGCCGTAAATCCCCAGAAATCATATGCTGTGGCTGTGAAAACAAGCAGCAAATCAGAACAGCCAAAACAAAGAGCATCAAACTCGGCTGATGGACTCCAGCCTAACAAAAATGTCCCTGCCTCTGGCGGCAGTAAACACCAGCCAGAAAAAGCAAACAAAAAGAGTAGAAAGAGACAGAAGAAAATGAAGGATGGCACTGGTCCCATTGATAATGGTGTCCAAGAGCAGAGAGAGGCCCGTACCCCAGAAGTCATCAACCAGGGTAAAGCTTCAGGCTCTGGCTCTAAGGACACTGTTAGCCAAGGAAAGGAAGAGGCCTCTACATCTGGCTGTAGCAAACAGCAGGATAAGATTGCTGCTTCCGATAATGGGAACCTAAACAAGGAGGCTGAGGAACCTTCAACAATTACCATGGCTACACCCTCCTCAGGGATGTCATGGTCTCAGGCTGTGAAAAGTCCTCAGGCAAGTCCTTCAAAAACATCAACACCAGAAAAATTTAAAAAGGGAAAAGTTGTCTTGGTAAGACAAAGAACAAAAACCGGTGATGGAGCTAGAAATAGCCCCATCCAAACAAGGACCTTTACATGTTCAAATAAGTTTTCAGTTTTACAAGATGAATACAGCAAGTAAACTGAGAATCATACAATGGAACTGCAGAGGTTTTATGGCAAACTTGGAATCCCTGCAGTTATTAAGCAGGGAGTCCGACCCTGTTGTCATATGCCTCCAGGAAATTAAAACACAAGAACAAAAGAAATTAAAGATCAAAGGGTATAATGTATACTCAAAATCCCTGATGGTCAATTCCCTGCTGGTGGAGTGGCCTTATTTGTAAAGCCTCAGCATCCACAGCGTGTAATCTCGTTAAATACAGAGCTTCAAGCTGTTGCAGCCTGTGTCACAATTAACACCCCTGTGACAGTGTGCTCCCTGTACTTACCACCATGTCAGAGAGTCACACAGAAAGACCTAACAGGCTTGATAGAACAACTTCCTGCCCCATACATCCTGATGGGTGATTTCAATGCCCATAGCACAGTATGGGGTGATAGTCGACTAGATGGAAAGGGGAGAATGGTGGAGAGGGTCATTGACCGCAAATCCTTGTGTCTTTTCAATGACAAAACACCAACATATCTCCACCCGGCATCTGGCACATTCTCCTCAATCGACCTGACACTGACTGACCCCACAATCTTCCAAGATTATGAATGGAGAGTGTACAATGACCTATGTGGAAGTGATCACTTTCCAATAATCATGGAAACAGAAAAAAAGAGGCAACGATACGGAAAGACCACCAAGATGGAAGATACACAAGGCAGACTGGGAACAGTTTCAAGGCCTGTGTGACGCCTCCTTCCGTTCATGGCAACTAATAAAAGAAAGAGAGGCAGACCCGGCACAGTACTTTACAGAAACCCTCAGGGAAGTAAATAGTATGTGCATGGGAAAAACCTCCCAAGGAAATAAGCGGAGACCCCCCTCCTGGTTTAACGACAAATGCCGTGAAGCCAGGAGAGAACACCGGAGAGCTCTCCGCCGGTTCAACAATGACATCACAGACGAGAATATGCACCAATACCTACAAACCCGTGCAAAAACCGTCCAAACATACAAGGCAGAAAGACGAGAGTCCTTCCATAGATATGTTAACTCCCTCTCCAGTACAACTCCAATGCGGAAAGTATGGAAGGAGGTGAAGAAACTAAATGGAGGCACCTCATCTACTGTCCACCATCTCAAGAATGGTGGGGAGATATTAGAAGTGAAGAAGGACATCTCAAATGCCCTTGCGAACCATTTCAGCAATGTCTCCTCATCAAATAACTGCTCAAACACCTTCCTAGAGCACAAAGGGAGGCAGGAGGCAGGGATACTTGACTTTACCTCCAATAACAGGGAAACCTATAATAGGCTTTTCACCATGGAGGAGTTGAGACACGCCCTTTCCCAGGCAAGGGACTCCTGCCCTGGCCCTGACAACATACACTATCAAATGTTAAAACATCTTCCAGATGATGCTCTCAACCTGCTCCTGGAGGTTTTCAACAACATTTGGACAACTGGCACATATCCACCATCCTGGTCTGAGGCAACTGTGATACCAATCCCCAAACCAGGGAAAGATCCCAGTATCGCCTCGAGCTACAGGCCAATAGCTATGACCAACTGTATGGCAAAGACCATGGAAAGACTGGTGAACAACAGACTGGTATGGTACTTAGAGTCCAACGACTTGTTGACTCCCTATCAGTCAGGCTTCCGTAAAGGACGCAGCACCACTGACCATTTAGTCCGTCTGGAAAGCTGGATCGGTGAGGGTTTTACCAACAAAGAACATGTGGTTGCAGTCTTCTTTGATCTGGAGAAGGCATATGACACCACCTGGAAGCACGGCATCCTGAGGGACATCCAGCAAATGAGTTTGAGAGGAAGACTGACGGGGTTTATGTAACGATTCTTGACAAACAGGACGTTCAGTGTTCGCCTCTGAAGTGCAATTTCCCAGAGAGTCAACCAGGAAATGGGTGTACTCCAGGGCTGTGTCCTCTCTGTCACCCTGTTTGGTATTAAGATCAACGACATAGCAAAACAACTAAAGAAGGATGTCAACTGCTGCCTCTATGTAGATGACTTTGTCATCTGTTATAAGGGCAGATACATGCACACAGTCGAAAGAAAACTGCAGCAAACTCTAGACAAACTTCATGTTTGGAGTAAAAAAACGGCTTCAAATTCTCTGAGACAAAGACATGTGCAGTTCACTTCTGTCGTAGACGAGGATGCATGGACAAACCTTCCCTCAGTCTCCAGAATAAGGAACTGACAGTCAAAGAGGAAGTCCAATTCCTCGGACTGGTGTTTGACAGAATACTGTCTTTCAAACCACATGTCGAGTACCTTAGGAGAAAGTGTCAGAAAGCCATGAACCTTCTGAAGGTCCTCAGTCACCCTGACTGGGGAACTAACTGTGAAACACTGCTGACTCTGTACATGATGTACATCCAATCACGACTGGACTACGGATCAGTTGTGTATGAGTCAGCAGCAAAATCTTACCTGGACAGGTTCAAACCTGTCCAGAACCAAGGTCTACGACTGTGCCTAGGAGCATTTAGAACAACACCTGCCCAAAGCCTGTATGTAGAAGCAGGAATCCCCCCCAATTCATCTGCGACGGGAGGGACTGTCTCTAAAATACTCTATGAGAGTTAGGGCCAACCCAAGAAACCCAGCCTACAACTTGATTTTCTAAGAGAATCACCAACTGTTTAATGACAACCCAAATGCCATAAGACCATTCCCGGTCAGAGCACGAGCTCAGTACCGAGAAGCAAGCATCCCAATCAAGAGAATTAGAGGTGAGAGGCCACCTGAAACCCCTCCATTGGATCAGGAAATGCCTTCAATCCTCTTTGACCTGGCAAAAAACAAGAAAGGTGACACCCCTGAAACTGTCTTTCTCAAGGACTATGAGACCATGAGGAAACGTTTCAGAGACCAAGAAACCGGTATATACCGATGGCGCAAAAGAGGGTAACCGTGTCGGTTATGGAGTCCATACACCATACGGCGACCTGAAGAAAGCCCTCCATGGCAAGAGCAGCATTTTCACAGCTGAGGCCAATGCTATATTGCATGCCTTGACTTGAATGAAAATGTCACAACACAAGAAATTTATAGTCTTCTCAGACTCTAAATCTTGTCTACAATCCATTGGACAGCATCATCCCAAGAATGCTGTCATCAGAGACATCAAACTGTCATACACAGATCTAAAGAGAGAACATGGCAAAGAGGTGGCCATGTGTTGGCTGCCGAGTCATATCTGAATTGAAGGAAATGAAGCTGCAGACCAAGCAGCCAAAAATGGATTGAGCAGAGAAGTTGGAACCCACACAGTTCCACATACAGACCTGAAACCAATGGCCAAGGAGCACATTCACAAAGCTTAGCAGAAACTCTGGAACTGCACCAGAGACAACAAACTACGAGAAATTGTAGTGGCTACTAGCCAAAACTTTAGGAAAGACAACCTGACACGAACTGAACAGGTGAAACTGACCCGTCTGCGGAGCGGTCACACCAAACTGACACATGGGCACCTCCTAAGAGGTGAAGTAGCACCTGTGTGCCAGACATGCAACACTCCGCTGAGTGTAAAACATCTCATGCTACATTGTCAGGCCACCAAAGGGAGCAGGAAGAAATTCCTGAAGAATGAGACAACAATGGCAGTGTTTTCCATAACACTGGGAAGAAAGAAATTCTTGACTTCCTCAGGAAATGTAAGATTTTCGATAAGATATGATTGAGAAAAGTAAGATGCCTGGATTAACCAGGCAGCATAGCTTGTTATTCCAACAGGATATGCAAATTTGAGTAAAGTAAACCAAAGTAAGTCTAATTGAACAAATTGGACGTTAAACTACCCAAACATACAAACAAAAGGTAATAAAAACTAATAAGAATAAGTTTTGTTTGTTTGTTTGTTTGGGTGATTTTACGTCCGGTCAACCGTTACAGGTCCTTTCCAGACTTCCTCATTATTTACAATCATGGATTCATCCAATTGTTTGTATACTTACTCAACTTTGGTCTACTTGTAGCAGTGGGACCCTATGCCCGTTTTATAGTGCTGTCTCACTGAAGGGCTGTGCCGCAGACCATTGACACAACACTCCGCCAGTCACATTATACTGACAATGGCAAACCAGTCGCTACAACATACCAATCGGGTCAGTAAGCTGACGAGTATGAGGCTGCTCCCTGTGATTGGCTACAGGTCAAGCCGGCTGACAGTTTTGGTCAACCTCCCGTACCGGACTGGGTTTCCAAGTGCTCCTTGGAGGAGCAAGGGGGGTTCTGATAGAACTTTCCTTTCTGATATACTTTTAGAGCTTTTCGAAGATCTTGGTTTCCCTGAGGAACGCCAGGATTTCTTTCTTATCAGTGTTTTGAACTACACTGGGCATAGACGTTGTACCTTTCAGATACTTGTCCCTAGACCTTTTTGTTGCCCGACAAGATAACATGAGATGGTTCACTGAGAGAACCATGTGGCATTGCTGGCACATAGGTTGTAATTCGCCTCGCATGAGGTGCCCATGTGTTAGCTTTGAGTGGCCTATCCGTAGACGGGTCAGTCGTGTCATCTCACTTCTTGTAAGACCTGTGTTGTTTTGCTTCTTCTTATCAATCATTGGTATGATGGTGTGGAGTTTGTTGTTTTGGGTAGAGCTCCAACGGCTCTGCCATTTCTTCTGCGTGTATTCTCTGGGCATAGGCAGAAGGTCGGTGTGTGGAAGAGATCCCGCACCTGGTCTGAGACCGAGAGCCTTCTTAGCTGCCTGGTCTGCAGCTTCATTGCCTTCAATACCTATGTGGCTGGGTAGCCAACAGAAGATTACCACTTTGTCTCTTTCTTTTAGTTCTGCATATGATTCTCTTATGGCTTGTATCACAGGGTTTCTTGGATCATGCTGGCATAAAGCCTGCAAGCAAGACCTGGAGTCAGAGAAGATGATGTACTGTGATGAACCTGACACCTTTACCATTCCAAAGCACTCATGAGAGCGTGTGCTTCAGCGGTGAAGATGCTACTTTGGGCATGTAGTGCACCTCTACGATTCCCATAAGGGGTGTGTGCAGCAAAGCCTACACGGTTTCCATCTTTGGAGCCATCCGTATATACCTCTACTGAATTTTGGTATTGCCTACGGATGGCTGCTAGCTCTTTCTCATATGTGTTTGATGGAGTATCAGCTTTCTTATTCTTACAGAGGTCAAATAGGACAGTAGGAGCTGCCTGCATCCATGGTGGTGACTTGGCAGGTTTCTCTTCCTTGACCTTGTGTGTTGGTACACGTGCTTCTCGAATAAGGGTTCTGACTCGTGCCGAGAAGGGTTTTGTCACATTCTTCTTTCTGTTGTAGACACTGTGATCATTTCTGAAGACTGTGTCATGTGTTGGATTTCTTTTGTTAGCCTTCACTTTGATGGCATACTGGAGAGACAGCTTCTCACGTCGCAGATCAAGTGGAAGAATGCCTGCCTCTACATGAAGGCTTATGGCTGGTGAGGATCGGAATGCACCTAGGCACAGCCGCAGTCCCTGGATAACATTTTCAAGAGATTCATAGCTTTCTGGCATTTCTTCCTGAGGTATTCCACATGGGGTTTGAAGGAAAGTATTCTGTCAAACACAAGCCCAAGGAATTTTACCTCCTCTTTATTTGTGAGGTGCTTTCTCTGAAGGGTTAGTTTTGGATTCTGAAAACTTGAATCCATTTTCTAGGTTCCAGGTTTCCAGGCTGTTCAGTGTTTGTTGTAGTTTCCTCTCCACGGTTTTGTCACATTCTTCTTTCTGTTGTAGACACTGTGATCATTTCTGAAGACTGTGTCATGTGTTGGATTTCTTTTGTTAGCCTTCACTTTGATGGCATACTGGAGAGACAGCTTCTCACGTCGCAGATCAAGTGGAAGAATGCCTGCCTCTACATGAAGGCTTATGGCTGGTGAGGATCGGAATGCACCTAGGCACAGCCGCAGTCCCTGGTTCTGGACAGGTTTAAGCCAGTCTAAATAGGACTTTGCAGCAGATGCGTACACTATTGAGCCATAATCCAAACGGGATCGGATGTAGGTCTTGTATAGGATGAGCAATATCTCTCTGTCAGCACCCCAATCAGTGTGGGATAACATTTTCAAGAGATTCATAGCTTTCTGGCATTTCTTCCTGAGGTATTCCACATGGGGTTTGAAGGAAAGTATTCTGTCAAACACAAGCCCAAGGAATTTTACCTCCTCTTTATTTGTGAGGTGCTTTCTCTGAAGGGTTAGTTTTGGATTCTGAAAACTTGAATCCATTTTCTAGGTTCCAGGTTTCCAGGCTGTTCAGTGTTTGTTGTAGTTTCCTCTCCACGGTGGCCATCAGGCTGGACTTGTAGCAGATGACAAAGTCATCCACATAAAGACAGCATTCAACACCACACTGGAGGGTTTTACAAATCTGGTTGATTTTTATACCAAACCGTCACCGAGAGGACGCAGCCTTGGGGCACACCCATCTCCTGGTCAACTCCCTTTGACTGTGTGGCACCCAAACGTACATTGAAGGTTCTGTTGGCAAGAAATCCCTTCACAAAGAATGGTAATCTGCCACGAAACCCCATTTTGTGTATGTCTTGGAGGATGCCATATTTCCATGTTGTATCGTATGCTTTTTCAAGGTCAAAGAAAACAGCTACAACATGCTCCTTTTTGGCATATCCCTCTTGGATCTAGCTCTCTAAACGGACAAGGTGATCAGTGGTGCTACGTCCCTTGCGGAATCCTGACTGGTATGGAGTTAGAATATTTTGGGATTCCAAGAACCACACCAGTCTGTTGTTCACCATCCTCTCCATAGTCTTGGCCAAGCAGCTGGTCATAGCTATGGGTCTGTAGCTGGAGGCAATGCTTGTATCTTTCCCTGGTTTTGGAATTGGTACAACGGTTGCCCCAGACCAGGATGGTGGGTAATCGCCTGTTTTCCAGATGTTGTTATAAAGGGCCAACAGAAGATCGAGTGATTGCTCTGGCAGATGTTTCAACATCTGATAGTGGATGTCATCAGGTCCAGGACAGGAGTCCTTTGATTGGTGGAGGGCATGCTTCAACTCATCAAATGTAAATAGCCTGTTGTAGGCTTCCTGGTTTTCAGAATGGAAGTTGAGCTTGTTCCTCTCCTGTCTCAACTTGTGCTCCAGGAAAGTATCTGAGCAGTTGGTACTGGACGAGACTTTGCTGAAGTGGTTTGCAAATGTGTCTGCAATCTCCTCAGCTGTCTCTTTAATTCCGTCATTGTCTTTCAAATGGTTGCGAGTGGGAGTTGGTTTCCCATTCAGCCTCCTCACTCTATCATACACCTTCTTTAAGGGAGTGGACCCATCAATAGATTTCACGTATCCATGGAAGGACTCCCTTTTTTCTTGGTTGTAGGTGAGCTTTGTCTTGGCTCGTTGCAGAAGGAAAGTATTCATTTTATGCATGTTGATATTGCTTTCCAGCCTTCTTAATGCCCTCCTCCTGTCCTTCCTTGATTCTCTGCATTTGTCATTAAACCATGGACAGGATCTTCTGGGAGCAGTTTTTGATGTCTTAGGGATACACATGGTACTCACTTCCCGGAGGGTTTCTGTGAAGTACTGTGCAGGGTCCCTTTTCATTTTAGCCAGTTCCCATGGTAGGAAGGATAAGTCACATAGCCTTTGGAATTCCTCCCAGTCGGCCTTGTGTGTTTTCCACCGTTGGGGTCTGTCATCATGTGTATGGTTTTTTGTTGTCTGCAGGATGACTGGGAAATGGTCACTGCCACAGGTGTCATTGTGGACTCTCCAGTCAAATTCTGCAAACACATTTGGGTGGCAGATCGTTTGGTCAAGAACAGTGCTTTTGCCTGATCTGCATAGGAAAGTTGGAGATCCGTTGTTAAACAGACAGAGAGATTTTTTGTCCAAGATCCTCTCAATCATCCGTCCTTTCCCATCTGTGTGGTCTGATCCGAAAAAATGAATGCAAGTACATTGATTGGGTGCAGAATAGAAATGGTCAAATATTGAAAAGAGGGAAAGTAATATATTAACCTTAGCGAATGGACTGGTGTTGAGGATACTGTATTCCTCACTACAGTTTTCTTCCTACGAGGCCTGCAACAAAGGATTGAACACTGAATTACCTCATACATGGGGAAGATTAATAAAATAATGAATGTCTATTATGGTGTAATACTATACTTATCGATAAGCTGCCTAACCACCAGACTGCCCAACCAATAACCCGCCTCCTTGCCAGTGTGCCCACATTCATCCACACCTACGTTCACCCACACTCCAACCTAATATAGATAACTACTCACACCCACTCATACTTGGTCTATTGTGTATTTCATGTAACATTATGAAGATTTATGGTTGAACCACAGACTTATAGAGGATTCATTACAAGAGATTAAAGAAGGTAGCAGATACCCCATTGTTAGCCTATACCCTACGTTGGTAGCAATACGCCCACTGTCTAGTTACGCGGCCGCTCGGACAAACGCGCCCGAGTCCAGTGGTATTCATATAGAGATATATAGCATTCACAGCTAAAGTGTGAACGGTGGGTGTGATTGCAGTAGTGTTGGTTTGGGACAGATTGGACTGCTAGAACAATTAAAGGCATTGTATCAACGAGTCTGGACTATCAAAACTTGATAGCTGATAATTGTTTTGGTTTTAACTTGGAGTAAGATAAGCATATAATAGCTAGGCCTGCCATTGTATTAATGTATATTCAATTTCGGTCATCCTATGTTATCTATGCTATATCTAGAGTATTATTGAGGCAATATGCATGTATGACATACTAGAGTTGAGCTGGAATACCATAGAATACAATGCAATTGTTATTATTTCTCTGGAAATAATATACACAGGTATTATTAACGTATTACGCTCATGCACTCAGTGTTCTAGTGCTAAAGTATACGTTGCCAGGTGAATGTTTGGCTTCAGTTGTAGCGTAGCTAAGGAGATAAGGTGCGACACCGGCCAACGGAAAAAGGCCGGAGGTAGCACTTACCCCATAAATGGGGTATGTGCTACTTCAAATGGGGTAAAGGCTACCTCAGAGGTAGCAAATACCCCAATCACATAGGCACACACTGCAAGTCCCAGTCTACACTGCCACATCCCAATCTCAATCTCCCTTGCCGAGTCCAAGTCTGCCCTACCCAGTCTAAGTCTGCTGTGCCTACTCCCACTCTGGCCTGCCATGGTCCAATCTGCCTTCCTTGGCAGGTACTCCATTGTTAGCCTATACCCTATGTTGGTAGCAATTACCCCATTAGCACTTACCCCACAAATGGGGTATTTGCTACTTCAAATGGAGTAAAGGCTACGTCAGAGGTAGCAAATACCCCAATCACAAAGACACTCACTCCCAGTCACAGTCTACACCGCCAAGTCACAGTCTCAATCTGCCCTCTGCATACCTTGCCCCTGCCTGCCCAACCCAGTCTCATTGTGTCCTGCCAAGTCCCAGTATGCCCTGCCTGGGTACAATCTCCCCAGTACTATCATGCCCTGCCCAGAACATGTCTGGCCAACCCAGTATTAATTTGCCTGCCTCATCTGCCCTGCCCAGTGCCAATCTGCCCTTCCTGGTCTGCCTCTCCTGGGTCCATTCTGCCCAGTACTAGTATGCCTGCCCAGTCCTTGTCTACCCTGTCCAGTCCCTGCATACCACAGGATGAAAAAACTTGATTTGCATATGTATATGTAGGGCATATGTATATCTATATGTCTGGCCAACCCAGTCTTACTGCCTTGCCCAATCTGCCCTTCCCAGTCCTAATCTGCCCAACCCAGTCTCAATCTTCCCTGCCTAGTCTTAGTCTGCCCTGCCCAGTTCCAGTCTGCCCTGCCCAGTTCCAGTCTGCACTGCCCAGTACCAGTCTGCCCTCCAAAGTCTTAGTTGGCCCTGCCCAGTTACAGCCTGCCCTGCCCAGTCTTAGTCAGTCCTGCTGAGTTCCAGCTACCATGCCCAGTCTTAGTCAGCCCTGCCAGTACTAGTCTGCCCTACTCAGTCTTAGTAGGCCCTGCCAAATTCCAGTCTGCACTATCCAGATCGGTGGCCATTTTGTTTTCCTTCGATACTATAAATTCAAAGTTCTGAATCACAGTAGAATAATGGGAAAAAACACAAAATAAATGAAATACCTATATACTCCAAGTTTAACCCTTTAACGGCCGCACGCCTCACACGGGCGGGAAAGCAGAGGCAGCGCCACCATCGACGTTCGCCTATACTAGAGGCAGGAAGACGTTACATAGTGAACGTATGAATGGCAGGCGTGTTTTGCCATGATTTTCGCCATTTTCTCCACGAATTGATGATTTATTAAATTTATTTCTCCATGTTTCTTAATAATATTGAACACCTTAAATACATTAATGATTTTGATAACCTGAAGGAATTTTGTGAATTCATCTTATATATTTTGAAAAAAATGATTTGGAAAAAACCCACAAAAAGATGCCTTAAGGCATCTTCCTGCCGTACAGTGGTAATGCCTTAAGGCATCTTCCTGCCGTACAGTGGTAATGCCTTAAGGCATCCTCCTGCTGTACAGAGGTAATGCCTTAAGGCATCCTCCTGCTGTGAAAGGGTTAAAAAGGTTGAATAGAAATTTGATTATATCTCTGTGTTAGTTTGATCATATGGTCGATCCCCAACAATCACTGCACGAAACTTACCGCTTTACATATGTATGCGAAATGTGTCTAACAGTAGGATTTTGCGTCTAGAAGTTAGACCTGTTATCCGTCTCATAGACGCCTTATCTAGTGGCATATATACATGTCCATGGTGTGGTCTTATATACGTCATATATACGCCTGATTCCGTTGTGTACTAGGGCTTCACTGTGTGTAGGTGTAAATATGTGGCGATGGCTGTCACGACTACTGAGCAAGTTGTGTGGGTAGAGTGAGTGTAGGGTGGTTGGGGGGGTGGGGTGTCAGGGGGGGTGGTAGAGGGTGGGGTTGGGAGGTCGCGGGTGGCGGGTCAGTGTTGGTGCATCCTCTACCAACACCCACAGGACGGGGCGGGCCGCAGGTCGCAATTTTTTTTTTTTTTGGTATCATATATACACCTGGCGTATATATATCGCACAGAGCATGTTTTATCTTGGATAGGCCAGGCGTGAAAGACAGCCAAGTCGCGCGCGTCTACATATGGAAACTACCTCGTAGATGCCCGAAACGCAGACGCGGATAAGAGGTGTATACAAATGAAAACAAGTCTGTATTCAGCCAATATGTGCGTTATCGCGATGGCATATATATATGTAAAATAGTGGTTTTCTTGCAGTGAATACTACTGAGTTATATAACCATCCAATGGACATAGGGACTAACGCATTTGGTTAGAGTATCAATTTGTTGATCTCGGGGGTCACAGGTACGTTTCCCATTTGTGGCGAAGTATTTGTTTTGTTTTGTTTTTAAATAAAAAGGCAAATACATTTTCAAACACTATTAAAGTGTTACATTCGAAGTTTGAAATAGTTGTTTATCAATTCTATTAAATATTTGTGCTAGTTTGCTCATATTACAGGGATAGTTACTGGTTGTCAAGACTGCCAGTGCCTGGGAACATCGGAGAATGCCAGTTTGTCGATATTTGAATGTACACAGTTCAGGAGCTTCATTCCTCTTTTAAATAATTTCAAATAGTTGTTATTTAGCTGTAACATATTTATTGTGCATATAATAAACACGTTATGGCCCTCAGAACCGATACCGATTTTAATATGGTATGGGACTGGTATGGTTTGTGTCGGTCGTGGTGTAGGGATAAAAACGGGCCAATTTGGGGGGGGATTATTTTATCTTAATTTTTATAGGTTGGGGGGGATTCTCTGTTTTAAAATCATGGGATGGGGCTAATCCTTTTTCATATTTATTTTTCGGGGGGGGGGGGGGGTTAAAGAAATAGGGGGAGGGTGCAATTCTATTCAGGTGCCTCTGTGGGTGGATGGGTGGGTAGGGGTGTTGTATATTCATGGGGGCAGGGAACTTATTTTGGTAATTCGGGTGGGGGGGTTAACTATATCTAATTTTTCCATGGGGGGATTTAAACAAAAATGCCAGGCGATCGCTAACCGCCGTAACACCAAAGTAATCCTTACAACGCCCCATTCTAATCCAATTAAGATTAAACTAAGTAGAAGTGAAAAAATTATTGCCAATAAAATAGCAAACATATATAACCAATCTATTACGCCCGAAAACGTCAAATTCAGACTAGTACCTCCACAAACTGTTACTTTCAGAACAAGGCCGTACAGCCACTGACAGCAACAAAAACCTAACATCGTACAAGTGCTCCAATCCTGAACGTTTAAAAGAAATCTCTACACGCATTAAGATGGGGACTACAGCCAAGCGCAGTATTATCCCAGTGGATTCACCCACCATAGATCCGACAGTACAGAAAAAGACAAGACCTCAGCTGCCACTAAACCGTATATTAAAGGAAAGACTCACACTGCTTGAAAAAGACAAGAAGACTGAAAAAGAAACCTCAACTGAAAAAACCACACCTATGGAAGTAACCACTGCTAACAACACTGAAACCACTACCATAACCAAAAATACTCCAGAAAAAATGATTAAACCAACACCATTAAACATGCCTAGATATGATGACTTAGCTATGGATTTTCATATATCTGACGACGATTTTAGTGAAGTAGAAAACAGTAACGACAATACCGATGCCAAAATTCTTGACATAAATACGCCCGAGATCATTACGCCTTTACACACCCCTATTCAGACGCCTAAAAAGAAAAAAAACCGACAACAAAAAAGACAAGAAATTTTCCCCCAAAAAAATAACTATGACAATAGATGACACAAGACCCAAAGAAAAAGAAATACCCACAACACCAGTCCATGATCCCCGACAACGAATAAAACATAAACTTAGTCCCACAAGAGACACCACACCTAGACACCAGCCAACCTATCCGGTCCCACAGGGACCAATAATGATACCCTCTGTCGCAGTGTTAGTGGACTTATATCATATTGTAAAAAAGATAAACCAACCAGTAGGGTGGTCTATGCATCGAGAGATGCGAAAACAAGGTATGCTGTTAAGCATCACACCTTTACAAGTAAATGAAATTTTTTTTTTTGATAGCACGGCTGTATTAAATAATAATATACAACGCCAATTTATTACTGACCTACTCAATGATATTTATATATAATCATACCAATGCAAATACAGTTAAATGTTATAAAAATTCATACTTAATTGTTATCTACCTGTATATACTATAAATGGTTACCAAACTATATACAAACCAATTACTAAGTATATTTGTATGCATTTAGAATTATACGCAAATCATTAAACCAAGGAAGGAAGACCCAGAAGACCCTGAAAACCAAATTTCCTATGTAACCATGGTAACTAACCAAGAAAAGTGCTCAAAATGACTACCTTAGTAAAGTAAGATTACAGTTCAGTACACCTGAAGAAGGCCGTCACATGCCGAAACGTTGTGTTGCTATTAATATTACTCTGTAAAACCAATTCTATGTTTCAAAATAAAAATTTAACAACTACAAATATATATCACTGGAGTTTGTTGGTTCAGTGAAATAATCTACCAGATGTTTAATATTTCCTCGGGGAATTTTTGAATTTTTTTTTATTGGGGGGGGGGGGGTGCAATATTTCAGATGCTTCTGTGATGGGGCAAGGAGTGACTGGTTTTGTACTTTCATTGGGGCAGGGATTTATATTGGTACCTCTGTGAGGGAGGGGGGCTTATTTCATCTTTATTTTTCTATGGGGGACATACATTCTATACACATTCACAATAATAGTAAATAAGCAGAAATGCACTCACCTGGCTTTCATCTTGCTTGAAACTCCTTTAACCCTTTCACTACGCTGTGATGCCTGGAGGCATTCCCGGGTGTAGTACGCCATGATGCCTTGAGGCATTCCCGGGCCTAGTACGCTATGATGCCTTGAGGCATCATTTTTTGAAATTCCAGTAATTGCTATTTTCTAATGAAAAAATTGCGAAAATTTTGATAATATTTCCCAAGCCCATGTTAAACTCACTAACGGCTAATATCATCAAGGAATTGTTTATATAATGTCATCCTGGTAATGTCGATATGTCTAAAATGGCTGTAAAATGACATCATATATTTGACAATCCCAACATCACCAGTGTACTACAGGGGTGAAAATGACCCAAGCCTGGCGTATTTCAGACCATGTATTGTCCACCTGGAAGCGTATTGAAAGGGTTAAAAGGCGTATGTCCTTGAAGCAGCTGTTGAGTTTGAACGTGTGAAAAGGGGTATTATATGGAAAAGAATCATTGCTTATATTATTGTTTATCTACAAAATCTCATTTAGAAATTCATGTTTTTAGTATCAATTTGAGACAAGTAGCAGATACCCCATTTCAATGCATACGGCTGTATGTGAAATAAATTAGCTTTGGCCAAAACCCATGAAATATTTCATACAGACAGTATAGGTAGACAGACTGCAAAAATAAATATTCATAGCTGAAAAGGTATTGAAGTTATTAGCGTTTGTGCCCAAGTAGCACAAAAATGGGGTACTTCACCATGGTGGTGGTGGTGGTGCCGGCTGGTTGCCTTGTTCCGGTTCTTGAGGGTCCCTTGTGGATGCCGGTTCCTCCTTCATGAGGCACTTGGACTGGCGGGGGGAGGCCTGTACAGTGAGACCGATGCTCTCTAAAAACCGAGGCAAATAATATACATTGGGTATTAACAGAAAACGGGGTTACTGTGCCCGAATGGGTGTTCGTACAAGGTCGTGTAATGCCTTAAATGTGTCCCGACGCTGCCAGTGCCTATTTGTTATGGCATTGCAAGACCTTGTGCGGCATTCCTAGTTGCTCATTAAATACGTTTAACGTCTGCTTATTTTTACAAAACAGAATTGAAGATATACACACTTTTGTATACTAATTTAATGTAGAATTAATCGTTTTGTTATACTGCATCCCAAGTAGAGGGGCCGATATAGATTCTCATAACCTACTATTGACTATTGGAAACATTTAATTATTTTACGAGATTGGTTTTTCTTTAACTACTTTTTGACACACAAAGAACCAGAAGGTAATCAATCAAACCCTAGACTGAAAAGGATTCACATCATTTGGATAATTAGATGCACTAACCGATGGGCTGCATGTGGACGAGGCGACCGTCTCTGCCTTTTCTTCATCTGAGGACTCCAAGGTATCCATCAGGAAGTGTCAGAGTTGTTTTGGCCGGCCGGACGAGGTGGATGGATGTGGTTCAGTCTCCTTTAATCATGTTCAAAAAGTCATTGTAATTTTTGGAAAACAACACACATCATGTCTCATTTCTCATTCCCTTTAAATTCACACATTATTAATACCCGAGACACTATACCCCTACCCTACTACTACTTGCTCTAAGGCGTTCTTTCATCATCATCTTGTCAAATCATAGCACTGGACTTGTAATATCAAGGTTGTCAGACTTTGTTGATTCGGGTCCCACTGCAGCCACTTTTCTCCATCACCCCTAGCAGTGGTAGATTTACTGCTATATCATAGGCCAATCCTTCTCATACCATATCTCTGTGGTGTGGGAAGTAAAAGAACTCTCACCTCGGTAGATGTGTAGGGGTGAGGTTTTGACCTAATTCATTTCATAGATTCGATCACCACCCTTGTGGTGTAAAAGAACCTTGAGAAAGTCTGGTGAGAACCTGCAATGGTTAACTGGACGTTAAATCAAACCAACCAACCAACCAACCAACTTCTCTGACTCCAAGTCATGTCTACAAGCAATTGGTCAGCATGACCCAAGGAACGCTGGTATACAGGCGATAAGAGAATCCTACTCGGAATCGGAGCAACAGGAAAAGGAGGTTGTGTTCTGCTGGCTCCCTAGCCATATCGGCATAGAGGGAAACGAGGCCGCAGACTATGCAGCCAAAACAGCATTGAGTTGGAAACCAGTTTTGGCTTCTGTCCCACACTCAGACCTTCTCCCAATCTCCAAAGAGTACATTAAACATGAATGGCAGAGCTGATGGAGCTCAACCCAGGACAACAAACTACATGCCATTGAACCATCAGTTGGCAGAAATCAAGACTATGCAGGCTTGACAAGAAGTGAAGTGACAAGACTGACCCATCTCCGGATAGGTCACTCACTGTTGACACATGGGCACCTCATGCAGGGTGAAGAACAACCCACATGCCAGCATTGTCAGGTGCCTCTTTCGATTGAGCATCTTATGCTTTACTGTCAAGCTACAAAGAAAAGCAGGGATAAGTACATTCAATGTGCAACATCCATGGCCAGTGTTTTCAGCCACACTGGAAAGAAAGATATTCTGAAGTTTCTTCGGGAAACAAAGATTTACGAAAAGCTATAGAAAAGAGAACTTTTGTGGCCGAAACAGTCCGGTACGGGAGGTTGGCAAAAACTGTCAGCCGGCTTGACCTGCAGCCAGTTACGGGGACCAGCTTCATACTCATCAGCTTGCTGACAATGAAAGAAGAATGTGTATTACAATCATGGAAACCCACCACACATCCGTATAGAAGATGTGTATAACACTAAAATACAGATTTAGATGTCTATATGTGATATAGATATATGTATAAATCCCAGTGGATAATTTCGGAATTCTGGCGCTTTACACTAATGAAAAAAAAGTGAATAAACTTCACATAAGGGCAATGCGGATACTATAGAGAGAGAGGGAACCAAGCTATATATATCACTTGGAGACTGATAGACAAAGTAAAATGGCCCTGCTCAAAGTATATTTTAAAGAGAAGTGGGGACCACGTGGAGACTAATGGACAAAGCAGGATCTGCTCACTGAGGCTGTCACCACGTGCTCAGAGAACAGAGAATAGGACGTAATGTGTAAGATTCAAATTTAGAATACTATGAAATAAGTCCTGTGATGAAAACAGTGAAAAGTATCAATAACCAATATCAGAGTAAGTTCTGAGGGTTACTATGATACATGATCAAGATCTAAACACACAGTAAGAAGAAAGGGGTACAGCTCTGTACACCACGTGGGGACTGACCCACAAAGCAGGATCTGCTCTCTGAGACTGTCACCACGTGCTCAGAGTAAAGAGGCACTGAAAGAAAAGTGAGAATAGCCAGATAATGGCTATCCCACTTCTGACACCAGTTGTAATGGACAGGGTTTTAGGATGGTTTTGGCCGATTATTTAAAGGTATTTCAAAGATAATAGATAATTGGTGGGTTCTGCCTGTCCGATACAGAAGTTATCAAAAGAAGAACACAACAAGTGAAATAATATCAAATGATCTCTGTATTCAATGTTACAAAATGACCAGCACACCTACCTTGATAATTAGTGATGTATAATGTATAATTGTAGTAATGTATAGCTCCCAGGTCACAAGTCACAGAGAAATCCGAGGAGTAGTGCTTTCCTATGTATTCCAACCAGTGACCAGTAACCAAAGAGAGAGAACGTGAGGGTTGCAACCCCTTTTTAAAGGGGTGGGATGGGGGACACTGGAAGTGACATCACTGGCACCGCCAGTGACTTCATTCCTCCAGTACGGGAGAGGTATAATGAAAGTAGTATATGGTTTGATGGCATTCCCATTACATTATCATTTTATAATATTGATAATCATAATAAATATTATTACCCCAGCTGTCTCGTCATCTTCTCTGTTCCTAGCTCAGCAGTGACTCATATTGTGTGTGCACTATAGTGACATTGTGGGTACTTACAACTTGGGAACCCGGCTTCGTGTGTGGCAGGAGGAAGGCGTAGCGCGCCAGCACCTCGCGATCCCGCACTGTTGCTACCCCCTGCCGACAGGCCCTCTGGAAAGTGTTCCGCAGACTGTTGAGCTTCCTTTTCAAGTCTTTGACTGCAAAAGTGGTAGTTAATAACAAATTCAGCAATTGTTAATTTAAGATTCTTCTTCCAGCGTTCTTTAATTCCGAAAATAATCAGTTCATTTTTGTTTAACTCATTTTGGAGATCAATAATTTCTTGCTTTAATTTTTCGTCTGAGGAAAGCGTCTTACCTGATTGGTTCTGAGGCCAGCATATATTATCAATTTCATCGATTTGCTCTTTAAGTTTAGCAATACTTTTGTTGATTTTTCGATTGCATCTCATGTAAAACCGTTGTGCCCATCCTTTTCTAACAAGACTGCTATTTTGTTTGTTCTCTGTGGACCTAATGTCTGTGAGGCTGAGGTTGTCTGTCATTGATTTAATCTAGCTCTCAATCCTATCTTTTAAGCCTTTCAGTGCTTGAGTGGATTTACTTAATTGGTCAAGGGTTTTCTCCATTTACCAATCCTATTCAATACCATGTCTAATTTCGATGACATAACCAGGGCCTCTCGCATATGTGGGAGTAGTACGCTATTCACATGGCGCGTGGGTGAACGCGCACTTACCAGCTCGGGCCTAAGTACCATTAAATCCTGGATTATATGAACCTCATACTCACAACCTTCTAGGAGATACGTTGTGAACAGTCAGTAAACATGTCGACACCAGCAGCAGAAGCCAAACCTCAACGAGAAACGAGAGAATCGACGAAAAAAACTCGACACCAGAAACCTGAGGGAAAACACGACGATGCTGGTATGGCGACCAGTCCAAAAATAGCCAAGTCACCTGCTACCAAAAAGACAGCTGTCCCGTTGAAAGCAAGCGCCACACTGGGCCAAGTGATTGAAAAAATTAACGAACTGGAAAGAAAGTTGATTGAACAGGAAGCCTCAAATCATTCTACCTTAAACTTAATCAGCAGGTTAGAGGTACGAATCACCAAAGCTGAAAAAAAGATCGATAAGTCAACAAGTCTACTGGATAAAATTAGCCAAAGGCTATCAAGTACTGAGTCGACCCTCAAGGACGTAGCCAATTCCCTGAACCGGACCATGAACGACATTAACCAAGCAAGAAAAGACATGCTCAAGACCCACCTCATAACCCTGAGAAATACTGAAAAGATGGACAGCTACGAGTATGATAAACGCAGAAAGCTATTAATCTTATCAGGATATAATGAGATCAAAGAAGAAACTCCCCGAGATACGGCCATTCAGTTCCTCAATGATATACAGATCAACCCCAACGAAATACAGATGGAAAATGTATATAGGAGAGGTAAATTCAACCCTAAAAACAACAGACCACGAGACATAGTTATTTCCCTTACCACACCAATGATCAAAGGGAAGATTTACAAGAATCTCCACCTCCTCAAAGGAAATGACAAATGGAATCGTGTATCAGTACATGACGAGTACAGCAAGTCTGAATATGATCATCTGAAAGACCTAAGGGCCTTAGCAGCACTAGCGAGAAGCAAACAGCTCAAAGCCTCAATGAAAGGCCTATCTATTGTTGTTGAAGGAAAAGCGTATACTGCTACACAAATGGGCGATCTGGAAAATAACCACCCGGGAGTCTCAATCAGTCAAGCGAAAACTCAAGATACAAAGGATGGTCTGGCCTTCCAGAGTAAACATGCCAAACTTTCAAACTTATACCCGTGCACAGTCAACTACCAGGGCATTGAGTACGATACGGCTGACCAATCGGCCATGGCTGTAGAGTGTGATCATGACAAGGCACTTGACCGCATTAATGCAGCCCAAGATGTGAACGAAATAATGAGCATAGCCAGGAACGTCAAAAAATCGAAAGAATGGGGACAAAATAAAGAGGAAGTGATGGAAGAAATTCTACTTTGCAAATTTCAACAAAACCCTCGTCTCCAAGAAACAGGCGACCTTTACCTATACGAGGCTACAACTGACCTAGAATGGGGATGCGGTAAACATCTTGGACAGGCAAGCGAGATTAACCAAACCTCATGCCCCGGGAAGAATAAACTAGGAAAAATCCTCCAAAAAATACGGGTCAAACTGAACGAGGAAGAAATTGAGGAAAGCGAAACTGAAAACCTAGATCACGACACTGAAAGTGAAACAGACCAGGAAGACAAAAGTGAATCTGAAAGTGAAGTTGATAAGGAGTGAATTGTTCTCACTTTAGTGAGCGACCTGATAAAACCAGTGTGTTGGTTCTGTGGGCACTCATCTGTGATAATAACCTACTCCCAGTAATCGGACCGTGACCAATGACCTACAGCCCAATACATACACGGGCAACCACAATGAAACATATAATCATTACGGATTCAAGAGGTAAATTCCTAAACCAACAGATTGCACAAATTAATACGGATAATGTACAAATAGAAGTACGCCCATTTAGTGGTCGCACCATCCAGGACCTTATCGTTATTTGTGATTACTACGCCTCTATGCAACCTGATAATGTATATTATATCATGGGCAGAGTATGCAACATAACCCAAAGGACAGGAAGAAAAATATACTTCAACTGGCACTCCACAGAGGATTTACTTAACAGTGTATGGGCATATATTGAAACAGGACTAAACTGGATTAAGGGAAACACCCCAGACGCTGTAGTGATCATATGTCCATTGATAGGTTTACATGTGGAAAACGCAAATTAGGAAAAAAACGAAATCAAACAGGAAATTGTAAATAGATTTATAGAGTTGATAAATCCTAAAATTGTACACATCAATGTCGAAATGAACCCGTCCAAGACAATCCCTTGGGTACAGAAAATGACACACAAAAGGAAAAACAACAAAATACGACATGACTATACCCAATTACATAGAGATGGAATTCATCTTTCTATCACACTTCTAAAGTTCTGGGCAAAAGAAATAATGAAAGCAATAACACAAAATTGAGGGAAAATGAATTCTGATAAACTTGGGTCCGATCTCTTAGCTAACTGAAGTATATTCACACATACTTACCCGAAACTGATCACATGTCTGAAAGAATGAAGTAGTAATACCAAATAGGCATTTTATGACCCCAATACAAACTACCTAATAAATGGTAAACCGAATGACTTGGAATGGGTCGCTGAACTAATCCAAGCTACTGATAGACTAAGCACACTAAACTCACTAAACTCATTGAAAAAGGTACTGGCCCTGGGCTCGGGGTGAGCCTAACTCACGCCCCTTAGTTAAGAAGAAGACAAATCTCAATGGGCAATGGCCAAAGTAGCCGATGTTGCTCATATAAGAGGAAAATTTATTTTGGTTGTTTTTTTTCATGCTTTTTATATAGCGAACATTGCTTGATCGCTTGCTCTGTTTACTTTGTATATACACAAATTTACTTGTCTTACAATTGTGAAATCTATGACCAAATGTACTTACCTGCTGAAATAGATTTAAAGAAAATGGACAATGGTTGAAACAAAGAAAATTAGACTTATAAATGACCTAAGGAACCAACGAGGACTACAAATATTACATTTAAATATATGCAGCTATAAGGCAAAATACGAGAGAATGAGAACGGAATTTCTACACACACATCCGGATATAATCACACTATCCGAAACATGGATGAAAGAACTTGATGACGTCAATACATATATATTCCCTAACTACAATATCTTACGCCTGGACAGAAAATGGAGAGAAAAACCTGACGATAACGAACCTAAAATTGGGGGAGGACTGATGACACTGCTGAAGGACAATATAAAATATGATGAACACATACATGAAATGTGGAATACCAGCACCAAAAATATTGAACTACAATTAACCTGTATAACTAACAAACACATGAAACCAATTGTACTGTTTAATACCTATAGACCAAATAGAGGTAATAAGTCCATATTTATCGACACCCTAAGAACAACAATTGATGCAATTAAGAAGAGAAATCAAGAAATTTATGTAATAGGTGATATGAACCTTGATGTATGATTCGAAAAAAAAACCAAGAACCAATGATCAAGATAAACTATAAAGGTAGATCATACAAAAAACATGATGATGCTAAACTGAAGAAATTTATAGAAGGTATCAGATGGGAAAATTACTACAACTGTAAATCAACAACAGAAAAATGGAACTTTCTGATAAACCAACTTTTGAAATACTTATCCAAATACTCTCCTATAAAAGAAGTAAATATGAAGACTAAAAATGAACCTTGGCTAACGGGAGCAGTATTACTAAAAGACAAAAACAAACTAATAACCAAAGCAAAAGTGGAAAAAACGAATGAAGCTTGGGCAAGAGCTAGGGAAGCAAGAAGAATAGCAAATAGTTCGATCAAAACAGCCCGGCAGGAATATATAATAGACCAGCTAGAACAGCAAAGAAGTGACCCCAAAAAATTTTGGAGGCAAGTAAATAATATTCTTCCTGGTACTAATGAAAAGAAAAACCCAATAATTACACTAACAAACCAAGATACAAAAGAAGAGATTCCACTAACTGAAACCCCAAATTACCTAAATAAATTCTTTACAGAGATCAAAATTAGCAGCAGACAAATATCAACCTAGAAAATTATATGATAACCCTACCAATAACATTCAAGAGGACTATAAAACAGACACAGCTGAAATTACAGAAATATTAGGAAAACTCAATAACCGAAAACCATCAGGTTTGGAAAATATCAAAACATCAATATTAATCAAATACCTACTATATGTAGCACCACAATTCACCCAATTATGTAACCAGATATTCCTGGACTCAGACTTACCAATATCTTGGAAAACCTCAACGGTTACACCAATTTCTAAAGGAGGGGACACTAAAAATTGCACAAATTACAGACCGATTTCAATAATACCACTACAGACTAAAATAATAGAGAAACTAATCAACAAAAGATTAACTGAACATCTAGATACTAACAACATCCTGACCCCTAACCAAGGAGGTTTCAGGAAGGGATTCTCGACGATTTCCTCAGTAGCTGAAATCAGTGATGATATTGCTAGATCAGTCAATGTTGGAAATATAACCGGAGCGATATTTATTGATTTTAGAAAGGCATTTGACACCGTAGACCACTCCATTCTGCTAGATAAACTAAACTGTAACGGAATACAGGGTAGGAATCTGGCTTTTTTCAATAATTATTTTAATGATCGAGTTCAACTCACAAAGGTGAACAACAAAATTTCGGAACCGAATGGAGTGGTCTGGGGTGTCCCCAGGGCTCAAATTTGGGCCCTACTTTGTTTTTAATTTATATAAATGACATTGTCAATATTGTTAAAGATGTTAATGTAAAGCTCTATGCAGATGACACTGTCGTATACACAAGTGCCTCATCCAAAGAACAAGTACAGAATACTTTACAGGAATCAATAGATCTTTTCACCTTATGGGCTAGCCAAAACAAACTTTCGGTAAATATATCCAAAACAAAATATATGTCTTTCGGATCCCCAACAGTATGTAGAAGAATAGGGCATGTTGAAATCTTGATGGACAACATACCCCTACAAAATGTAAATGCTTATAAATATTTAGGTATAACGCTTGATCCTGCACTAAATTATGGACTCTATGCTAAAGATATAATAACCAAGTTAAATAATAAGTTATACAAACTATCAAAAATGAGGAATTTCATTGATAAGAACACCGCTCTTCAAGTTTATAAAACCTGTGTAAGACCCTATTTTGAATACGGGGGTATTTTCCTTATAAATTCATACAATTACCACACTGAAAAGTTACAAAGACTAAAAAACCAGGGTCTAAGAATTAGTTTATTGGCCGATCATCGGATCAGTATATATAACTTACATGCAAGAGCAAATTTACCATTCATCAAGGATAGGTGGCAGACACAATTAGCTAATTTTATGTATAAGAGATCCAGGATTCCTAGATATATAGATAATAGAAATATAGCTACGAGAAGACATATGTCAACTGTATTAAAGGTATTCCATCCAAACTGTGAGATTTATCGGAAAAGCATAGAATATATGGGGAGTGTATACTGGAATGAATTACCAAACCTAGTTAGACAAATAGACAATTATAGAGAATTCAAATCTTTGACAAAAAAGCTGATGATTGACAAAATACCAATTCAACTAGTATGATTGTGTGAACTCATTTAATAGGTTCCAATGTTAGAAAATATTGACATAAATTATGACGACAGGGTACAAGGTATTATATATCACAATGTGTATGATTGAAAATAGTCAAATAAGTTATTACAGGTATAGGAGTAAGCATTTTATCAACCAAACCCTCCGGTACCTGCTGAAAACCAGCACGAGACTTGTCTAACGCTGACAGGAACCGGCTTATTGACTACAATGTACAATGTAAAAACACTTAATGCAAAAGAATGTAAACATAACCAAGTGGTCAATAAAAACTTTGAAGAAAAAAAGTATGGTAGGGGAATCTGGATACGGGAAAGTTCAACAAATCACTTTTTCCAAACGGTATTTCTCGCAACTTGAATGTCCACGTATTCTCTGTAAATTCATTTTGATATCATTTTCAGATATCCATAACATAAATATGCACTGGTGCACTTTGATAAAATCGCATAAGTAGATATATTTGATATAAGCTTTTTATCATTTCAGAATCTCCCTAGTTACAACTGTACTAATCAACCAAGTATATGTATTAATAAATCATCATCGTACATCTATGTTCATTATATACATTAATACACGCGACCTACAGATATACACTTACACCCACAAAATCACAACAAGCCTATGTACCCATAAATCTTCTATGTAACAATGATGATAACAGGATAATATACTGTGCGATTAGATTAGGAAGCACGAAACGTTCCGGAATGATGTTAACAATCAGTGCCAATGTAGAACTGCGATCAAATGGTGGAAGAGCTGCAGTTACTGGAAGATAGGATACACTCCGAGAATGCAGGGAAGCAACCTTCAAAGGACACGTAATGTCTACAATTACTATATATTTGTTATACAGCACCCACTTGTTCTGCTTTGGAACCCATTGTATTTTATTTATTTAAGTAAAAACAAATGTTAAATATATCCGAAGCAGAAGATGGTAATTCAAGAAAAGATATATATCTGTTTCGTCTTAAAATGTCTTTTACATTGATTAGAGTAATGATGCAATTATACATCATTTCTACCATTGACAAAATGGCTATTGGTCATTTGAAGATAAAGTACCAACCAAATTACTGTGCCGTATTGGTTTTATGCTTTTCCTCCTCCATAACTCCATAAGGGTTATGTAAAAGGTATGTCAATATTAGCTCTTATTGTACTTCATAATCATCTGGAATTCCCTCTGAATTGCACTGCAATGGTACACAACGATTACAATGGAAATATGCACTTAAACTAACAACATGAATTCAAATTTGAGGTCTTGCATGCATTAGTATTTTTCAAATGATGAGAGGTAAGATAAGCTAGTGGACAATTCATGATTGGCTGTATTAGAGTGAGCTACTTACGTATATATTTGAGAATCATGTCTAACAATTTACAGTGGAGTCACCTAGGCGATTTGCAAATATTTCCAGCTATCACTTCAAACTGGTCACTTTAAAAGCCCGATCAATCAAATATTACAGTCTGTCCTCAACCAACAGGTAAAATAGGCCTATTTACATTTGATTGATTGACACGGATTTTGGAATGTCTATGATATGATACTTTTGTATCAAACTCTTCATCTGAAATAAGCACGGTGACCCCACATTTTTGAGTCAATTCATGTATTTTCAAACACGTGCGAAATCACATTGTGAGTTACTGAAACCAATCAAGCAACATGTATTTATAGGAAAATGTTGTGCCAACAGTCTCATACCTACCCGATGGGCTCTATCTATAATGGGCCTGGTGGGATTCACCTTTGTCTCCGCTATGAGGTGAGTTTGATAGTTCAGTACAGTACGATTGTGCCTATGACATGAGGACGACAGTAAAGACACGTAATACATCATGGTAATAGTCTTCTTCAGTGGTTGGCTATAGAGTCTAGCCGACTTTTAGGGTGAATCAGGCTTTTTTTTTCGTCAATTCAATGTTTATCATATCTCCTAAATCTCCTCTTTGCAAAACTGCCATGTGCATATCATAGCAAATTAAAATTTTGTAAATGGTTTTGATTAAACTTTTTGAAATAGATTAAAAAATAGTTTTAAAAAATTATTTTCGTAAACCTCATGTTCCAATTAAAAGCCATTTACTAACCAGGGAGCTGTTTCAAAGGTCGGGGGGAGCTAAACGAGAGTAGACACCGCCAAAGCTAGAGCAAACAATGGCAATTGAAGCGTCGATGTCGAGGTGGAGGTGCCGCTCACTATTGGGTATTGGTAGCAGTTTTACTGCCGCTTTGATTCAAAGTGCCGCTCGCTGTTGCGGCCTCTCGCTTTGAAATGCGACGTGCCGCTGGCGAGACTTCACTCTACTTTTGAAACAGCTCCCAGATCAAATTGATGGTTGTTCTATTTCATACTATACAATCATTTTAACTTATTCTTTGTTTTTCATTACCTCTGAGTCCAGGATAAATATGAGCATGGCTATTGTCTGTATGGTCAACAGTACCATAACAGAGGAGGCGTTAAATGTTACAATCGCCACGCCACCTAGTACTGAAGAATGTGGAAAGCTGGAGAGGGCGAACTCAGGTTATGAGGTAGGCCATAAATGAATACATAAATACAGGGATGCCAGTTTTCGACATTTCAGTGAAAATTCACTTTTCCATTCTCAAAAAAGAACCCAACTTTTTTCAATATATAAAATTCGGCTATTTTAGTTCCATTCATACAAATAGAACGGTAGTTTCAGTTTAACTTTATAAGACCAAAAATCACGAATGGTGATCATTTGGGTTATTTTCGTTCTGCAGCCTATGAAGTGTTGCAAATAACATATATATATGATTTTTTCATGTTTTCACATTGGTCTCATCTTGGGCATCAAGGGGAACCACAGTTTTGCCTATGTCTGATGCATAATAAGGAGGCTGGGCCGAAAAAAAACCACCCAGTATTGGGAGCATAGATCTCACTGAGCAGGTCATCCAGACCAGCCCCAGATGCCCAATAATCCCACAAAAGACTTTTTGGTAGGGAAGCCATCAAGTCGTAGCACTACTTCTTCAGATTCAATCACCACATTTGCTTTCATGAATAAGGGCTGGTCAAATGTACATTAGGGGTGTTATTTTGGGATGTTAATGTGCACTGATCAGCAATGTCAGCAATGAAATGCAATGTAGACTTTACACATGCCATTTGGATTCAGGTTCCCCATGGCTAGGAGACTGATTGTAGATTTTCCTGTCTATGCTCCCTTTAACAACATTTACATTGTGCCAGACCAGTTGAACTGATCAACCTTCAAATAGAAGGAAAGATTCCATATTTCCCTGAGATGATTTCTCTGTGCAGTTACAATCAAAGGTTGAATTAATTCATACTTTAGATGTCTATGTTTTTTTATTTTCACTGTTCCACTTATGTATCATGACTGCACCTGCATCTTTTACATCTTTAGATGTTACAGATTCACAAGGGATTTTGAATGTTGGGTTCATGGTGCCAGGTGTGAGAATGTAAATCATTCCCATTCCATGAAATTGTGCAAGTATGAGCTGAATATCAGCAGTAGCAGCTCCACAAGTGCAGGAAGTGCTTTGGAGTGTTTGTTGAAAAAGGTGAAAGTTATGGGTTCTGTGTGCTGGTTCCAGATCATTTATTATTACATCTTTTGCCACTATCTGGCAGCAAAGGCAGAGTTTTAGATAGGTTTCCTCAAAGGCAGTCTCGGAAGTCTAGACATATGAGGACCTTCTTTTGTAATTTCTGTCATTTCTAGCTTGCATGAAATAAAAAGGTTATTAGCCAATTTCCAATGATTAGCATAATATCCAAAATGGCCACCATATGATTCAATAGGCAAGGACAAAAATATATCAATATTATAACTCAAAGGCAATTCTCTGAAAACAAAGCATATCACCATTGCTTTGATAATTTGCTACTGCGGCATTTGATTTTTTTATAGCTTATTGGTGATTTTGCTTAGATACTAACTATCATCAGGAGAACCTGAGTGAAACCTAATATTTACACTGCACGAAAACCACTATTTTACATATATATACGCCATCGCGATAACGCACGTATCGGCTGTATCGTGGCTTGTTTATACTTGTATACACCTCTTATACGCGTCTGCGTTTCGGGCGTCTATGAGACAGTTTCCATATGTAGACGCGTGCGACTTAGCTGTCTTTCACGCCAGGCGTATATATGATACCAAAAAAAAACCCTCCCAACCCCACCCCCTACCGCCCCCCCACCACCCCACGCCACCCCCAGCCAGCCTCAGTGAGAAGCCCCCCACTGCCCGCCGCCCACCGCCCGCCGCCAGCCGCGTTTGTACAGGTTGACTCAGTGGGAAACCCTCCCTCAAACCCCCGCGCCCGCCCATGCCCACCGCTGCCAGCCGCGAGGTGTTATGGTGTCGGGTGGGGGCCAGCTTTACGACAGCGTTGTCGGGGCTTGTCGGGAAGTGCACCCTCCACCAGAATTTCCTATTGTAGACCTCTGCGACACGCTACCGACACTCCACGACAAGCATCCAGTCATGGGAAAAATCGAACATGCTTGATGTTGTCCTAGCCTTGTCGGAAGGCTCCCGACAAGCTTCCAATCATGGCCTTGTCGTGGCCTTGTTGTAGACTCTTGTCGGGAACTGGGGTCCACCAACCATGACAAGGCCTCCAATCATAGGCCAATCGTGGACCTTGTTAGGAAGCCATTGTTGTAGCCTTGTTGTGGTTGGTGGACGCCCCCCTTTACAGGCAAAAGCTAGAACTTCGTCATACAGCTATTAACTATTCCATCTGCTGTTGGAAACAGAAGAGGACACCCATGCCTTCATTTACGTTTTTTTACTCAAATCTTGTCAAACACTCATGAATTAGAACTTATAACCTCTCCCTTTATTTTGCTCGCTCTTTACATTTGTGATTGACATCAACACTTTGAAAACGTATGGTTGAGGAACATCAATGCAGCTTCTTATCACATTATTCTAGATATATCCATTACTATAGGATACTACAACGTCTAACCATTGTTGACACTTTCCTAGTAGGAGTTCTTTGATAAGCAGGAGATGTCCCTTGTAATTCCATTAAATATTTATATTTACAGGGTGAATTTTACTGGAGTAAAGACCTACAGGGACATATTCTTAGTTCATTCTTCTATGGTTATATGGTGACACAGGTAGGTAGAAACTCAATGTAACTAGTACAATTAGAATATTATTCTTTCTGAGCAATGTGCAAATGATAAGCTTTTCCTTGAATTTACCAGATACTTTGGATTTACCATTTACTTAAGGGCCTTACTACACTGTCCAAATTAAAAGTAAGGGATTTATAGATCTCATGCAATATAGCTTAATGGTACGAGTAACATGGACTTTCCCTTCGGGCAGGCCTCTGGGGGCATGAATACTTTAGGACCTTTTTCCTAAAACAAAATGATGGCTTTCATGCTATCAAAACCTGTCATTGCACTCCCCTTTATTTAGAATAAATTCAGTAGTAATTATTAATGGCAAGCTCGTTCTAACAATGCTTTTAAGCGCCCCTGCTTGAAAAGGGCAACTATGATAAAGCATTTATATAGAACGTCCTAACCATGCTGTACAAGCTACAAAACGAGATAAATTATTATTATCGAGTTTTGTGGCATGTACAAGCATGGTAGGTCGTTCTTTATTTACTATACACCTGAAATTAAAAGAAAACATTTATTTCATTTGGCTTGACAACTAATATCATAATAAACTTGTATGAATGAACTATGGGACACTGTTCCGCACAGTACTTTTTACGTTATATGGCAAAAAGGTGCGTATTTAGAGTATATACAGCATGAGTATTTAGTAAATTACAAGATACAATGTATGTTTCACCCGATTGCCGATAACCAAGGCTGCCAACTACAATAGTATTCTCAAGAGAATATCTGCCCGAGGTCTTTGTACCTATTAGGCCTTAGTTTCCATCTTGGAGTATGGTTTTCACTTTTAATTGATTAATTTCATTAAACGATATTCTACGATCATCTTTTCAGGTGTTTTCTGGTTGGTTAGCCGATCGCTATGGTGGTAAACATGTGTACGGCGGTGGTATGGCCATTGCCATCATAGCTACTCTGTTACTACCAGTATGTGCCCGCATCAATGTGTACCTAGTCATCGCACTGCGAGTCTTAATGGGTATGGGCACAGTGAGTATTCGTATTTGGTCTTCACTGTATGTATCATGATGAGTATGGGCACAAGGAGTTTTGTTTTGTCATCATTGGGTAAATCATGATGGGTATGGCTACAGTTAATATCTGTATCGTCTCGCCAGTGTGTGTGTCACATTGGGTATGAGGACAATGAGATTCTATATTTAGTTTTGATTCTTTGAGTCACGATGGGTATGGGCACAGTTAGTATCCATAGCTTACTCTATGAGACATTCTCAAATGTCAAACAAAAGTTTGAATGTCAAATATGGATAACAGGGAATATAATATAACAAAATGGCCTCCTCTGTTCACCTCTTCAAGCTAATATCAAAATTTGTATATACTGACCGCAAATTTATGTTCACAATCAATGGCTATTGCTGGAGGTTCTAAAGTGAACATGTAGATATCTGAACATGTAGTGAAGTGAACATGTAGATATTTGCAACAGTATCGCGATATGTAATTGATGAGTCAATTTAGGCTTAATGGTGAATAATTATGTACTGATGTCTTTCTACATATGCATGTGAAACCTTTTCATTGTGATGTAGGCTGTCTCTTTTCCTGCCATAAACTCTCTATGGGCAAATTGGGCACCACTACTTGAACGTAGTAGACTTTTAACATTCTGCAGTGCTGGTAAGAAGGCTTTTATCTAAATCATGGAGCCAATAATTCTATACGATAGGCTTTCCAAGGTTATTTGAAAAAGGCATTTCCATTGATATATATTATGCAGGTAAAATCCATAATACGAGAATTAGTTTTATCTATGGTTGAAATACAAATAGAAGGCCAAATCAACAAAGAATAGATTTCAAACACTGATCAAAGCATGTCTTGAATCAGTTATCATACAACAAAGAAAATACTCATACATACAAAAGTCGTGGACGCCACACGTGAATGTGATTGTCAAAACTGTCAATAACAAGTTGTATAAATTCAGGAAGATTCGATATCGTTTAACATATGAGGCTGCCCGTAATGTATATGTTGGGACCATTATACCACACATTCCTCAGGGAATGTAAGATTTTCGATAAGATATGATTGAGAAAAGTAAGATGCCTGGATCAACCAGGCAGCATAGCTTGTTATTCCAACAGGATATGCAAATTTGAGTAAAGTAAACCAAAGTAAGTCTAATTGAACAAATTGGACGTTAAACTACTCAAACAAACAAACTGTGCTTTTATGTATAATAGCTTTCGGAAAATTGATATTGAAAGTATAAATAAACTGCATAACAGGGGGTTACAAATTTTATTAGGGCACAAAGTACGATATCTGTCTGTAAAAACAATGAGTGAACAGTGTAATATTGAATTATTAGAAAATAGAAGAAATACACAACTTTTATGTATAATGTACAAAAATAGAAATAATGATGAGTGGATCGATGCCAAGAAAAGGCGTATAAGGACATAACACAAAATTTTATTTCAACTAAGTACAACCAAATGTGCCAGCGTATTCAATAGTCCTTACCACAGGTTAGCACTGCTGTGGAATGCTCTGAGCGAAGAACTACATAACACCTCTGATAAAGAAAGCTTTAAAAAGAAGCTGTGTGAAGAATTACTTAGAGCCTGAATTAGAGGATGAAAGACGACCATGATTTTTATATGAACTGAGAGTAAATCATCATCATTCATCTCACATCTATTCTATAACTACCTTCTCTTATTTGTGTATATTACTGATATATGTGTACCGGATATTTGTATCATGTATTTGAATAGTTATGATATGCCTGAAAAACTCGACTTTGTTGAGAGGCATTGACAAAAAAAAAAAAAAAAAAAGGTAAGGTAAAAAGACTGCAGCAGGATCTGAGGTGCTGCTTGTATGTGGACGACTTTGTCATCTGCTACAAGAGCAGCCATATAACCACTGTAGAGAGAAAACTACAACAGACTTTAAACTGTCTTGAAACTTGGAGTATGTTTCAAGTTTTCAGAAACAACATGCATCCACTTCTGCCGGAGGTGCTGGTGTAAGGAGATGCCTGCCTTTGCCTTCAAATGGAAGCAGCTCAAGATAGAGAAGGAGGTAAAATTCCTGGGACTTGTGTTTGATCACATCCTGTCCTTCAAACCCCATGATGAGTACCTTTGCAAGAAAGCCCAAAAAAAAGAATCTTTTAAAAATGATCTTCCACTCACAATGGGGGACAAACAAGGAGATTCTTCTCACATTTTCAGGACATGTCCAGTCCCGCCTGGACTATGGGTCGGTAATGTATACACCAGCTGCAAAGTCCTATTTGGACTGGCTTAAACCTATCCAGAACCAGGGACTGAAGCTGTGTTTTGGTGCATTCCAATCCTCATCAGCTTTAAGCCTTCATGTGGAGGCAGGGATTCCCAGCTTTATCTGCAACATGAGAAGCTGTGTCTCCAGTATGCCATCAAAGCGAAGGCTAACAGGGGGAATCCAGCTCATGCCACAATCTTCAGGGAGGACCACAACATCCTCAGAAGAAAGGAAAATGTCATAAAACCCTTCTTGGCATGAGTGAGAACTCTTATCCGATAGGCCTGTGCCTCATTCACAAGGTAATGGAAGAAGGGCCAGCTAAGCAGGGATTTCTCCAATTCATCTGCAAAAATGGAGGGACTGTCTCTACAATACTCTATGAGAGTAAGGGCCATCCCAAGAAACAAAGCCTACAACTTGATTTTTTTTTTAAATCACCAAATATATAAAGACAACCCAAATTCCATAATACCATTCCAGGTCAGAGCACGAGCTCAGTACCGAGAAGCAGGCAATCCTGATGAAGAGAAAAAGAGGAAAGAGGCCAACTGAAACCCCTCCATGAGATCTGGAAATACCCTCGATCCTCTTTGACCTAGCAAAAAACAAGAAAGGTGACACCCCTGAAACTGTTTTTCTCAAGGACTACGAGCCCATGAGGAAACATTTCAAAGACCATATACCAGTGTATACAGATGGCTCAAAAGCAACTGTGTTGGATTTGGGGTCCATGCACCATACAGTGAACTGAAGAAAGTCCTCCATGGTAAAAGCAGCATCTTCACTGCTGAGGCTAATGCTATATTGCATGCCTTGACTTGGATGAAAATGTCACAACACAAGAATTCGATAGTCTTCTCAGACTCTAAATCTTTTCTACAAGCCATTGGGCAGCATGATCCAACGAATGCTGTCCTGAGATACATCAAACAGTCCTACATAGAACTGAGGAGAGAACATGGCAAAGAGGTGGCCATGTGTTGGCTGCTGAGTCATATTGGAATGGAATGAAATGAAGCTGCCAAAAATGGATTAAGCAGAAAAGTTGGAGCACACACAGTTCCACATACAGACATGAAACCAATGGCCAAGGAGCACATTCATAAAATTTGGCAGAAACTCTGGAACTGCACCAGAGACAACAAACTACGAGAAATTGTAGTGGCTACTAGCCAAAACTTTAGGAGAGACAGCCTAACACAAACTTAATGGGTGAAACTGACCAGTCTGCAGATGGGTCACACCAAACTGACACCACTGCAGACACTTTTCTCTTTTTCACCCCCAGCAGTGGTTGATTTATTGCTATATCAAAGGCCAATCCTTCTCATACCATGTCTATGTGGTGTGGGAAGTAATATCAAGAGACGTCACGAGTTTGAGTCTGAGTTTATTTATGCCACACATTTTGTTGGCTCCATAATTTCACGAGTCGAAGACGAGTGACATTACGGAGCCAACAAAATGAGTGGCATAAATAAACTCAAACGAGTGGCGTCTAGATTTTATCCTACCCCATTTCCATATTTTTTCAGTATCAGAAAGTAGTGGCATAAACAACACTTTATGTCACTACCCGTGACATAAACAAATCCCGTGTTAAGCCTATGGCGTTTTTTATTAGGGGTAGGATAAAAGAACTGTCACCTTGGTAAATGTGTAGGGGTGAGGTTTTTATGGGTGTACCCCAGGGCTGTGTCCTCTTTGTCACCCTGTTTGGCATTAAAATCAACAACATAGCAAAACAACTAAAGAAGGATGTCAACTGCTGACTCTATGTAGATGTCATCTGCTACAAGGGCAGATTCATGCACACAATAGAAAGAAAACTGCAGCAAACTCTAGACAAACTTCATGTTTGGAGTGACAAAAATGGCTTCAAATTTTCTGAGACCTACCTACATTCATCTCATAGAGTCTAATTGAACAAATTGGACGTTAAACTACCCAAACAAACAAACCCCACTGACCTATGGGCACCTCCTAAGAGGCGAAGTAGCACCTGTCTGTCAAGCATGGGTAGGGGTCAGGGTAGTGGATCAATGGTTTGTTTGCTTTATGCTAGGTGATGCGAGTGCTGATCCCTGCTGTGCGGTAAACCTGGTGGACCCATGTATGCAAATGCTACCGGGCCGCCAGGATTATGTAACTCAGTCTGTCCACATCAGGTCGACAGGTAATGTGTACGTTCTATGTGTCGAGAAACTGTTTGGAGCCTCTCAGACTGGTTAGGTTTCTCCGTGAAACCTTTCAGTGGTTGAGGGAACAGATCCCCTCAACACTACCTAGTGCATTCTGTGCTAGGCGACTGGCACTGTAATAATCAGGTGTAATAATATCAAGAGACGTCACAAGTTTGAGTCTGAGTTTATTTATGCCACGCATTTTGTTGGCTCCATAATTTCACGAGTCCAAGAGGAGTGACATTACGGAGCCAACAAAATGAGTGGCATAAATAAACTCAAACGAGTGGTGTCTAGATTTTATCCTACCCCGTTTCCATATTTTTTCAGTATCAGAAAGCAGTGGCATAAACAACACTTTATGTCACTACCCGTGACATAAACAAATCCCATGTTAAGCCTATGGCGTTTTTTATTAGGGGTAGGATAAAGATCAGAATATACCTGAAGTGCTCAGAGTTTGGTTTTGTGTTCGTAGGCTTGTTTAGTTGTAGATCACGCATCTCCTTTACATACCGAAGGTAAACTGAATCAACCTATGTGGGAAACCTAATAAATACACCTGGGAGCTGTTTCACTAGTAGTGGAGTGAAAGCGAGAGGTGAGACCGCAACAGTGGCACCAACAGTGGCACCAACAGTGGCAGGCCCAAATTTGCGTTTCATCAGTGCTGTCGCTGTTGAGGTGGGACTAGCTGTCACTGTTGGCACAGCTCTCGCTATGCGCACACGTTTGACGTTTGAATCTATTCGTCTACGGGCTGCGATGACGTGGAATTTCACCCCTTCCCATAAGAACTAAGAAATGAAATTTTTACACGAGTAAGGTATATATATGACCTATAATCGTACCAAATTTGAATTGGTTGGATTTTGGTTGGATTTCGTCATAGCAAATACGAGCATTTCCCGTTGGCCTCCGGGGGGGAGACAGAAAGAACAGCCGAAACCCTGCCGCACTACAGTGGGAATGAAAAAGAACAGCGACCAACGCAAACCCACGGAGGGAGTAAAAAATTCAAACGTCGATAACTTCGGGACCGCTTGGCCGATTTTCTTCATATTTGGTACGATTATCATTGCTTAATTCTCACGGGAAATGGGTGAGAGTATTCTATACACGTAACAAACGACAGGGTAGACCCTGTCGCTTACAGAGGCTCCACAGTGACACTAACAGCAACACCGATTTTACTGATGAAATGGTCACTGCCACTGTTGGTGTCGCTCCTTTCCCGAGTGCCATTCACGCTTGAGTGCACCTCCTAATGAAACGCATACTGTCGCTGTGGTGCCACTATTACAGAGAGCGACACTTGCAGCTTCTAGTGAAACAGCTCCCAGATAGACAAATATAATCTTAGGCAGTGAGGAGCAAAGACCAGAGCCGGCAGAACTGCTTCACATGTAACACTTCACTGAGTGGAAAACATCTCAGACTACATTGTCAGGCCACCAAAGAGAGCAGGAAGATATTCCCAAAGAATGTGAAAACAATGCACAGTGGCAAGAAAGAAATTCTTGACTTCTTCAGGGAATGTAAGATTTTTGATAAGATAAAATTGAGAGGAGAAAGATGCCTGGATCAACCAGGCAGCATACCTTGTTATTCCAACAGGATATGCATATTTGAGTAAAGTAAAGCAAAGTAAGTCTAATTGAAGTGAAGTTGGACATTAAACCACCCAAGCAAATAAACAATCTTTGACCTGCATCACTACTAAAGAAACTACATAGAGGTGTATACAGATGTCTCAAAGATGGGAACCGTGTAGGCTTTGCTGTACACACTCACTTTCGAAATTGCAATGGAGCACTGTATCAAAGAAGCAGCATCTTCACTGCCGAAGCACATGCCTTGCTTAGTGCTTTGGAACAGATGAAAGTGTCAAATCATAAAGAGTTCATCATCTTCTCTGAGTCAAAGTCATTTCTTTAAGCAATTGGTCAGCATGACACTAAAAAGGAATTGCAAAGCTAATGGAACTCATGCCAGCACAACAAACTACATGTCACTGAGCCATAGGTTGGCGGAAATCAAGGCTATGTAGGCTTGAAAGAAGTGAAGTGACAAGACTGACCCATCTCCGGATAGGTCACTCACTGCTGACACATGGGCACCTCATGCAGGGTAAAGTATGAGCCACATGCCAGTGTTGTCAGGTGCCTCTTTCTATTGAGCACCTTATTCTTTAATGTCAAAAAACAAAGAAAAGCAGGGATAAGTACATTCAATGTGTAACACCCATGTCCAGTATTTTCAGCCATACCTGAAAGACAGATATTCTGAAGTTTCTTCAGGAAACAAATATTTTCAAAAAGCTATGGAAAAGAACACCGCAGTCGCTATAGTTATGGTTGTGTGCAAGCATATCTGGTCTGCACCACCCAGAGGCAAGGCAACCAAATATCTTGAAAAAAAAAGTGACTTGTCAGAATGCTTGTCTCCTAGTCGACTGTGTTATATGGCAGAAACAAAGGGTTATAAGGGCTTCTCAGAAAGATCTCCTATCTTTAGAGGCCTAAGAGCTGAGAGCTTTTCTACAGCCTACATAACTGGCAGCAGGAAATTGTGGATGAGGGAGTAGTGTCTGTGAACAAAGTTATATCTAGTTTTAATGACGAATCTGGAGTTGTGGGTTCATGGCTGCAGGATACCATACATCACCTGCATGCAGGAAGACGAGTACAGAAGTGCAAACGTTTCCACGATGGGCTGCATCCAGACTTGCGGACAAAGGACCTATGGAGCATACTGATCGCCAAATCCCTAATCACAAATACAAACATCCTGGCCGAGGCTGGAAGGATAATCTAACATATACTAGAAATATTTACTATTTAATGGCACCTCATCTACTGTTCACCATCTCAAGAATGGTGGGGAGATATTAGAAGTGAAGAAGGACATCTCAAATGACCTTGCGAACCACTTCAGCAATGTCTCCTCATCAAATAACTGCTCAAACACCTTCCTAGAGCACAAAGGGAGGCAGGAGGCAGGGATACTTGACTTTACCTCCAATAACAGGGAAACCTATAATAGGCTTTTCACCATGGAGGAGTTGAGACACGCCCTTTCCCAGGCAAGGGACTCCTGCCCTGGCCCTGACGACATACACTATCAAATGTTAAAACATCTTCCAGATGATGCTCTCAACCTGCTCCTGGAGGTTTTCAACAACATTTGGACAACTGGCAAATATCCCCCATCCTGGTCTGAGGCAACTGTGATACCAATCCCCAAACCAGGGAAAAATCCCAGTATCGCCTCGAGCTACAGGCCAATAGCTATGACCAGCTGTATGGCAAAGACCATGGAAAGACTGGTGAACAACAGACTGGTATGATACTTAGAGTCCAACGACTTGTTGACTCCCTATCAGTCAGGCTTCCGTAAAGGACGCAGCACCACTGACCATTTAGTCCGTCTGGAAAGCTGGATCCGTGAGGGTTTTACCAACAAAGAACATGTGGTTGCAGTCTTCTTTGATCTGGAGAAGGCATATGACACCACCTGGAAGCACGGCATCCTGAGGGACATCCAGCAAATGGGTTTGAGAGGAAGACTGACGGAGTTTATTGAACGATTCTTGACAAACAGGACATTCAGTGTTCGCCTCAGAAGTGCAATTTCCCAGAGAGTCGACGAGGAAATGGGTGTACCCCAGGGCTGTGTCCTCTCTGTCACCCTGTTTGGTATTAAGATCAACGACATAGCAAAACAACTAAAGAAGGATGTCATCTGCTGCCTCTATGAAGATGACTTTGTCATCTGTTATAGGGGCAGAGACAAAAACGGCTTCAGATTCTCTGAGACAAAGACATGTGCAGTTCACTTCTGTCGTAGACGAGGATGCATGGACAAACCTTCCCTCAGTCTCCAGAATAAGGAACTGACAATCCAAGAGGAAGTGAAATTCCTCGGACTGGTGTTTGACAGAATATCGCTTTCAAACCACATGTCGAGTACCTTAGGAGCAAGTGTCAGAAAGCCATGAACCTTCTGAAGGTCCTCAGTCACCCTGACTTGGGAACTAACTGTGAAACACTGCTGACTCTGTACAAGATGTACATCCAATCACGACTGGACTACGGATCAGTTGTGTATGAGTCAGCAGCAAAATCTTACCTGGACAGGTTAAAACCTGTCCAGAACCAAGGTCTACGACTGTGCCTAGGAGCATTTAGAACAACACCTGCCCAAAGCCTGTATGTAGAAGCAGGAATCCCCCCAATTCATCTGCGACGGGAGGGACTGTCTCTATAATACTCTATGAGAGTTAGGGCCAACCCAAGAAACCCAGCCTACAACTTGATTTTCAAAGAGAATCACCAACTGTTTAAAGACAACCCAAATGCCATAAGACCATTCCCGGTCAGAGCACGAGCTCAGTACCGAGAAGCAGGCATCCCAATGAAGAGAATTAGAGGTGAGAGGCCACCTGAAACCCCTCCATGGGATCAGGAAACGCCCTCAATCCTCTTTGACCTGGCAAAAAACAAGAAAGGTGACACCCCTGAAACTGTCTTTCTCAAGGACTATGAGACCATGAGGAAACGTTTCAAAGACCATGTACCGGTATATTCCGATGGCTCAAAAGAGGGTAACCATGTCGGTTATGGAGTCCATACACCATATGGCGACCTGAAGAAAGCCCTCCATGGCAAGAGCAGCATTTTCACAGCTGAGGCCAATGCTATATTGCATGCCTTGACTTGGATGAAAATGTCACAACACAAGAAATTTATAGTCTTCTCAGACTCTAAATCTTGTCTACAATCCATTGGACAGCATGATCCCAAGAATGCTGTCATCAGAGACATCAAACTGTCATACACAGAACTAAAGAGAGAACATGGCAAAGAGGTGGCCATGTGTTGGCTGCCGAGTCATATCGGAATTGAAGGAAATGAAGCTGCAGACCAAGCAGCCAAAAATGGATTGAGCAGAGAAGTTGGAGCCCACACAGTTCCACATACAAACCTGAAACCAATGGCCAAGGAGCACATTCACAAAGCTTGGCAGAAACTCTGGAACTGCACCAGAGACAACAAACTACGAGAAATTGTAGTGGCTACTAGCCAAAACTTTAGGAAAGACAACCTGACACGAACTGAACAGGTGAAACTGACCCATCTGCGGACCGGTCACACCAAACTGACACATGGGCACCTCCTAAGAGGTGAAGTAGCACCTGTGTGCCAGACATGCAACACTCCGCTGAGTGTAAAACATCTCATGCTACATTGTCAGGCCACCAAAGGGAGCAGGAAGAAATTCCTGAAGAATGGGACAACAATGCGCAGTGTTTTCCATAACACTGGCAAGAAAGAAATTCTTGACTTCCTCAGGGAATGTAAGATTTTCGATAAGATATGATTGAGAAAAGTAAGATGCCTGGATTAACCAGGCAGCATAGCTTGTTATTCCAACAAGTTATGCAAATTTGAGTAAAGAAAACCAAAGTAAGTCTAATTGAACAAATTGGACGTTAAACTACCCAAACATACAAACAAACAATCCCTCTTACATGTGGAGACTCCTTTTTCCCATTTTCTTTGCTCGTGGGTTAATGGGAGAGGGAATGGTAGACTTGACGGGGTGACCATTTTAATGATTGCTATTTTGTTACCAACAACTGTATATCACTGGAAGAACTTTCTTTGAAAGAAGTGAATAAAAGCTTTAAAAATATATTTAAAAAATCCCACTCCCAACCCTACCAAACTTCCCTTAGCCACCCCCCCCCCACCCCCTCTTCTGGCTACCCTTTTTGGATCCCACTGTTAACACACCATGAAACTGTCTCATGCTATTGAATAATTATATATCTTCTTTTGTACTGTTCACATATACTTGCAATGGACATACAGAGCAGAGACTCTCTGAATAATCTTATATCTCCCTTTGTACTATTAGTACACGTCAAATGGACACACTGATTACTATCAAACTACTATTGATTGGAAAAGACAAATTCATTAATGTAAGCATCAAAGTACAAGCAATGAGATATAATCCAATCAAGAAGAATATAAATCGCTATTGACTTATTACTACTATGTTTTCCTACAAAGGCTTTGTTGATCGGTGCCAAATGGTACCAATTCTGACAGAACGACCCCACAAATGATACCAAGCTGACCCATGTTGGAAAGGCGACCCTTGAAAAGGATGAAGTCCTCAAACTAATACTCAACATAAACGAAAATAAGCCATCTGGGATACAAAAACTAGCCACTACAGTACTAAACGATATTTTCACTTGCCTTACATATCACCTGACATACATAATGAACATCTCAATAACAACTAATATATTCCCTCATTCATGGAAAAAGGCAATAGTAACCCCTATTCCTAAAAACGATATAACAACAGACATCAACAACTATCGCCCAATCTCCATCCTACCCCTTCCCAGCAAGATTATAGAGAAACGTATCCACGCTCAAGTATATGACTATTTCCAATGAAACAAAATCCTAACCGATATACAGGGAGGTTTTAGACCTTATCAACCCTAGCATCCTTTACAGATGAAATTTACTCCAATTTGAATGACAATAGCTCCTCAAATGCAATCTTTATTGACCTAAAAAAAGTTTTCGATACCATAGACCACCAAATTTTGCTCCATAAATTAGATCACTATACAACCAAATGCAACAACCTTTTTTCATCTGATTTGGAAATAACACATGGAGTCCCGCAAGGCTCCACCTTAGGCCCACTACTTTTTATCAATTTTATCAATGACGCTGTAAGCTCCCTCAAATTGGCCAATATGCAACTTTATGCTGATGACACGGTAATTTATATCAAAATCAAAAACCTCACCAATGAAAAAATGCTAATCTTAAACGAAGACCTACATAGATATAGTAAATGGTGCGAGAGGAATAGGCTAACAATAAATGTTTAAAAAACAAAAGCCATGTTATTTACTACCAGAGCAAAACTCAGGGAAATCAATACGATTCCTCCAGTACTCTATGGTGAAACAATCAAATATGTACATACATACACATACTTGGGAATTGCATTAGATAATCTATTGAATTTCCATACACATATTAACAAAACTATCTGCACAATAAACCATAAAACCTACCTCTTACATAAAATTAGACCCTTCCTAACTGATAACACCACTATTAAAATCTATAAACAAATGATTCTTCCTTAATGTGACTATGGCGATATAATCTACCAGGCTGGTCCTAACTACCTAATTAAAAAGCTTCAGCTGGCCCAAAACAGATGTGCTAGGCTATCCTGCTCCATTTGGCCCAAACCAAGCACAAAAGACCTACATGTACTGCTGAAACTAAAGGAGTTGTCTCCAAGAAGAAAACGTTAACTTATCATGATGGCCTATGGCAGAGTGAGTCAAAACAAGTACTTAGACAACCGCCGTTTGCAGACAAGAGCTCATGACCAACCATTACTCAGATGTGAAACACCAAACTGTGCTGCTTACGAGAAAAGTGTAATGTATAAAACAACACAAGTCTGGAATGCCCTCCCCCCACTTATACGTGCAACCAAAACCCCCAATTCGCTAAAACGTTACCTAAAAAATAGTCTATAAGATGACAAATAAATTCCCACTATGTCATGAACTCTTCCTGGTACAGAGTACTAGACATGCAACACTAATCATATACTTACCTGTCAGCCAAATCATCAACCCATCATATTCCTCATTAATCATACCGAGTCTATGACTAATCTAAACACAGGTTCGGCCTCAGTGTAATATAACATAGATATTTAGGGCAATAAGTCCTCTGTTTGTATGCCTGTTAATAACTTTCTTGCAATTCTTATATTTTTTATTAATATTTTTATTATTTTTATATTTTTATTTATTTTATATTTTAAATTATCATTATCATTATAATTATTATCTTTTTTTTTTCTTTTTTTTTGTAACCATGTTATATGCAAAGACCTACTTGATGTATAGCCTGAAAACAACGCTGAACATGTTATAAGCCCGACATTGTACTGGGTGTGAGGAAGACAGGCCATGAGCCTAGAACATTCCAGGATAAGTAAACGAATGAAAAAAAATAATTTTATTGCTACTCAATCAATTATACTATTTTCTCCCACTAAAAATAATCTGAACAAAATATCATACAATGTTATCATAGAATGATGTCATTAAACTCTTTGCTTATTCAATGATGTACACACATTTCCAGGAACAATGGTTGGCAACATATTAACACTCTCTCTGTCCGGAGTGCTTTGCTCAACGGGGGTAGATGGTGGCTGGCCTCTCTTATTCTATGTCTTTGGTAAGTAAAGTCAGATTGTAGGTTACTATTCATAGAATATTCTTGTATATTCTGTTTTCAGTCAAGTAACATGTCTAAAACAAAAGGCCATACATGCGAACTAAATAGACACCCCATAGACTAGTGGTATAGTTGTTTTGTTATAATTAGTGTTTAGCATAGAGTTCTATGGATTTACCAACCACGACAGAACAAAATATGTTTTATACATCTAAACTCTTTGCAGGTGCCGGGGCAGTAATCTGGTTCATATTTTGGCAGCTCTTTGTGTACGATTCGCCCGCTGTTCACCCATGTATGAAAGAAACAGAAAGAGACTACATCATAGAGACCACTGCAACGGTGGCTGGAACTAGACAGGTATTACCCATGTAGTCATATACAAGGAGTAAATGGTATGTTCATCATTGATAAATGAGCGTGGAATCATAAATAAAAGATAATCAAAAGATTCAGATTATATTTAGGTTATAGGTCATTTCTACAACCCACTTGCACCCAGTATCAATCGGGGGACAAATACCTCTATTGATCTACCATTCAGACCCTGTGGACATCAATCTCAATCTCACAACAGTCTAACAGCTGTCTCACAACCAGTCTGCTCCTAAACTATACTGCCCCTTACCCACAAGTTCCCTCAACTACACAAGTCTAATTGAATAAATTGGACGTTAGACTACCCAAACAAACAAACAAACCTCAACTACACATTTGCTCCTCAACCATACAGCCCCCCCCCCCCCCCCCCACCATTACTGCCCCTCTGAAATACTGACACTCAACCATACAGCTCCTCTACAACACAAGGTCTACGACTGGGCCTGGATGAACTTGGGCAGAGAAACCTAAGCGGGGCACCATCCCCGACCCAGCGCGTCCACAGGTTGCGGTCACTGGCCAACCCCCTCCTGGCCTGGAGCAAAGTGCTCCTAAATTGAGGGGAAGTCAAAAACAATGACAGAAAAAAATACAAAAATCATACCGGATCGGTCGTCGCCCGGGTCAACAAGGACCGACAAATCCCCAGCGAGGAACCAGGCTGGTGATGACGTTTCAGCTACTGGAACAAAAAAGAAAAAGAAAGAGAGGGAGACTCTGACATATAACAGCCAGAACTGGCCTAGGTTTCTGGTCATAGAGTCCCCTGACAGCAATAGTCTGGCAAAGGTATCCCCTTTTGCCATCAACAGAGGTCTCATAGCTGAGGTCGGCAGACCAAAGCATGTCAAGAAAATGAGATCTGGAGGCCTCTTTGTCGAGGTCGACAACCGCAAGCAGTCTTTGGGTCTCCTGAAGATGAAAGAGCTTGCAAAGACAAGGGTCAGAGTTTCGGCACACCGGACACTCAATACTTCCAAGGGAGTAATCCGCTGGTGGGACTTGCTAGGCACACCAGTGGAGGAGATTCAGGAGGAATTGAAGCATGAAGGTGTGACTGAGGTCTACCAAATAAAGATCAAGAAAAACGGCCAAATCATTGAAACAGGTACCTTTGTACTCACCTTTGATAGGCCATCCCCTCCAGAGACACTAAAGTGTGGCTATGAAATACTGAGGGTCGAGGAGTACATCCCCTCCCCAATGAGGTGTTACAACTGCCACAAATTCGGGCACACTGGCAAAAGGTGTAACCGAAAGTCAATGTGTGGGGTTTGTGGGAAAGTTGCCCATGGCACACCTTGCAGGGAAAAGCCCTCATGCAGCAATTGCAAGGGGGAACACCCTGCATTTTCCCGCAAGTGTCCAATGTACCAACAGGAGAGGACGATACAATCTATCAAAGTGAAGAGGAAAGTTTCATATGCAGAGGCAAGGAAAGCTGTCCAGGCTGCCCAACCTGCTATGAATAAAAAAAACATATGCTGCTGTTGTACAGAGCAGCAAAGAAAAATCTGTAAGACCAAACTCGGCTGCTGGACTCCAGCCTTCAAAAACAGTCCCTGCCACTGGTGGCAGTAAACACCAGAATCACCAAAGTCGCTCCCAGAAGAAAAGGAACAGAAAAAGGTGATAGATGTCACTGGTCCTGACAACAACAGAGCCAAAAAACAGCTGGAAGCCCCTGCTCCTGAAAACAACAATCAGGAGGATGTGGTTGCTTCAAGCTCTGGCTCTGTCTTGACAAAGAAAGGACCAGCAGACTCAGAAGAGGCCTCAACATCTGGCTGTGGCAAACAGAAAGATAGGATGGCTGATCCAATGATGTAAGCCATGAGGAAGCCGTTTCCAAACCTAGCATGGCTGAACCGGCTGCACCCACCTCGGGAAAATGTACATCCTCCCCAGGGATGTCGTGGTCCCAGGCTGTAAAAAGCCCTCAGAAGAGTCCATCTAAATCTATACCAGAGGAAACAAAACGGGGTAAAGTTATATTAGTAAGAGAGAGAAGTAAAACTTTTGATGGGACTAGAAATAGCCCCATCCAAACAAGGACATTCACATGTTCCAACAAATTCTCAGCTTTACAAGATGACTATGGGAAGTAAACTGAGAATTTTACAGTGGAACTGCAGAGGTTTTATGGCAAACCTTGAATCCCTGCAGCTACTTAGCAGGGAGCAAGACCCAGTTGCCATATGCCTCCAGGAAATAAAGACTCAAGACCAGAACAAAGTAAAGATCAAAGGGTATAACATATACTCTAAAATCCCTGATGGCCAATTCCCTGCTGGTGGAGTGGCCATATTCGTAAAACCTCAGCATCCACAGCGTGAAATATCTTTAAATACAGAGCTTCAAGCTGTTGCAGCCCGTGTCACAATTAATACCTCTGTGACAGTGTGCTCCCTGTACTTACCACCATGTCAGAGAGTCACACAGAAAGACCTGACGGGCTTGATAGAACAACTTCCACCCCCATACATCCTCATGGGTGACTTTAATGCCCATAACACAGTGTGGGGTGATGGCCGATTAGATGGAAGGGGAAGAATGGTGGAGAGGGTCATTGACCGCAAATCCTTGTGTCTTTTCAATGACAAAACACCAACTTATCTCCACCCTGCATCTGGCACTTTCTCCTCAATCGACCTGACACTAACTGACCCCAAAATTTTCCAAGATTATGAATGGAGAGTGTACCATGACTTATGTGGAAGTGATCACTTTCCAATAATCTTGGAAACAGAAAAAAGAGGCAACGATACGGAAAGACCACCAAGATGGAAGTTACACAAGGCCGACTGGGAACAGTTCCAAGCCCTGTGTGACACCTCCTTCCGTTCATGGCCACTAATAAAAGAAAGAGAGGCAGACCCGGTACAGTACTTTACAGAAACCCTTAGGGAAGTAAGTAGTATGTGCATGGGAAAAACCTCCCAAGGAAATAAGCGGAGACCCCCTCCATGGTTTAACGACAAATGCCGTGAAGCCAGGAGAGAACGCCGGAGAGCTCTCCGCCGGTTCAACAATAACATCACAGACGAGAATATGCACCAATACCTACAAACCCGTGCAAAAACCGTGCAAACATACAAGGCAGAAAGACGAGAGTCCTTCCATAGATATGTTAATTCCCTCTCCAGTACAACTCCAATGCGGAAAGTGTGGAAGGAAGTGAAGAAACTAAATGGAGGCACCTCATCTACTGTCCACCATCTCAAGAAAGGTGGGGAGATATTAGAAGTGAACAAGGACATTTCAAATGCCCTTGCGAACCACTTCAGCAATGTCTCCTCATCAAATAACTGCTCAAACACCTTCCTAGAGCACAAAGGGAGGGAGGAGGCAAGGAGACTTGACTTTACCTCCAATAACAAGGAAACCTATAATAGGCTTTTCACCATGGAGGAGTTAAGACACGCCCTTTCCCAGGCAAGGGACTCCTGCCCTGGCCCTGACGACATACACTATCAAATGTTAAAACATCTTCCAGATGATGCTCTCAACCTGCTCCTGGAGGTGTTCAACAACATTTGGACAACTGGCAACTATCCACCATCCTGGTCTGAAGCGACGGTGATACCAATCCCCAAACCAGGGAAGGATCCCAGTATCGCCTCAGGTACAGGCCAATAGCTATGACCAGCTGTATGGCAAAGACCATGGAAAGACTGGTGAACAACAGACTGGTATGGTACTTAGAGTCCAACGACTTGTTGACTCCCTATCAGTCAGGCTTCCGTAAAGGACGCAGCACCACTGACCATTTAGTCCGTCTGGAAAGCTGGATCCGTGAGGGTTTTACCAACAAAGAACATGTGGTTGCAGTCTTCTTTGATCTGGAGAAGGCATATGACACCACCTGGAAGCACGGCATCCTGAGGGACATCCAGCATATGGGTTTGAGAGGAAGACTGACGGGGTTCATTAAACGATTCTTGACTAACAGGACGTTCAGTGTTCGCCTCGGAAGTGCCATCTCCCAGAGAGTCGACCAGGAAATGGGTGTACCCCAGGGCTGTGTCCTCTCTGTCACCCTATTTGGCATTAAGATCAATGACATAGCGAAACAACTAAAGAAGGATGTCAACTGCTGCCTCTATGTAGATGACTTTGTCGTCTGCTACAAGGGCAGATTCATGCACACAATTGAAAGAAAACTGCAGCAAACTCTAGACAAACTTCATGTTTGGAGTGACAAAAATGGCTTCAAATTCTCTGAGACCAAGACATGTGCAGTTCACTTCTGTCGTAGACGAGGATGCGTGGACAAACCTTCCCTCAGTCTCCAGAACAAGGAACTGACAGTCCAAGAGGATGTCAAATTCCTCGGACTGGTGTTTGACAGAATACTGTCTTTCAAACCACATATCGAGTACCTGAGGAGAAAATGTCAGAAAGCCATGAACCTTCTGAAGGTCCTCAGTCCCCCTGACTGGGGAACTAACTGTGAAACACTGCTGACTCTGTACAAGATGTACATCCAATCACGACTGGACTATGGATCAGTTGTGTATGAGTCAGCAGCAAAATCTTACCTGGACAGGTTAAAACCTGTCCAGAACCAAGGTCTACGACTGTGCCTAGGAGCATTTAGAACAACACCTGCCCAAAGCCTGTATGTAGAAGCAGGAATCCCCCCACTCCATCTGCGACGGGAGGGACTGTCTCTACAATATTCTATGAGAGTTAGGGCCAACCCAAGAAACCCAGCCTACAACTTGATTTTCAAAGAAAATCAACAAAGACAACCCAATGCCATAAAACCATTCCCGGTCAGAGCACGAGCTCAATACTGAGAAGCAGGCATCCCAATGAAAAGAATAAGAGGTGAGCGGCCACCTGAAACCCCTCCATGGGACCAGGAAACTCCCTCGATCCTCTTTGACCTGGCAAAAAACAAGAAAGGTGACACCCCTGAAAGTGTCTTTCTGAAGGACTATGAGACCATAAGGAAATGTTTCAAAGACCATGTACCCGTGTATACCGATGGCTCAAAAGACGGTTACCGTGTTGGTTATGGAGTCCATACACCATACGGCGACCTGAAGAAAGCCCTCCATGGCAAGAGCAGCATTTTCACTGCTGAGGCCAATGCTATATTGCATGCCTTGACTTGGATGAAAATGTCACAACACAAGAAATTTATAGTCTTCTCAGACTCTAAATCTTGTCTACAATCCATTGGACAGCATGATGCAAAGAATGCTGTCATCAGAGACATCGAACTGTCATACACAGACCTAAAGAGAGAACATGGCAAAGAGGTGGCCATGTGTTGGCTGCCGAGTCATATCGGAATCGAAGGAAATGAAGCTGCAGATCAAGCAGCCAAAAGTGGATTAAGCAGACAAGTTGGAGCCCACACGGTTCCACATACAGACCTGAAACCAATGGCCAAGGAGCACATTCACAAAACTTGGCAGAAACTCTGGAACTGCACCAGAGACAACAAATTGTAGTGGCTACTAGCCAAAACTTTAGGAAAGACAACCTGACACGAACTGAACAGGTGAAACTGACCCGTCTGCGGACCGGTCACACCAAACTGACACATGGGCATCTCCTAAGAGGTGAAGTAGCACCTGTGTGCCAGACATGCAACACTCCGCTAAGTGTAAAACATCTCATGCTATGCTGTCAGGCCTTCAAAGAGAACAGGAAGAAATTCCTTAAGAATGCGCCAACAATGCGCAGTGTTTTCCATAACACTGGGAAGAAAGAAATTCTTGACTTCCTCAGGGAATGTAAGATTTTCGATAAGATATGATTGAGAAAAGTAAGATGCCTGGATTAACCAGTCAGCATAACTTTTTCTCCAAAAAGGATATGCAAATTTGAGTAAAGTAAACCAAAGTAAGTCTAATTGAACAAATTGGACGTTAAACTACCCAAACAAACAAACAAACTACGACTGGGCTTGTATGTAGAAGCAGGAATCCCCCAATTCATCTGCGATGGGAGGGACTCTCTTTAAAATACTCTATGAGAGTTAGGAGCAACAAAAAAAAATAGCCTACAAATCGAATTTCAAAGAAAATCAACAAACGTATAAAGACAACCCAAATACCATAACACCATTCCCGGCACGAGCACAGTACCAAGAAGCAGGCTTCCCAATGAAGAGAATAAGAAGTAAGAGACAACCTGAAATCCCTCCATGGGACCAAGAAACACCCTCGATCCTCTTTGACCTAACAAAAAACAAGAAAGGTGACGCCAGTCTCTCTGAAGGACTACCAGACTATGAGGATATGTTTCAAAGACGCTGTATGGGTGTATACCATTCACCCAAAAGAGGGTAACTGTATCAGATTTGGAGTCCACACACCATACAGTGACTTGAAGAAAGCCCTCCATGGCAAAAGCAGCATCTTCACTGCTGAGGCAAATGCTATATTGCATGTCTTGACTTTGATGAAAATGTCACAACACAACAATTTTATAGTTTCTGAGACTCAAAATCTTGTCTACAAGCCATTGGACAGCATGACTCAAAGAATGCCGTCATCAGAGACATCAAACAGTCATACACAGAACTGAAGAGAGGACATGGTAAAGAGGTAGCCATGTGTTGGGTGCCGAGTCACATCAGAATCATAGAAAATGAAGCTGCAGATCATGCAGCCAAAAATGGATTAAGCAGCAGCGTTGGAGCCCACACAGTTCCACATACAGACCTGAAACCAATAGCCAAGAAGCACATTCATAAAATTTTGCAGAAACTCTGGAACTGCACCAGAGAGAACAAACTATGAAAAATTGTAGTGGCTACTAGCCAAAACTTTAGGAAAGACAACATGACACAAACAGAACAGGTGTTACTGACACATGGGCAGACCGGTCACACCAAACTGACACATGGGCACCTCCTAAGAGGTGAAGAGGCACCTGTGTGCCAGACATGTAACACTCCGCTGAGTGTAAGCATCTAATGCTAGATTGTCAGGCAACCAAAGAGAGCAGGAAGAAATTCCTGAAGAATGTGACTACAATGCGCAGTGTTTTCCATAACACTGGGAAGAAAGAAATTCTTGACTTCTTCAGGGAATGTAAGATTTTCGATAAGATATGATTGAGAAAAGTAAGATGCCTGGATCAACCAGGCAGCATAGCTTGTTATTCCAACAGGATATGCAAATTTGAGTAAAGTAAACCAAAGTAAGTCTAATTGAACAAATTGGACATTAAACTACCCAAACAAACAAACAAATAGATTCGATCACCACCCTTGTGTAAAAGAACCTTGAGAAAGTCTGGTGAGAACCTGCAATAGTTAACTGGACGTTAAATCAAACCAACAAACCAAACCAAAGGAGAAAGAAGAAATTATCCAGTTCCCGAAACAGAATCAAGAACTTTATTTCAGCCCAGGGGGCCGTTTCACTAGCAGTGATAAGCCTCGTTGTTTCCAACAGTGCCACCACAGTGTCAGTGTGCGTTCATTAGAAGGTGCATTCAAGCGTGAACGTCACTCTGGGAAGGAGCGTCACCAACAGTGATAGTGTCCCTTTCACTAGTAAATTGGCTGTCGCTGTAAGTGGCACTGTGGTGGCGCTGTTGGCGATAGGGTCGACCCTCTTGTTGGGGTTTTGTCAGTGCACGAGTAAGGGATACATATACTTTATAATAATGCTAAATACGAAGAGGAGCGGCCGCACCGTTCCGTCGATATTAGCGTTTGAGTTTCATCAAAGCAAACGTGGCCAGTGTACTCTTCTGTCAAGGTTGCTGCATAAATTAGAGGAGGTGTGCTCTGATGGTCTGGGAATTGGGACACTGGCCACCAGAGCAGACGTTTGCTATGACGAAATTCAAACGTGGATAACAGTGGAACGGTATATCAGATCTTCTTCATATTTAGTAGGATTATAGGTTATATGTATCCCTTACTCATGTTAAAATTTCATTGCTTAATTCTGACGGGAAGTTAATTTCCGCATTCAGTACGGCAAGCCCATGAATCTGTTAGCCTATGGACAGGGCACAGCATAGAGAGACCCTGTGCTCACTAAGTGCACTATGCAGTAAAATATGACAACAGTGAGAGATGGTGCCAGCTCAACAGTGAGAACACTGATGAAATGGGAATTCGGCCTTGTCACTGTTGGTATCACTGTTGCTGGCACTGTTGCGATTCTACCTCTCACTTTTACCCCTCTACTAGTGAAACGGCCCCCTGCTCTTTTTGTCCATAGGCTTAACATTGGGAACTCATTACCCCATGCCCCTAGGAGTATTGCAGTCCGTTCTCCATGGACTATATCCTGTGTGTCGTCCATTCTTGTACAGACATGGGTGTACAGGGGTGCGATAAAAACAGAAAACAAATTGTTTTGATCACAGTTGATGTTCATAAACTCATGATATGCTACGTGACATTCACTTGGCTGTGGCCTCGTCCATATCACTACACATACAACTCGACATTGACCAAAACTTTCTTCTTCTTTAATATGTCAAGCACTTGTCAACCTTCAGAAACACGTCCCACAAGGATCGTCTTTGAAATGAACAGGCACAGAAGATGGGCCAGGAATCAAGGGAGCTAAGGACATGGTACAACAACATGGTACCTGATTGTCAAACATACAGCTAACAGTTGGACTATTTGGCAGGGGTTTGAAAAAGTTGATAGTGAATGAAAAATGGATATGGAACCAGTTCCATTTCCTCTTGAACCACAAGACTGGCCACATGGCTGGCCCTAATGACTGGAGACAACTTTGGTGGACTTCTGTCGCCACCTCTACCAGGGGCCTGTTTTTCAGTCGGGACGATCGCTAGCTGAGATCTGTGAGCGATCCTGAGACCGTTTGGGAGATCAATGGCTGCAGGTGTTTTTCAGTCATGGTCTCAGGGCGCCATAGCGGATCTCAGGGGGATCTTAGGTTGTGATCATTTAGCTGAGAATCCTAGCGCTCATTTCCTGCCAGGTACAAGATTCTGTGATCGGAAATTATTGATTTGAGACAGTTAAACTTATTCAAATTATACCATATTTACAGTGACTAATTGTCCATGTCTATTCAATTGAATCCTAAGATTTCATAATTTTCTATTAAATATTTCAAGAGTAAGATATGTTTTACTTTGTGAATGGGTATGAAGTGACCTTGACCCTACCCTGCTAAAATAAATTAAGCATTACAGTAGGTATACACAAGCTGCCTGAGAGGTGCAGTGCCTGCATTTTTCAGATTTCCAGACAAAGGTTTATCACGGTCTTAATAACCACAGGAATACAATGACATTTTGGATATAGGTATGTCAGATTGTTAGTACCCTCCAATCAAAATATCTTCAAATTTGAATAAGTTTTAGCATCTGAAAAAATAGGTTAGGACAAGTATCAATTGGTCTTAGGTTGAGACTGTTTGGGAGATCATTTCACTTGAGATCATCACAACTGAAAAACACTAAAATCACTTGAAACAGTCGCATCTCAGTCTCAGGCTGAGATCCCCAGAGATCGTCTCAACTGAAAAACAGTTTGGCTTCCAAACGGTCTCAACTTGAGATCGTCTCGACTGAAAAACAGGGCCCAGGCCTACTACCACATCTCCCACCTCTACTGCCCCCTCGACCACCTCAAATGCCACCTCTGCTGCTGCCTCTCAAACGATAAGATGTCCTGATGAATCTTCTATATGTGTACTTTCCTGTCAAACAGCTGCCATTCCCTATGAACGGTGGAACTTTGAAATTCATTAAGTTACATACGATATATGTCTTTGTTGTCAATTGAAACCAACATTTATTTGATTGCAGTTGATTGTCATTGATTGATGCAATGTGTTCTATTGAAAATTCAGTAATATGGTTATTTCTCTCTCCAGACTAAACGGGTACCTTGGATCTCGATGCTGACCTCACCACCACTGTGGGCCATTCTTATTGCACATACATGCAATAACTGGGGCGGTTATATGCTGCTTACCTCATTACCGAAGTACATGTCAGAAGTCTTAAAGTACGACATCAAATCGGTGAGTTTATGTTCTAGTACTTTCTAGAATATAACCAGGATGTCTGATTTATTCTTTTATTCTCAAGTAATAGAAAATGAATGTTCACAAGTTATAAATGAGTTAGACGTAGCTTCATGTATCCTCCACAATACCACTAACACGACCACATAGAGAGGATAGGGGTGGAGGCGCTCTTATATAGCTTCTCCCATCTGATCCTGAGAGCTCGTTTCTGATTGGTAAAGCCGCCAATGTTGGGTGTAAGCCGACCTGTGATTGGTTGAATTCTCCCGCAATTCTGGGTCATGACCCAGTTACGCCCTGTTTGAGTCTGTGGGGTTTTGGACTGTCCATTTGGTGTGTTGGGGTGTTGAAGGGGAAATCCATGGATATGGTGATTTCGGCACCTTCCGTTAATTTTGCTGGGTTTGTGTTTCGTATGTCGTCAGAGTGGCAACACACTGGGTCTGGCACAAATTGCGGAAGGAGAAAAGAAGACCCAATTTCACAAATAATAATGAGGAATCTTACAACAGGCTTTTCACCTTGGAAGAGCTGAAGCATGCCCTCACCCAATCAAGGGACTCCTTCCCAGGCCCTGATGATATACACTACCAGATGCTGAAACATCTCCCAGGGCAAACAATTGACCTACTTCTGGAGATGTTCAATGATATCTGTCTTTTCCCACCATCCTGGTCAGAGGCAACTGTGATACCAATTCCCAAACTGGGAAAAGATCCCAGTCTTGCCTCAAGCTACAGACCAATAGCAATGACCAGTTGCTTAGCTAAGACCATGGAAAGAATGGTGAACAACAGACTGGTATGGTATCTAGAGTCCAATAATTTGTTGACTCCCTACCAGTCTGCTTTCCGCAAGGGACGTAGCACGACAGACCACCTTGTACGGTTAGAAAGCTGGGTCCGAGATGGGGTTGCCAATAAAGAATACATAGTCAGGGTCTTCTTTGATCTGGAAAAGGCCTATGACATGTATAAGATGTACATAGAATCCAGACCAGACTATGGTTCAGTAGTACATGCATCTGCTGCAAGGTCTTACCTGGACTGGTTGAAACCAATCCAAAACCAGGGTCTGAGGCTTTGCCTTTGTGCTTTCAGAACAACACCAGTCTCTACCCTCCATGTAGAAGCAGGAATCGCTCCGCTACATCTGTGTCGAGAGAAACTGTCTATGCAGTATACCATATGGGTGAGAGCAAACACAAAGAACCCAACTTATGATATAATCTTTAAGATCAAAAGCACCATCTACAGGGAAAAGCCAAATACCATTAAACCTTTCTCTAAGTGAGCAAAGGCTCTGTCCAGGGATGCAGGTATTTAATGCACAGAGTACGAATAGAAGAACCATCTAAAACCCCTCCATGGGAACAGGAAACCATGAGAACTTCATCGTTTTCTCGGACTCCATATACTGCTTGCAGGCTATTGGCCAATACAACCCAAAGAACCCAATCACAAAGGACATCAAGCAGTCCTATACAGAACTGAAGAGAGTCCATGGCAAAGAGCTAGTTATTTGCTGGCTCCCAATCCATATTGGAATTGAGGGTAATGAAGCTGCAGATCATGCAGCTAAGAAGGCACTGAGCAGACAATATGGATCTGATACAGTTCCATTTACTGATCTGCTACCAATGATGAACAAATTTTTTGCAAAAAAAACTGGCAGAGTGCCTGGGCCCTGTTTTTCAGTCACGACAATCTTTATTACCGATACCCTAAGATCGTACAGCGAATGTTCGACACTTTGGAAGACAAAAGATGACGGGTGTTCTATAGTCACGATCGTAGTGCGCCACGGGAGATCGCCGCGAAAAACGTTGGCCGTACGACAAGTATAGAATTGTCTTAAGGCTCTCTCAAGGAACCAGCTAATTGTTTTGGTTATATTGGCGAATCTAAGAGACCGATCTTCTTCATATTTGGTACGATTGTAGGTTATATGTATACCTTTCTCGTGTTAAAGTTTCATTGCTTAATTCCTACGGGAAGTGAATTCGCGCAGTCGGTACGACATGTCAGTAGTTGTCTTGTACAGAGGCGCACACTGCCCCGAGAACCAGCTGTGTTTGTCACGTGACAGCTGCAGAGGGTCAAGGTCGCCGCATAAATTAGCAGAGGCATGCTCGTACACTGGCCACCAGAGCAGACGATTGCTATGACGAAATTCAAACGCCGATAACTTCGAAACGGTGTCGCCGATTTTCATAATATTTGGTACGATTATAGGTTATATATATACCTTACTCGTGTTAAAATTTCATCGCTTAATTCTTACAGGAAGTGAAGTTGCGCATTCTGTAAGACATGTCCATAGATGTCTTAGGTCTAAGACAGTTTGGGAGACAAATTTACCCACGTGACCTTCCATGTGTCGTGACTATAGGACACCAAACACCGCCCTACGTGTCGTAGAGCGGCGATCATTGTCCGACCCTCTAAAATGTCGCGACTATAGCACACTCACAGCAAAAACATGTCGTTCATAACGATTGTCGTGACTGAAAAACAGGGCCCTGGAATGGCACTAGAAATAACAAACTACGAGAGGTAATTCCATCTATCAACCAAACTTTCAGACAAGGAAACCTGACAAGATCGGAACAGGTGAAACTGACCTGTCTGCGGGCTGGTCACACTAGGCTGACACATGGACACCTCTTGAGAGGTGAAATTGACCTACCACCCAGAGGCCTCTAACCATGCCCCCAACGTTTTATGACCCTGTCGCCACGCGGGTCCCCCAAGCACGGCACACAGCTGGGGTACCTCTACACTGATACACAGTGTAAAACAGTGAAAACACTGTCTTTTCCTGTCAGTCTGACATGATTTCCAGGAATTTTTTAAAGGATATCTCATTGACATCCCTATACTGAGAAACACACTTTTGTCAACATGTTACTCATACGAGAAATATTTATGTTTAATTGATTGAGTAGAGATTTCAAGGAAAACCTTGGTCTGCATGCTCAGAGAAGCCAGGGCCCTGTTTTTTAGTCACGACCATTGTGAGCTCAGGGCGCCCCATGATCTACCAGCAATATCACGACAGTTTGGACTATACAAGATGTGCAATAGACGATGTCGTAGTGCGCCACGGGAGATCGCCGCTAAAAGTGTCATACTTAGACAGTAAAAGTCTAACTCACTGTGTGTATATAGAGGATTTTTCTACTTCCCGACGGGATTAAGCGATGAAATTTTAACACGAGTATGGGATACATATATCATATTATCATACCAAATATCAAGAAAGTCAGCCGTACCGTCCCGTAGATATCGGTGTGGCCAGTGTAGCTTCACCCTCACATGATCTAATTTACTTCACTCTCCCAGCAGAGATTCTGCGCTCGACACCGCGGAAGATCTGCTGGGAGAGTGCATGTACGGGAAGTGAATTTGCGCATTCGGTACGACATGTCCCTAGATGTCTTAGGTCTAAGACAGTTTGTAAGACATTTTCAACCACGTGACCACGTGATTGTCGTGACTATAGCACACTTCAGACCACCCTAAGTCTCTTAGAGCGGTGATGGTTAGCCTACCCCCTAAAATTTCACGACTATAGCACACTGAAAGCAAAAACATGTCGCCCATAACGATGGTCGTGACTAAAAAACAGGGTCCAGATGTCCCTATGTCTGTGTGTAGGGTTGTCTGTCTATATATATGTGTGTATGATTGTGACTTGCATATGTGTATCTCTGTCTATGTCTGTTAGTGTAGGAGTGTCTCTGTCCATAGGTCTGAGTGTATGATTTAGTGTGCTAAAGCTAGTGTCTTTCTATATATCTGTGTGTATCACTGTTGGTGGGAGTGTCTCTCTATCTATATATCTGTGTGTATGTGTGTACTGGTGTTTATAAGTCTTTGTGTTTTACACTAGTTGGGGTCATCTGTTATAAGGGCAGATACATGCACACAGTCGAAAGAAAACTGCAGCAAACTCTAGACAAACTTCATGTTTGGAGTGACAAAAACGGCTTCAAATTCTCTGAGACCAAGACATGTGCAGTTCACTTCTGTCGTAGACGAGGATGCGTGGACAAACCTTCCCTCAGTCTCCAGAATAAGGAACTGACAGTCCAAGAGGAAGTCAAATTCCTTGGACTGGTGTTTGACAGAATACTGTCTTTCAAACCACATGTTGAGTACCTTAGGAGAAAGTGTCAGAAAGCCATGAACCTTCTGAAGGTCCACAGTCACCCTGACTGGGGAACTAACTGTGAAACACTGCTGACTCTGTATAAGATGTACATCCAATCACGACTGGACTACGGATCAGTTGTTATTGAGTCAGCAGCAAAATCTTACCTGGACAGGTTAAAACCTGTCCAGAACCAAGGTCTACGACTGTGCCTAGAAGCATTTAGAACAACACCTGCCCAAAGCCTGTATGTAGAAGCAGGAATCCCCCCAATTCATCTGCGATGGGAGGGACTGTCTCTACAATACTCTATGAGAGTTAGGGCCAACCCAAGAAACCCAGCGTACAACTTGATTTTCAAAGAGAATCACCAACTGTTTAAAGACAACCCAAATGCCATGAGACCATTCCCGGTCAGAGCATGAGCTCAGTACCGAGAAGCAGGCATCCCAATGAAGAGAATTAGAGGTGAGAGGCCTTCTGAAACCCCTCCATGGGATCAGGAAACGCCCTCAATCCTCTTTGACCTGGCAAAAAACAAGAAAGGTGACACCCCTGAAACTGTCTTTCTCAGGGACTATGAGACCATGAGGAAACGTTTCAGAGACCATGTACCGGTATATACCGATGGCTCAAAAGAGGGTAACTGTGTCGGTTATGGAGTCCATACACCATACGGTGACCTGAAGAAAGCCCTCCATGGCAAGAGCAGCATTTTCACAGCTGAGGCCAATGCTATATTGCATGCCTTGACTTGGATGAAAATGTCACAACACAAGAAATTTATAGTCTTCTCAGACTCTAAATCTTGTCTACAATCCATTTGACAGCATGATCCCAAGAATGCTGTCATCAGAGACATCAAACTGTCATACACAGAACTAAATAAAGAACATGGCAAAGAGGTGGCCATGTGTTGGCTGCCGAGTCATATCGGAATTGAAGGAAATGAAGCTGCAGACCAAGCAGCCAAAAATGGATTGAGCAGAGAAGTTGGAGCCCACACAGTTCCACATACAGACCTGAAACCAATGGCCAAGGAGCACATTCACAAAGCTTGGCAGAAACTCTGGAACTGCACCAGAGACAACAAACTACAAGAAATTGTAGTGGCTACTAGCCGAAACTTTAGGAAAGACAACATGACACAAACTGAACAGGTGAAACTGACCCGTCTGCGGAGCGGTCACACCAAACTGACACATGGGCACCTCCTAAGAGGTGAAGTAGCACCTGTGTGCCAGACATGCAACACTCCGCTGAGTGTAAAACATCTCATGCTACATTGTCAGGCCACCAAAGGGAGCAGGAAGAAATTCCTGAAGAATGCGACAACAATGCGCAGAAATGGCAAGAAAGAAATTCTTGACTTCCTCAGGGAATGTAAGATTTTCGATAAGATATGATTGAGAAAAGTAAGATGCCTGGATTAACCAGGCAGCATAGCTTGTTATTCCAACAGGATATGCAAATTTGAGTAAAGAAAACCAAAGTAAGTCTAATTGAACAAATTGGACGTTAAACTACCCAAACAAACAAACAAACAAGCTGCCTTCATTACGGTGAATACATAAAGTGTGACGGAAGATACAGAAACAATAGGTTGGCTATTGAAGAAACTTCTGAAGACACAATGATATTTTAAAACAAATGAACGCCTGTTTCTGCGTGATAACACAATGAAGAAGCTGGGTAGGCAGCGATTTGGTACAAATTTGAATTTTTTTTCACAATTTAGACTGAAAAGTTGAAATTTAACATTTCACCACCTTTCACAAACCACAAGCTAAGAGCAAAGTACATTGAAACCTTAATATTTCTGTGTGAAAAGATATTATAGACATTCAACTTCCTGATACAAGATGAAAGGAAAGAGTTCGCACAATTTCACATTGTTTTAATGTCCTCACGTTACGGTAAATACTTGAAAAGTGACGGTGAATACACACCACACACAGCCGAACAAGTTAAAGTTACTGGAGACATAATTTGGAATTTATAAGAAATGAACGCCTGTTTCTGTGTGATAAGACAACGAAGAAGCTGGGTAGGCAGCGATTTGGTACAAATTTGGATTTTTTTTTTCTCAATTTAGACTGAAAAGTTGAAATTTAACATTTCACTACCTTTCACAAACCACAAGCTAAGAGCAAGATACATTGAAACCTTAATATTTCCATCTGAGAAGATACTCTAGACATTCAACTACCTGATACATCATGAAAGGAAAGAGTTCGCACAATTTCACATGGTCCTCAGCCTTTGTATCAGAGGCTACCCACCACAGACTAGGTTTAATCTGTGGTGGGTCGCCTCTGATATAAAACTTCTTTTTAAACAGTTGAAGCTGAAACATTGAACCACATTTAACACTTAGCATACTAGATGCATGCACAAGATTGCATGTCTTTAAATCGTAAATATAAAATCTTTTTGAGTCAGGGCAGGGGAAGGGGTGCAATCTCTTTTTACTTCATACATTTATAATATACCCACAGTTTCACTTTCTGACTATAAAAATTACTTGAAAGATTTAAACGCCCCGATTATGGACCTCCTTGTCTCTGGAGAGATGCTGAAACATCCCTTCCTCCGGCGAATCTCTACTGGTACCAGAACCTTCATGAGTATCGATAATGTCTCAATATCCATCACATCACTCTTTCCTTTGGGCCACTTGAACACATCACATTGGCTGCTTGTCGGCCACATGAAAGTGACTGTGACAAGGTCAGAGATATTCAGAATTTGTGCCACAAACCACTTCTCTGAATAAACAACAGCTACATAGTCATCAGATACCAATCCTTCTATACAAGAACGGCCAGGTATTTCAACATCCTCAGTCTCAGCTTGAGGCTGAGGATGTTCAAATAGCTGATCAGCTGCTTCAACCTCCTCAGGCTCAGTTTGAGGCTGAGGACGTTCAAACAGCTCATTCTCTTTCCACCCCTCACAGTGCAATGTGAACTGGCCGTTTAAAAAAAGCAGTCTTTGAAACATGAAGTTGCACGCAGGGAGACAGTCCCAGGCTGTATTGAAACAGCTGCATGCGTTGACATAGTGCCCTTCACTTTACCAGTTGGGACAAGGTATTCCTTTAGCTGACTTGCAGAAATGGCGACTTCTGCATGTGTCACAATAATGTGCGTCTTTGCTGATGTGTCTGACTGTACACAAGCCACATATTCTGTGGCTGATTGGATGTTGGCCATGCGTTTCACTGCCAAATCGGCTGTGCGCTTTGAAGCTGCACCCACCCCATCACAGGGGCCCTTCCCGTGCCCTGACTCAAAATAAGACCAGCTCGCTGGTATGCCAAACATTTGAATATTTCTGTATTGCAAAAATGCTAACACAGTGCCTGCCATGTGGCTTCGTTCGTCGGATACCATGACATATGATTTATGATGAAGCTTCTCATCCTGCATATAACTAACCACAATAGGATGAACAGTGATCTCGTCTTTGGAATAATAGTCACTCTGTACCTCTTGGTGATACTGAATGGCCCAGTTTTGGGCAAAGTCTAGCTGAGCAGTTACATGCTTTGTTGGTAACTTGTTTTTGAAGGTCAAAATCTGAGAATGCTGAACATGCACTCTTTCGGCATGCGACTGAAAATCTTTTGTCTCCTTGATAAAAAGCTCTTTGAATTTGGACTTCTCATGAAGTTCTGTGACAAGCTTCAATTTCTTTGTGACTTGGCCTTCACCATATGTCACTTCACAGCGCTTCCACTGTTCTGTTGTTACAACATCAGGTAAAGATTCCTCAAGTTTGGCTTCCAAGGTGGTAACGTAATCCCCAACCTCAATGAATTTGTCAGGATTTTGCACGAATCCTAGAGGCTTCACAGCCTTCAGAAAAAAGAGCCATGTTTTGATGTATTTTACAAAGACAGACCATGCGGTTCATGTAATGAACAAGACAAATATTACAGGGCCTAGCCCAAAGAAATGATGCCAAACCGATCTTTTGATCAGGAAACTCGGACACATACTTTTTGTACAAAACGGACATAAAGTCAAGCAGTACAGAGATTTGTAACTTCTCTTTCTTAACGGTCATACAATCCTTCTTACCATGAAGGGTCATAGAGTTCTCAGCCCTGAGAAGAAACTCTAATACATGGGCCTTCTTTTCGGCAGACAAAGTACAACGCTGGGTCTTTTCGGTTTTCTTCGGTAACTGCCGGTCAACATCAAGCTGACGGCTTATCTCGCTTGTCAAACGACTACTTTGAACGGGCTCACTTGCCAACAAATCCTTTCGCACAGTTTTACTTATACTTGTTTTCATTGCTGAAACAAGGAGATCTTGAGCAGACATAGACTTCATTATTTTGGGAACTTTACTTGGGCTGAGCCCATCTGACCTGATTATTGCTTCAGCCCCCAAGAAAGAATCATTTAGATCTGACCCGATTGTTACATCAGCCTCCACACACAAATCACCATCTACAACCTTAGACTTTTCTGCATGCTTAGTTCTATGAAGCTTCTTTTTCATTCGCCACAACTCTCTGCGTAGACGACTGTTCTGTGCCCTCTCTTTCTTAAGCTGCCTGAATGTACGGCTGACTTGACAGTTCACTCGTCTACGACTAGGAAATGACATTCTGACTTTCAAGGGTTCCCTAGGATACATGCAAAGAACATTCATAAAAACTGATGGATAAAATGTGGAAACATGTAAAGAATGTGAATTCATGAAAGGCCAGCTTCATTGGTTGAAAAAGATCTGAAAATGTACAATATTGTTACATGAAACTGAACATTGATCACAGATGATGAAAAATAACACAAGTTTAACTGGTCCAGCTGGTCTGCTCCAAACAACGTCGTGTTACTTCCCGGACCTCCTCCTCCATGGTGGTCTTCCTGCGCTTCGCCCGTGAACTTTAAACATAAAAACAAAGAACAACTTGCAAATTTTACAGAACATGTATTATAAAATAGAAACTTGGAAAGAGTGATGTGAGTTGTGGTTATGAAAAATGAAAGACAGGAATTATTTCATGTGGAATTTTATTCATGAAAGAGACTGAGAAAACATGGGGAAAAAATGTTATGCACAGAACAACACTCATAACTTAAAACAATTAAAACTTCCCCTGCTCACCATTACACAGCCGGCATTGCCTCCCCAAATGACCCTGCTATGCCAGGAACCTTTTGGGGGAAATGGCAATGTCATGTGATGTGTCATGTGATTTAAGTAATTTACCTTGGTGACTGATCATATTTTATTATACCAAATCAAAGGTCAATATGGCTCTTATAGATTGTAAAAAATGGAGAATAAAGCACCTATTTTATGATAAAGTATCATTTATAACATTATCATTTTGGAATAGAATTACTTTTTGCAATGAATATTCTAAAACTGCGAATATTCCTGGTATATAAGAATTGTCAGAATTCTACCAATAGTGAGAAAACTCGATAAATGTTTTGCTAAATGTATCTATTAGTAAGGTGAAAAATTGTAAACCACTTACGTGCAGATGGTCTTGCCTGTGAAGGGTCATCAGGTCTCCCAGCAGAGCGTTTCCGCAGCCGGTGCAGTGCCGTATTTATTCTGACTCTCTCCCGTTCCAAAGTGGCTTTCTCTTCACTTTCCCTCTCTAGATCTTCCCGTTTCACGTACTTGCCCCTGCACCGGCTCCGTTCTTTCTTACGGTAGGTGGGATCATCCCGATGGCGGGCCCTGTAGAGTCGGGCACGCTCCGCTGGTGTCTTGGGTGGCATAACTAGACCTAGACCTGTTGACTGATTACAAGAAGAAAAAAAAACAAACTATAACAAATATATGATGATTTGTTAAGTAAATAACAACCATTGATACTTTCATGATTTTAAAAAATTTGTGGTTATAAAAATTCTACATGTAGTCCTTATTTAAATAAAGAGGGAATCTACAATTAAAAAACAGCATGGAAAATATCAACATCATTGTAGGCTATCAATTTCATATTGAAATACTGCAGGTATTCTCAATGAAAATAAATTACAGATGAAACGGTGAATTAATGTATTCACAGTCACACACTCTTTCTAGTATATTGCAAACAATTAGCAAGATATGTTGAAATATCATACACATATATATTGGACATTATTATAGATTAAATAATATGTATACAGTTTATGACTGAGAGCACCGTATGGAACACATGGAGACAAAAATCTTCTTAAATGTATTCACCGCCATAAAGCATGTTTATCTATGTTGATTATTACAAAGAGTGATTTCAATGTATTCACTGCAGAACCCTCCTTATTTGAGAAGTGAAAATCCCACTGTCATTTGTATATATTATATGATTTTGAACTGATTTCCATAATTTCACTAGAAAATGTATTCACCGTCACGGAGTCAAACCGTTGTGAACACTACTGGGCCTCAATGAAGTCATCAAAAGTTAGAAAATTCATAAATATAAACCTTCCACCTACAGTTAACAATGAAAACATTTAGAATAGCTGAAAGTTTCATTCAAGAATATCAGATATAAAAGGTACAGGTCGGTTTCTGTATTCACCGTCACGTTACCGTCACTCTAGGTTTGGTTTGATTGATGGAACCCTAGATTGCGGCCGGCAAAGTGAGGGAGCTGGTCCGAAAGTTTGAAAAACATCTTTTACAGGTTATAGAGTAAGAATACATATAAAATCATGTTTCCTCCATGATCTATATGCTATGTAGTAACAAGACAAAAGACATGCTTTTATCCAATTGTACATTTTTCGTGCAGGTGGCCCATATGCAACAGTATCTGGACAACAGGCAAGTACCCACCATCCTGGTCAGAGGCAGTGGTCATACCAATTCCAAAACCAGGGAAAGATATGAACATAGCCTCCAGCTACAGGCCCATAGCCATGACTAGCTGTCAGGCCAAAACAATGGAGAGGATGTTGAACAACAGGCTGGTATGGTATCTAGAGTCCAAAAACTTGTTGACTCCCTACCAGTCAGGATTCCGAAAGGGTTGTAGTACCACCGATCATCTGATTCGGCTGGAAAGCTACATCCGAGAAGGCTTTGCCAACAATGAACATGTTGTTGCCATATTTTTTTACCTGGAAAAGGCTTATGACACAACATGGAAATTTGGCATCCTTCAAGACATGCATAACCTTGGACTGCAAGGAAGACTCCCACTGTTTGTGGAAGGCTTCCTTGCAAACAGAACATTCAATGTCCGCCTTGGTGTCACACAGTCGATAAAGGTCGCCCAGGAAATGGGAGTGCCACAGGGATGTGTTCTCTCAGTGACCCTCTTTGGCATCAAAATAAATGAGATAACCAAAACTCTGCAGCGGGATATAAAGTGCTGCCTGTATGTAGACGACTTTGTTATCTGCTACAAGGCCAGTCATATGGCCACTGTAGAGAGAAAACTACAACAAACTTTAAACAGTCTTGAAATTTGGAGCACTGAGAATGGTTTCAAGTTTTCAGAAATCAATATAGAAAGTTAAAAAAAATACTTACTTGGTCCCATACTGTCGTCTGCAAGTCAGGGCCCTGTTTTTTAGTCACGACAATCGTTATTGGCGACATCGGCCAGGCGGCAGTGTCCTATAGAGCCACGATCGTAGAAGCTACGACAAATGTGTTGTATCAACAACATCTAGAGAGCTCAAATGTGTTTTTTAGTCACGACACTCGGTGCCTAGCCGAGTGGAAAGTGTCGCCAACTATGTCGTAGGTCTAAGGCAAATTTGGACATGTCGTACCGATTGCGCAACTCCACTGCAAATGGAAGATAAACAATGAAACTTTAACACGAGTAAGGGGTACACATAACCTATAATCATACCAAATATGAAGAAGATCGGCCGCTATGAACCTGGAGATATACACGTTTGAATTTTGTAGTAGCAAAGGTGGCCAGTGTTAGACTATAGAACGTCCCGTTGTCGCCAGGGCCATTTGTCTGTGTTTTAAGACATCGACTGCGCTTGTTCCTGGTTCATTTACGATCAGTTCAGAGGAACAAACCAAGAACAAGCGTAGTTGATGTCAAGGTCGCCGCATAAATTAGCGGAGGTGTGGCCCAAAACCAAAAGTTTCTGCAGCTGGCATTTTCACACACTTCCTGTGGGAATTAAGCCATGAGACTTTAACACGAGTTTGGGGAACATGTAACCTATAAACGATCTAAATATGAAGATGATTTGCCACACCGATCTGTAGACATTACCAAAACGGTTCCCTTGTTCTCTGATACAACCTATGACAATTCTATACTTGTTGTCAGCGCAGACACTTTGAGCTCCAATCATAGGCCGCAGGCTACGACACTGTCTATAGGACGGCGGCCATTTTGTATCACCAAAAAGTGCCTTGGTCTCAAAGGACGATCTTGGCCATCGTGGATCTATGATATCGTGACTAAAAAACAGGGCCCAGGCTGGTCAGTCTTTGACAGTGCATACAAATTTGGGTTCCACAACTAGGATGAAAGTGGCGCCACAGCATTCAGAAGCCCCCTCTGTTGTTATGCATTCGGACGATAACCACATTCGGACGATAACATTTAGATTTGATGGACATTAGCTCCTAAATGTACTAGGGTACACTTTCCAAATATATATCCCTAGATACCTCAAACTGGGGACTACACAATATATAAATATATCCCACTAATCTCAAAAATCAACTGATATAGAACAGATTTTACTGCATTCGGACGATAACAGCAAAACTACACCAATCATGACTTTGTATCCAACAATGCAACATTTTAACATTAACATTTTGTAAACGATTTTTTATGGATAGCTTCAGGGTATCTACAGTCTCTAATATATTTTTAGGAGATATAAAGATTACAAATTTATTGTTCTGTACTAAATATTAGGGCCTTTTACTTTTGCATTCAGACGATAACATTAAAACTACCCCAATTTTAAAATTTTGATAGCTGCCTTGATAACTGTGATAGAAACACTTTCTCTCCTCTAACAATAGAAATAACTTAATACTATATAAGACACAGATAAATATGTTACAAAGCATATTTTTTTTCAATTTCAGCATTTTCTGTGAAATTTATGATTTGCCCACTATGAAAAAGGCTGCAAATCAGAGGTATTTGGTCTCTAATTTTGAAAATATCTGATATAGCCCTAGAAAATCATGTATCCCACTAAAGCCTTAGGCAAAACGTTTTCAGGTAAAGTAAGAAAAAAGAGCAATCTAAAATGTTAGAGGCTGGCACATGCATGTAAACAGTTCGTGAGAATTGACCATATATAGAAGCACTATAGTCGCAACGATTTCGCGCTAAGTATAAATCATTTGTGTATTTAAAAATAGCTTCTGTAGTTCCCACGCCACGTCGAAATCCATATTAAGAATCATTCAAGGCTTTGTTTTTATTAATAAAGGACTCAAGAACCTCACAAATACATTTTTCGAATAATTTAGATGGTATCTGTGTTCAGGTGATCGGCCTCCATTTAGCTATATTGTTTAAATTCCCCCCTTTATAGGTATCGGGATAACCGTACCGATTTTCCATCTTTTAGGCACCCTTCCAGTGCTAATAGAGCAGTTAAATAAATGCGCAAACTCATTAGCCAAAATCATTGTGGCATCCTTAATAACCCTACTCGACACGTCATCAATACCAGAACCTTTAGAAACAATGATATCTTTAGCTATTATAATAACAACTTCTGCGGTAATATTAATGTCAACATTATATGGCTCAATAGACAGACTTCTAATAGATTCAAGTAAGTTATTATACTCTGAGAGACCAAATTTCTAAAGCTAATATCAATAGATCTTGTGATTATTTTAGCAAGTTTAGGGAAGGAATCATATCTAAGCTGTGACCCATCATGAAGTTTGTCGTAGTTAGTGGTAACTCGTCCCCTCTGCGAGTGCCTTACATGAATCAATCCAGCAATAAGTGGTGTAGCCAGATAATTACTCTGGTTTCTACGCACAATTTCTTCACCAGCCAGTAATATCATGTTACGTAACACAATTTCCATGTTAGGATCAAAGGTGTACGCATTGGTAATACTCAAGTTCACTCCATAATATGTCCCGAATAGTACGTGAATATAGCTGTAAAGTTTTTAAAACTTATTTTCAATTCTATCGAGACTATTGCAGAAAACACTAATGACTAATACGAGGCCAAGCTGTGGACGAAAAATGTTTAATTTTTAACGTGAAAAAGACAAATAGGTAGTATACAAGGTATACAGTACACAAAGGTATACAATATTTGTCAACAGTAAATTTTCATAAATTGAAAAACACCCAAAACATGTGGGGTGGGTGGGAGTCTTTAAAAGAATTTGAAGAGACTGACACGTGATGTGACATGCACGACAGTATGAGTTCTTAAAACATCCGTTAGATGTCTCTTGCTGCGTTGCCGCGCTTAATATGACAGCTGCCTCAAGCTATTAGACTTCACATGTTCGTATTAATGACTAATACGAGGCCAAGCTGTGGACGAAAAATGTTTAATTTTTCACATGAAAAAGACAAATAGGTAGTATACAAGGTATACAGTACTTATATAGAACGTCCTGACCATGCTGTACAACTCACAGAACGAGATGCTAATTTACCGTTTATACGGACCGAGGCATTTATGCCGAGTTCCGTACAAACGGTAAATTAGCATCGAGTTCTGTGACTTGTACAAGCATGGTTGGACGTTATATATTTACTATATACCCGAAATTTAAAAAAAAAAATCAATTTCATTTTTCTTAACAACCAAAATGTTAATAAATGTGTATGCCTAGGTGGTCCGTATTTTAGTGTACAGACCGGCGGTCCGTACAGTATTTTTACGTCATATGCCAAAACGGTGCGTATTTACAGTATATACAGCATGGGTATATAGTAAATATATAGAACGTCCTGACCATGCTGTACAATTCACAGAACAAGATGCTAATTTACGGTTTGTAAGAACAAACCGTAAATTATACACCCAAAATTTTTTTTAAAAATCATTAATTTAATTTTTAACAACCGATATGTTAATAAACGTGTATGGCAAGATGGTCCGTATTTTAGTGTACGGACCGGCGGTCCGTGCAGTATTTTTACGTCATATGCCGAAACGGTGCGTTTTTACAGTATATACGGCATGGGTATATAGTAAACAAAGGTATACAATATTTGTCAACAGTAAATTTTCATAAATGGGCAATCGTCGAAGACGAAAATTTTACTGCAGGTAAATGGCCATGGAAGCCTGCGAAGCCCAAGTGCCAAGCTTCTGGACGTCTTGAAGAGGCCTACCTGTCTGTACGAGGTGCTGAGTCCCACCCCTACGGAAGGAGTGAGGTGTGACCAGGTAGGCCTCGGGATGACCGGCACGTGAAAGCAAGAGCTGAATAAAGGAGGTGAAGTGAGACAACGAGAGGGCCACCCCTGGTTGAAGAAGAAACAAGGGGTCTAGGCTTTGGCCAGGGGCACATGGAACAGGACACATGTCCGAGAAACGTGACGACTCCACATGTAAGACCACGTGATGACGGTGAGTAGGAGGGCTCCATCGACGACTCGCACATCCCCCCGGGACAAGTAGTGAGGGGATCGATGCATCCTAGAGGTATCCAGGAAAAGATTAGAGGCCCTCAGGAGGGAATTAAAGGCCAGCAAGGCCACAGCCTTGACAAGGCCGGATGACAGGTGGGCTGATAACCGACATATATCAGCCAACATACTCCAAGTTACGGGAGGGCCTGACGAGTAACGTGTCCAGACGTTACCAAGACACCCCGGAGGAAGGCCGCTACCTGCAGAGAGGAAAACGCTGAGACGTCCCCCCCTCGGTGAATAATCCAATATTTGGCTCCGGAGATGTAATTCCTGATGGCCGACGGGGAAACGATGGTGTCAGCTAAATGTTGCATGTAGAGACATGCCTGGAGGGGTGACGGGTGAAGAACAGACCACTTGTTCTTGACCAAGAAACGGTATTTCACAGCTTGGGTGGACCTGTTCCGGCATGTGGAGACAGCCGACGCCGCCTCGAAAGAAGACAACTTCTATGCGTGAAGGGCAGGATCGGTACCTGTAATCAACCAAAATCGTATAACACATCTTGGATGCGTGGACAGTCAATTTCTACGGGTACACCAGCGCTTTCAGCTGTCATAACAACATCGGGAACGATCTCTTAATCGCCCAAGGTGGATCCCAACCAAACTCTACAAGCACAAGCGGCTATAAACGAGTCCCATATTAAGCCGTGATGACGGGGAGCGAAGACGGCGGCATGGGAAGCCGTTACCCGGACTGTGGCCCCCGCTGGTACGTTCTCCAGACCATGTATACACGCCACGACCGACGCGAAAGCCGCTAACTTGTAGAAACTCATGCCGGGGTCAATAGCTGGAACGCGCCACGCCCACTCCAAGTTGACGTCCCGTATATTGACCTGACCCCGATAACTGGACACGCCGACGTGAAGCGTCACTACAAGCGACATTGTCTGGACGTTGTCTGGACGCGCCCATTCGATGAAGCTGCATAAACTCCAAACCAGCGTAAATCCGCCCGAGCCCCGCTACCGAGGGTGACAACCAGAGCAGAGCCTTCCCTGCGGGGCTCTGGGGATCCTCCTTAGTGAGCCTGCCGCCCTCGGCCCGAGAGATTGCCGTCCGGAGATGCTGTATTTCGCTGACTGAGCTCCAGCCCTGGGCAAACGGCCCTCCGTGAGCCGGGAGAACACCTCCTCGCCCCACCTACGCACTTGCCGGAAATCATAGTCTATCGAGTCCTCCACTACCTCTCTGAGGTGTGTCATGAGGGGTCTGCGGCAAACAGGAGGGGTGTTGGGGTCGTCCGACATGCGTAGAATACCCCACAAATACTCCTGTATATTGAGAGCTCCCAGGCCAGCCCGCTCCCTCTTGGAGCCGCGAAAAACATAATGAACAGGATGTGTGGGCTTACCTGCCATAGGCCTCAGAACATGTGAGGTGGACTGTAGTATCTGCTGGACTTGGCGGTCGAGCTCCTCATCCTGATAGGCCACGCCTACCGCCCGTCCATCACGAGGTAACCAGGGGTGCGCGAGTTGGTCAGTTGAGATGCCCGCGAAATTCGAACTCGGCGCCAAAACCGGAGCCCTGGATGCCATGGCCGTCCCCGCGGCAATGGCTGCAGAATCCGTCACGTTGACTTGAATTCCCGTGCAAGGGACGACTGCCTGATCCATCCCCTGAGTCGCCAAACGTTCTCAGTAGGCGTTGGAGGATGCATCTCGCTTCTTTTCTGCTTTCCTTGGTCGGCATCGCTCCCACGAGTCGATGCAGATGCCGCCGCCAAAATGGCCTCCCTCAGGCCCTCAATCTGAGCCTGTATGAGGTCCATCCTACATAAGGTATTGCGTCCAATGCTAAATCCGCTAATTTTTCTAAAGTAGTGTCAGGAACACTACAAGCATCAATAATTAGCTCATGTTGTCTCAAAATGTTCACAATACCACCTATACGTGAATCTCCAAATACAACCACCGACATTAGTCAATAGGCGACCACAGGAACCCTCACTCAGACGACCTGAACGCTTCCCTTACCTCCTCGAGAATGATACCCAACCTGTTGGCCCCTGGGAACTGCTTTGAGTGTCCGGCTCTGTCAATTACCATACCGGCGCCCCAGAACAGGTTATTTGTAGCCTCAATTAGCCTATGTGGGTATGTAGCTAAGAGTTTAACCTTCAGTTCCGGATTTTGTACAAATTTGGTAGAGACGAGATCCCGCATTTTCCCAATTTTTACCTCGTCCCAAGGAACCTCAGTATCACCTGATACCCTCGTACCGAAACACTTTGCTTCGTATGGACTGACGGCTTCATATATTTGTCCAGCTGCCACTTCGTCTCTGTGATACATTGCTTTGCAGAACTGATATGCCTGCTCTAAGAAGCTAAAGTAAAATTCTCGTCAGCTTGCTGGCCCGATTGTTATGGTGCTGCGACTGGTTTGCCATTGTCAGTATGATGTGACCGGGGGAGTGTTTTGTCGGTGGTCTGCGGCACAGCCCTTCAGTGAGGGAGCACTATAAAACGGGCATAGGGTCCCATTGCTACAAGCAGACCAAAGTTGAGTTAATATATCTCTCAGGAACCAGATAGGTCAACCAAAGAGTCAGTCTCAAAAGGACGTAACTAGCCTACCGAGACTACACTAACGAACAACAATCATGCCCCTAATATCCATGAACTCTGGCATGATTAAGATCTGGGCCCTGTTTTTTAGTCACAACATTTGTGAGTGTCACAGGTCTACGATCGCACAGCAGATCTACGACCTTTTTGGATGACAAAAGATGGCCGGTGTTTTATAGACGGTGTCGTAGCGCACAACGGACGATCGCCGCTAAAAGTGGCGGCCGTCACGACAAGTATAGAACTGTCTTAGGTTCTATAACACATCACTGTGCGTATATAGAGGATTTTTCCACTTCCCGACGAAATTAAGCCATGAAATTTTTACACGAGTAAGGGAAACATATAACCTATAATCCTACCAAATATGAAGAAGAACGACCAAATCGTTATGAAGTTATCGGCGTTTGAATATGAAACATTGAGCTATGATCGGATTTCGTACACGCACTCTTCTAGCAGATCTTCTGCGGTGTAGCGCGCGGAATCTCTGCTGGGAGAGTTTGTTTGTTTGTTTGTTTGGGTAGTTTAACGTCCAATTTGTTCAATTAGACTTACTTTGGTTTACTTTACTCAAATTTGCATATCCTTTTTGGAGAAAAAGTTATGCTGACTGGTTAATCCAGGCATCTTACTTTTCTCAATCATATCTTATCGAAAATCTTACATTCCCTGAGGAAGTCAAGAATTTCTTTCTTCCCAGTGTTATGGAAAACACTGCGCATTGTTGGCGCATTCTTAAGGAATTTCTTCCTGTTCTCTTTGAAGGCCTGACAGCATAGCATGAGATGTTTTACACTCAGCGGAGTGTTGCATGTCTGGCACACAGGTGCTACTTCACCTCTTAGGAGATGCCCATGTGTCAGTTTGGTGTGACCGGTCCGCAGACGGGTGCTGGGAGAGTGAAGTAAGCGCAGTCGATGTCAAGGTTGCCGCATAAATTAGATCACGTGATAGTAGTGGTACACTGGCCACCAGAGCAACATTTGGTATGACAAATTTCAAATGCTGATAACTTCATAACAGTGCGGCCGATTTTCTTCATATTTAGTACGATTATAGGTTATATGTATACCTTACTCGTGTAAAAATTTCAGCACTTGATTCTCACGGAAAGTGAAGTTGCGCATTCGCTACGAGATGTCTACAGTGGTCTTAGACCTACGACACTTGTAGCGACACTTTCCGGTCCTTTGGCCACCGAGTGTCGTGACTATAGCACACCTCACACCGCCATACGTGTCGTAGAGCGGCGATAATTGTCCGACCCTCTAAAATGTCGCGACTTTAGCACACTCAGAGCAAAAACATGTCGTTCATAACGATTGTCGTGACTGAAAAACAGGGCCCAGGGCCCTGTTTCTCAGTCACGATATCGTCTTTGTAAGACATCTTACAGCTGTCAGTATCCTCCAATACTCTCCGACAAACCCTTTGGTAAGAGAAGTTCGAGAGAGGATTTCCATTTTGAAGAAAAGAAGGAAAGACATAGTTCTATGCTGGCTACCAAGCCACATAGGAATTGATGGAAATGAAGAGGCAGACAGAGCAGCAAAGAAAGCTCTGAAGTTGCATCCCGGTACAGTGAAAATTCCACACACGGATATGACAGCTCCAATAAGAGAAATGACAATGAATAAATGGCAATCTGACTGGAACAAGCAAATAAGAAACAAACTACATACCATTCACTCAACTGTGAATGGGAAGAGAAACTGTGGGGGATTAAGTCGTAGTGAACAGGTGAAGTTGACCCGTCTGAAAATAGGTCACTCCAGACTTACACACGAATATCTCCTGAAAGGGGAAAATCCCCCAATATGCCAAGCATGCAATGTACCCATCACTGTCGAGCATATCCTGCTGAACTGTAAAAGGGTACAAGAGAATAGAAGAAAGCATTTGAAAAACAGTAACAACATGAAAATGTTGTTTGAAACTATTCCAAAGAAAGATATCATCATGTTTTTGAAAGAGACAAATCTCTTTGATTTTATATAAAGTATTTGAAACATTGAAAATAATTGACTGAAATAAGTCTATGAAAGTGAAAAGTTAAATCATTGATAGTCCCTATATACCCTCAGGGTCCCCTAGGACGTTAAACCACAAACAAACAAACAAACAACAGCTGTCAGTGCGCTATAGATAAGACATCTTAGGGAATCGGCCAACGATCGTCACTCCAAGACACTTAGGGTGCAGCCAGGGCCTTGTTTTTTAGTCATTTGTAACTTACGACACATATTTGCTGTCAGTGTGCTATAGAGCTACGATCTTAGGCTGGCTGCGACACTTGCTGTAGATACGACACTTAGGGAGCTAAAAGGTGTGCTATAGTCACAACACCCGGTGGCCAATGGACCGGAAAGTGTCGCCATAAGTGTCGTATGTCTAAGACCACTCTGGACATGTCGTACCAATGCGCAACTTCACTTCCTGTAGGAATTAAGCGATGAAATTTTAACACAAGTAACGCATACATATAATAAATAATCGTACCAAATATGAAGAAAATCGGTCGCAGCGTTCCGAAGATATCGGCGTTTCAATTTCGTCATAGCAATGTCTGCTCTGGTGGCCAGTGTAGCCCTACGGTCACGTGACCCTAAATTATGCTGTGACCTCACATTCACTGTGCACGAGAGGTGGGAGGGTGTTATGGCCACCAGAGCAGACGTTTGCTATGACGAAATTCAAACCCCGATATCTTCGAAACGCTGCGACCGATTTTCTTCATATTTGGTACGATTATAGGTTATATGTATGCGTTACTTGTGTTAGAATTTCATCGCTTAATTCGTATGGGAAGTACAGAAAATTCTCTATATACGCACAGTGAGGTTTTATAGAACCTAAGACAGTTCTAGGCGATCGTCCGTGGCGCACTACGACACCGTCTATAGGACGCCGGCCATCTTTTGTCGTCCAAAAAGGTCGTAGATCGGCTGTGGGATCATAGGCCTGCGACACTCACAAATGTCGTGACTAAAAAACAGGGCCCAGGTGTGCTATAGATAAGACATCTTTAGGGTCACATGGTTCAAAATGTCTTCCAAAGTGTCTTAGACCTAAGACATTTATGGACATGTACTGAATGTGCAACTTCACTTCCCGTAGGAATTAAGCAATGAAATTTTAACACGAGTAAGGGTTACATATAACCTATAACCGTACTAAATATGAAGAAGGTCGGCCGCACCATTTGGCCGTTATTCGCGTTTGAATTTTGTCATAGCAAACGTCTGCTCTGGTGGCCAGTGTACTCTTCTGTCAAGGTCTCATAAATTAGCGGAGGCATGCTCTGATGGTCTCTGATAGACACAGGACACCAGAGCAGACGTTTGTTAGTACATTATAGCAGACTTTAGACTCTACATTATACCTGATAAAGGCCAAAACGTTGTGTCTTTTTCAAACTACAAAACTGATAGTTGATTATGTGAAACTTTCAAATTGAAATTAAATGAAAAAAAGTTGGACATGGACAGGTATCGAACCCCCGAACTTCACATCCTGAGGCAGGTGCTCTAACCACTTCACCACAAGCTTTCCACTCCCAGGGATAAGCTACCCTGAAGCTGTTACTGGGCAGTCTTTGCAGTATAGAACCTAAGACAGTTCTATACCTGTCTTAGGCAGGGACGTTTTTAGCGGCGATCGAAGCTGCCGTGCTGAGACCGAGTCTATAGGACGGCGGCCATTTTGTGTCTTGCAAATTGTCTTCCATCTTCAGGGACATCTTAGAGTATCTTAGAGCGATTATGTCTTGACTGAAAAACAGGGCCCTGGAGTCCACCGTAAAAGAAATCACACACAGTAGGAACACCTTAATACTAATACTATATATAACATAAACTAAATCTCACTGTATCTCACACCTTGGCCCATAAATCAGAGTCACTGAGAATAAAACATATATAGGTATTTGCAAAGTACACAGTAGTAAATCACTGATCGCTGATTCATCCTATAGACTGGATTCAAGTTGTACACACATTCCCCACAGTCTATCCGTCTTGTAGGGGTCATTACAATGTGTTTCTCTACATTATGAACCCATATACTCACAGTACACACCATCCTTCAGTCACTGTATTTCAGTCACTGCATCCCTCCGACATTACGTTATAGTCACTGCAGCAGCTACTTGTGGTTGGCGCCGTTTCCACGGCACGGTTACCAAAGTTCGATTTCTTCTATGTAGAGGGGTCGAAGTAGTCAGAACACATAGTTCTCCACCTTCGGTGACTCACCCTGGCTCGACTCCTGTCGGCTCTCTTTGATCTCAACTGGGTCCCTGTACAAGGCCATAAAGTGGAGAGGTGTGATCGTGAAGAATATATGAGGGTATAAGACAGTTGACAACAAACAGACAAACAATGATGATGGTTGAGGAATTTTAATTATTTAAATGTATATTGTAATATATATATATATATATTGATTAGGTATAGTCTGGCCCTCTGGTCTGGGTAACTGCACAGAACAGGTCTTCTATCATCAGAGGAGAGCTATGAAATAAAAGAGGTATAGGTCAGTGAAATGGTGAAACAAACCTTTACTCTATCATAGAAAATCATAAATGTATCTCAGTAATATATACACAATAATGACTGGTTTTGTGTATGAGTGGCCGTAATCTCTGAGTAGTTGATGCGTAGTAAAATCCGAGCGATTAGCGAGGATATTACGTCGCAAACTACAAGATTACAGTCACTCGTATACAGTCCTTATTGTATTTATTACCCACCTACATGATTACAACAAATCGATTACAATAAAGATGTTTCTGTAAGACATTTAGTCCCAGACACCACAGCACTGTCAAGCGTGGCAGTAATTGGGTTTAGACTTACACCAAAAATGTAGTTCGCCATTTCACCATGATTTTAGCATGCAAAGCATGTTATGACTGTGATTTTCTGATGGTAAATGAGATTATCATGACTGATTATGAATAATTAATATTGAATGAACATTCAAGAAACTTATTTTGAAATACATGATAATTTGACCTCAGTATGGATGAGACTGAGACACTGGTTCCCTGCTCTGTTCTCAATATCACAGTAAATATCACACAGATAGTGAAGGGATAGTTTGTATGCAGTACTCTGAAAGTCTGTATGGGCCCCTCTAACCTCTAGATGATGTATTTAGGGCGCGCAAGCACACTCTAAAAATCAGGCAAAGTATTTACCTATCATAGCTTTTAGCAGGCAGGTGATATGTCTGGTACAGTGTAGCCCATCTGTAGAGTGGTGGGGAATGTGGCAGCACTGGAGCAGGATTCACTGGAGAGGGGCCTCCGGCTAAGGGAGGTTCCTGTAGAGGTAGCCCAGTCTTACACCTTCTACAGGGAGAGAGGATCTCTCCAGAAGTCAGGTTCTGGCTGGTCTTTTATACACCTGTGGTGGGTGGTTGGTGCCGGTCTGTCTAATCGAACAAATTGGACGTTAAACTACCCAAACAAACAAATGTCTGCAACATAATTGCTCCAAAGCAATCAAGAAGTTGTTAGGTGATCTAACCCAATCAAGGTGAAAGGTGAAGGGCACTCAGTCCAGTGGTCAAGTCACTCTCCCAGCATTCTTGTTACAACACTCTACACCATCTGCGACGGGAGGGACTGTCTATACAATGCTCTATGAGAGTTAGGGCCAACCCAAGAAACCCAGCCTACAACTTGATTTTCAAAGAGAATCAACAAATGTACAAAGACAACCCAAATGCCATAAAACCATTCCCGGTCAGAGCACGAGCTCAATACCGAGAAGCAGGCATCCCAATGAAAAGAATTAGAGGTGAGCAGCCACCTGAAACCCCTCCATGGGACCAGGAAACTCCCTCAATCCTCTCTGACCTTGCAAAAAACAAGAAAGGTGACACCCCTGAAAGTGTCTTTCTGAAGGACTATGAGACCATAAGGAAATGTTTCAAAGACCATGTACCGGTGTATACCGATGGCTCAAAAGACGGTAACCGTGTTGGTTATGGAGTCCATACACCATACGGCGACCTGAAGAAAGCCCTCCATGGCAAGAGCAGCATTTTCACTGCTGAGGCCAATGCTATATTGCATGCCTTGACTTGGATGAAAATGTCACAACACAAGAAATTTATAGTCTTCTCAGACTCTAAATCTTGTCTACAATCCATTGGACAGCATGATGCAAAGAATGCTGTCATCAGAGACATCAAACTGTCATACACAGACCTAAAGAGAGAACATGGCAAAGAGGTGGCCATGTGTTGGCTGCCGAGTCATATAGGAATTGAAGGAAATGAAGCTGCAGATCAAGCAGCCAAAAGTGGATTAAGCAGACAAGTTGGAGCCCACACGGTTCCACATACAGACCTGAAACCAATGGCCAAGGAGCACATTCACAAAACTTGGCAGAAACTCTGGAACTGCACCAGAGACAACAAACTATGAGAAATTGTAGTGGCTACTAGCCAAAACTTTAGGAAAGACAACCTGACACGAACTGAACAGGTGAAACTGACCCGTCTGCGGACCGGTCACACCAAACTGACACATGGGCATCTCCTAAGAGGTGAAGTAGCACCTGTGTGCCAGACATGCAACACTCCGCTGAGTGTAAAACATCTCATGCTATGCTGTCAGGCCTTCAAAGAGAACAGGAAGAAATTCCTTAAGAATGCGCCAACAATGCGCAGTGTTTTCCATAACACTTGGAAGAAAGAAATTCTTGACTTCCTCAGGGAATGTAAGATTTTCGATAAGATATGATTGAGAAAAGTAAGATGCCTGGATTAACCAGTCAGCATAACTTTTTCTCCAAAAAGGATATGCAAATTTGAGTAAAGTAAACCAAAGTAAGTCTAATTGAACAAATTGGACGTTAAACTACCCAAACAAACAAACAAATCTCTAAGCATAGTAACTATTACACAGCACACACAAATACCTTTAGATCTTTAGTATAGTGAAGGTAAAGAAATATTAGACAGACCACCATTAATCTATTCAATTTATTATTATATACCTATCCACAAACTAAGTGTAAATACATACTGCTCCTTGGGGTATAGTATTGATATCATACAACCAAGTTACTCCATCTAGCTTAGTACGCATCGCCTTTGGATTTGACATACGGAGTGCTCTGACAGACATACAGAGTGCTTTGACTGACATACGGAGTGCTTTGAAAAATAACGCAATCTGATTGGTCGAGAGGCCGACAACATGAATCTTGGCAGAAAAATTGCAAATGGCGGTTCTCTTCACTTCGCGTGTTCAAATGCATCTTACACACGCAACGCAGCGAGTTATCACGTGTATTGACCAAATATCGAGGTGGATAACGTACAGCATGCACGCAATACCGTTTAAATAGCTTAAATATGTGTATTCGATCGATCACAACACAGACCCTCGCCGAATGAGCGTCAACAAAGGCGACCTTATACGTGTGACGTCATTAGCGGGGTTTCCCTACGCTCTGGGAAATCCCGACGATGACCAATCGTATCTACTGTTTGTTGCAGTATGATTAAACTGAACGGAATTTCGGGTTCGGAGAGTGAGTTAACGTTTTCTAGTTACCATGGCGCCTTGGTTCGTAGTGCCTCAAGCTTAAACCTCCAGCTTTAACCTGATACCGTTTCAATGGCGTACAAATGCTATATCGAACGATAACATCACTCGCTTTGCCGTCTTGACGGTGCGGCCGCCGACACGTCATGATGTAAAAAGTGAATCCGGGTAACTTCATATTCTCCAATCGTAGTTCAGGTTCGCTAACGCTATCTATTCGAACCAAAGATCTGTTCGGAGATCAAATGTAACTCGCGCAGGCGCAATCAACTTCAGGATGAGTATGACAGTGTATTTGACGTCTTTGTCGAACAGTTGAGTGTGACGTTATGGCGATTTACGGTCAAAAAGGGTATTTTCTGATTGTTTAAGACATTTGAAGGCATATAATAATAGAATTACGACGTTGTCGCTTGTGTATGGTGACCGTACACAAGCGACAACATAGTAATTCTATATTATTGAGAATAAAGCTGCACTAATATGTGCTATAAAATCATAATAAGTTTTTGAAAAAGCCAATTTCTCAGACCATATTCCCAGGTTCATCCCAATGAATATATTTTATATAAAAAACAATTTTGGGATTTGTAACAGTTTCCTTATTATCATTGGGAGTTCTTCCTTTTGGTTAAGCATTGAACGTCTTTCTTGAATTAACCATTTATGTACACATAACTCTGATTCAGAACGGATTCCTGTCTGCTATGCCGTACATTGTACAGTTGGTGACAGGTATTGCTGGTGGTCATCTTGCGGACTGTCTGAGAGAGAGAAAGATATTATCCACCACTGCCACCAGAAAGGTCCTACAGATTATAAGTAAGGATGACCTTGATTCGTTTGCCTACCAAAATATATTTTTATTTCACATGAGTTTTCTTTAATAGAACATATAAATACGGTTGAATCAGTCATGATCATTACTTATATAGGAGAGAAATTACGCACATTCTGGTAAAAAGGTTTGATCCCTTTCATGAAAAAAATAACAGCAGAACTTGTACAAGGGTCCTATTTGCGTTGGATGTACAGGCAGGGGCAATTGTGGGCACTGATGACTCAACGGCGGAGTGAGACTTTCATATACATTCCTCATTAAATACAAAAGGGGAAGACAGAGGAAGAATCACATGGTCATGAGAAGTATCATAAAACAGCATATATACGTGAATGGGTTATACAGAAATTCACTGAATTGTTTACAATTCATTCATCCTTTCCAAGCCAACCAGCTACTATTTAGAAAGGTCTTTTTAATAGTTTAAAAAACAAATTAACTTCTGTAAATTTTAATGAGTCAAATTTGTATTTGTTATTTCCTGTTGATTAATGCATAGTGCAAGATAAATTACTGAGTTACTTAGCGCCTTGTTTGTTGTCTCTAGGTTTTATAGGACAGGCTGCGTTCATGGTAGGTACAGGCTTTGTGCGCTGCTCTGAACGCTTTCTTGCTGTCGTCATGCTGGCAATTGCTGTTGGCTTTACGTTCGGGAGCCGCTCCGGATATCTCGTGAACCATGTCGATATTGCTCCCAGGTAGATATATTGTTGTGAGGTGGTGGTTTAAGCAATATTAGCAAGTGAGAGGCTATAAAATTGGGAAGTCAAAGGCGGGAAACTATTTTTTCAAACTTATAAGGGGTATAGGAAAAGCAAGTAAGATTTCGAAGTCCAATATACCCTAGTCTACTATAATTTCGTTGCTTTTGATGCAGCTGATAAACGTCACCTGCTGGGTATTTCGTCATGCTATCTATTGAACGTACAAAGTGGTGTTTATGATATTGGCGCTTTACAATTGCGCAAGAGACCATACTGAGTCTGTGCGATATGACTAACTAGTCATAGATTAGCACAGTGAATTTGAATAGAATATGGATTACATCCTACACTCCAGAGACATGTTATCTTCCAATTTATGTTATTTCCTCTTAAAATCATGGCTGTTAAATCTATGTATGTTGGAAACCAATTTTTACGAACTCGTCAATATTCACCATTATTCTCCTTAGGTTTGCAGGCATACTCATTGGAATCACAAACACAGTAGCCAGTGTCCCTGGTATTATCGCTCCGATAATCGTTACCAGACTAACCCCAAATGTAAGTCTCTCTCACAATCATTAAAATCTTAACCATATGATGTATATATCCTCTATCACAGTCGCTAAGAGCTCTACCAGTTTACGCTACCAAAGATATTAAGATCGTGGAAAGGGTTAGATATACATCTCTTGTTTTTGCATGCTATGTATGTGTCAGGATGGATCCTTGCTGATATCACCCCGCCCAGTTGACTACAAGTGATAGATGCGGTAGAGAGGCATGTGTGATGCGTTCGTCACTATATTCCATCATTAAGTTCAACCCAAAATATGGTTGTTTTTCTCAGGGGCTGCGGGAGGAGTGGCAGAAGGTGTTCTATATCACGGGAGGTGTATTTGTCTTCGGTGCCATTGTTTACGGTATTTTTGCCAGTGGAGAAGAACAGGAATGGGCCAAGGACAAATCCGGCGAGCAACATTCAGGTATTGATACCATCAACACATCAGTTATACAGTTGACTACTTTACTAAATTTGCTCTTTTCACCTTCAGAACTCTTGAATCAATAACACATTAGGTGAATTTCGCAGTGCTCCGATATGATGATGATTTCAAAATACAAATTTATTTAAGAATATAGATGAGCGCTCATTCGTTTTATTTTCCAGCAGAGGTTCCCTGTGGAGCTGATAAGAAGGCCTTTCCGATAGAGCAGCAGCTGCAGACTTTCCACCAAGGAGATCATAACAACTCACTAATGAATTTATCTACGGCGTTTTAGGGAGGATTATAGAATTGCCACAGTAACTTTTTCATGTAATCCTTTGTCTCTCGTTTAGGGGGATATTCAAAAGAAACATACTTCACAGGATGCTGTGAAGTATAACAGCAATATAAAAGATACTATCAGTCTACTTAAGCAGCTTTATTGGCAGTAGCAAACATCGGCTGAAAAGGCATCAGGAGATATAATAAGCTGCATTAAAGAGTGGTTATAATGCCGCGGTCACAATTCTCTATTTCCTATTTTGGAGGTACCTCTCTTGGTACTCTGTGAACTAAACAATTCATGTAGCTAAGAAAATTCAAAGAAATTATTGTTCATTATATCTACTGTGAAGCAGCATCTTGTGGCCACCTCTCTGATATATAACCGGCTTTCACACTGCACGAAACTTACCACTTTACATATGTATGTGAAATGCATCTATCAGTACAATTTTGCGTCTACAAGTTCGACCTATTATCCGTCTCGTAGACGCCTTATCTAGTATCCATGGTGCGGTCTTATATACGTCATATATACGCCTGATTCTGTTGTATATACACCACCATCCAATAGTTCCGATCTTTGCAACTTGCACTGCACGAAAACCACCATTTTACATATGAATGCACCTGGCGTATATAGGTATGCTTTTGCATATACAAGGTCATCCTATTCCCTCTGTGTATATGCCTCATCCTAAGGCGTACATAAGTATCCATGTTGCGGTTATATATACATCATATATACGCAATAATTCCGATCTCTGCAACTAGGAGGCACCACTGGTTTTTTTAATTTCATTTGCCATTAATTAGTTATCAAAGTCTATGGCATATAAAAAAAGTTATATTATCAATCTAAAACCCTAATAAGTATCATTTCCTTAATTGCATATAATAAACCCAGCATTCGTTTGTCTTTTTTACCATTTTTTATGATCATTATACTTTCAAAACACCACTGTTCTGTATTGTTCTGGATGGGTGTGCATATAAGGAACGCAGTGTAAGAGTATGGTTATAGACCTATGCCTCAACCCCCCTCAGTGTGTGTGGACGGATTACCCGGGCGCTCAGCTGCCAGCCCCCCGCCTATCCTTACCAGCTTCGGCATCGGCCTTCAAGTTGCATCAAAGCGGGGCGGGAGGCGTTCCGGTCCGATGAACGCAGGCAGTCGCGGGAGCGATATACTTGGCCGCGGGCGGGTGTGACTAAAACAACACACTGATACCCACCGACCCATGGTGGAGGTGGGTGGGAGGGGTATCAGGGCTTCACCATTTCTATTTTTTATCGGTACACATATCAACCGGCGTATATATATTGCGCGAAGCTGTTTAATCTTGGATACGCCAGGTGTGAAATACAGCCAATTCGTGAACGTCTACATAAGGAAACAGTCTCGTATACGCCTCATACGCAGGTGCGGATAAGAGACGTATACAAATAAAAACAAGGCAATATACAGCCGATACGTGCGATGCCGCAATGGCGCATGTATGCATAAAGTGGTAAGTTTCGTGCAGTGTCAGTAATAAAATTCTGCCCCTCAGCTGAAGGGACCAACTAACCATGTAGCCACCAATTTCCCAAATGTACCCTCTATGAAGCGACAGCATAAAAAGTATTGAATGTGTGTAAGCTCGGTGTCACCGATTATCGTTAACAATATTTTCTGGAGCAGCACCACCGACTGATGCTTTTCTTCCGTATATGTTATCAATAAATCTGAAAAAATCGCCTTGGCGAGACATTAGTTATACACAAACTGAAATTTTTTCCCCAGCCTTTACACTAGACGATTATGGGTGACGCTTTTTGATTTTTGCACCACTTGATAATTAGGAGTCGTTGACGACTATATAATTAAGAAAAACTAGATAGCATGGACTATCCCCATGAGGATCCACTGAGTTCACAAGTAAATGGTTAAAAGAAACTTGGTTATGTGTAAGTTGTAAAACTTCATACAGTTGTATTACTTTTTACTACTACATGCTGTTTGTATAATTCAGGCTGTCAAGGTAACCCATATTGGCAAATCGCCGACATCTTTACAGGTTAAATAAACGAATTTTATAAATGTTCACTTGCTTCCTAGGTATGCAATTGTCCCCATTAAGACACAATTTGTATTTGGTTCATAACATGAATGAATATTTACCTTTTCTTTACGTCATGTGGCTGAAGCTGATCTTTCATGGCGGTTGCAAGCGCTTATTAATCTCTGCCTCAACCCAGTGACTGTAAAGACAGACAGTCCATAGTGACTGCTGCCACCTTGTGTTTCCTGTGGGAACTAACCAACAATACTTCTGCTGCCATCTAGTGTCAGAGACTAGGGAGTGCTTGTTATTTTGATTATACCATTTGAGTTTAGACATCATTTCTTCAAGAATAATGTCATGCTATGGTTATATATGTATCTAACTAAGATGATATAAATCCTGTCTTTTGATTTAGTACCTTTGCAAATATTTGATAAAGGAAAGGGGATAGGATAACAACTTTGTTTATACAGGAAGTGCATACCAAATACTGTAGCTCCCTATGAGCACATGGAGCCAAAACCACACAAAGGAGAGAGTAGCTCCTGTTCCTCTCCAGCAAAAGATGAAATAATCAAGTAATAAGGGACCAAGGAGGTATGTTAACTAGATATATATGTCAATATAGATCCAAGGAACATGTTTGATGTAACCTTTACATAAGTTGATGCATTATTATATGTAGATTATGAAGCCAAGTACTATAGTGGTTGAATCATGTAGAAAGTTGTATTGGAACTCTCTTTGTCTTTGCTGTAACTGTGGCCATAGCCCCTCTTCAAGTCAGTTCAGAGTTTTATTGAGATATTACAGTGATTTCAGGTATCATAGTTTGTCACTATGAGTTTACTGTAATTTTGACTGAGTACTGTAGTCTGCCACTATGGGTTAACTGTTCCTCTATATGAGCAATGCATTTTGTCACTATCACTACGAGTCTAATTTAGAAGTATTATAGTTAACTGTCATTTTTGCTATAAATGTAAATGACAGCTACTGTTAACCCTTCCTAAGATATGTAATATGGTTTGATTTATAGTTTTCACGGAGAGTACTGGAGAATAATGGAAATAAAGAAGACAACAAACTTTTCCAACAAACTTTCTTCAGCCTCTTCTGTCGAGACCCTTGTCCCCCCTTTTGAGAATAAGGAAACCCACGGCAGATCTGCGCACAGGACACTTCATTGAAGATCCGGTGGCTGCCGTTACAGTGACGTAACATAGAAAAGCTATATTTTGGATTGAAAAAAAGTTAAACTCAAAAGTTGTGAAACTTAAACAACTCATATATTATAAATTGGGAATACTGGAATCATTAAATCAGCATTACTGTCTATCCAGTTGTTTCTTTTTAAGCTTGAAAGCACTAATGACCGACAAAGCTGGGAAGCCATTTAAACTTTTTTTATTGTGTTGTATGGTGGGTGGGAGGAAAGCATTCTAGTTGCAAAGGGTCTGAGTGAGCAGATCGCGAGGTCATGTGCGCTGGCGTGAGCCGCATGTACCAGCACAGCGTGCCCTGGAGAGAAAGAGGAGAGTAACCTGGGCCCTGTTTCATAACTAGCAGAAGGTTTTAGTGAGCGAACCCTTAAAATAGCGGCTGGGATAGCGAGACGAACAACGTACCCATTAATTTTGCGTTTCATATCCCTCTCACTATTCAGAAGTCTCGTTCGTTCGTTATTTTATGGCCTCCGTTCATTGTTCGCACAACTTCACTCTCCCAGCAGATATTTTTGCTACTTAGTTTTTACTGGGCTACAAGATCAATTTTTTTTTTTTTTTTAAAGCTTTTATTTATACTGGAGGACTGTTTGGATTCAGTAAGAATCCATCTTCCAACAACTCCAGTTTTAACAAGATAAGTGCCTTATGCCTAACTTATAGGCGTACAGTGGCAGTAAGTGAAGTCAATAAACAAGGTATATACAAAAGGAAGTAATTTTGGACAAACAGTTTTGTAAATTATGTACAACACAACAATATGTATACGATACCTGGGTCATTTTCTTTACCTCAACGACCCTCTGTTCTATATCTTGTTTTGTATAAGTGGATACAACGGAATCTTGTGTCTACGGTTTTGGGCTGATGCTGCATGCTCAAGTTTTAATTTTGGGCTGCATAGCCTCGTCTTAGCTGTTTTAGTTTATGTTTTTCAATTTGCTTAAATTCGTCAAGTGTGTTAATATTTCTCGCTTCAGGCTGAAGATCGTTCCAAGCCTTGGCCGCCATGTATTCCACTGACGATTTATACTTGCTTTGTTTTATAGGGTTTGCCGTTTTCAAAACAGGTGCATCGAATAGGCGAGTGGGTCTTGCTGGGTTCTCTGTGAATTTTGGGTTCTTTGAGCGTTTGTGTGCAACGATTTTAAGGTGTGATTGTCTTCTTTCCGCTAGTAGGTTTGTCTCGCTTCTGCGGTGTATATATTTTGTTGGTGTTAGGGGAGGATAGTTACCACATACTCTTAGGCCTCGGTTTTGGCATCTCTGAAGCTTTGTTAGTTGTCTATTTGTGGTGTTATTGTATAGAATGTCGCCGTATTCTAGGTATGGTAAAATTTTGGTTTTGTATATACTGACTGCCTGCTTTTCTGTTATGTATTTCCTGATAAACTTTAGCATGTTTGTTTTATGTGTTGCTTGTTGGATTGATTTATTGATGTGCTTTTTATAGGAAAGATCTTGTTCAAGTCTTATTCCTAGATAGTCGTATTCATTCACATTTGCTAGCGTAGTACCTTGGAGTGTTAGATAGTCTGCAGTGGTGTTTTTGGTTTTGTGTGGTAGTCCGAAGATCATCGCTTTTGACTTTTTTGCATTTATTGAGAGTTTGTTGTTGCTACACCAAGTTTCTAGCCTGTCAAGATCTGCTTGTAGTTTGGTAATTATATCGTCTAGGTTGTGGCCTGACGCGTACACCACCGTGTCGTCCGCAAACATTTTCACCTCGCAGTCTTTTATTGACTTGTCTAGGCTGTTTACATATAGTAGGAACAATAAGGGGCCTAGGATAGATCCTTGCGGTACGCCATGCGGGATTTGTTTCATGGGTGATCGTATATCATTTACAAGTGTTTCTTGGACTCTATCGCTAAGGTAGTTTTTTATCCATGAGTACAGGTTACCTTTGATTCCGAATTTTTCAAGTTTGTTGCATAGGATCGAATGATTTACTGTATCAAACGCCGATGAAAACGGAGAGTGTTAATTTGTTGTCGTTAATACCATTGAGAATGTGGTCAGTAAACTCAGCTGTGGTAGCAACAGTGGAGTGGAGTTTCCTAAAGCCACTTTGGTTACTGCTTAGTAGTTTGTTTGATTCAAGGAACGAGATTAGCTTAGTGTGGACTAGTCGCTCTAGTAGCTTCCCGGGTAGCGGGAGTAGCGAGATAGGTCGTAAGTTATTTACTTCGTTAACAAAGTTCGTTTTTTTTAGCGGGATGACCGTAGCTACTTTCCAGCTTTTTGGGAAGATCATAGTGTCAAGGGACGGATTAAACAGGTGAGTAAGTTCTTTGGTTAGAGCTTTAAAGCTGTCTTTTAGTACCCGTGTTGATAGATTAGGGATTGCCGAGGATTTGGTCACATCAATGTCGTCAACTAGCTTGTCTACTTCATGTTCAAAGATCGTTAATCTATTTAGTTCAAAATTGTCAATCCATGTATCATCAAATTTTTCAGCTAGCTTTTTCCCGATTGATGTGAAAAATCGTTTACAAATTCTGCGGCTTCGTGGTCACTAACAGTTGTTTGAGTATCGTAGTCATACAGGTCAAATCTGTTTGATTTTGTTGTGTTTGGTATGAGGGTATTTATTTGTTCCCAGAATTTCTTGCAGTCTTTGGTTGCTTGTTCCTGAATGAATGTGCGTTTTGCTCTAAGGATGAGTGTTTTTGTTTGGTTTCTCTTGGTTTTAGCGTTCCGCCAGTCAGCCTCGGTATTTGATTTCTTGGCTTGTTTCCAAGCTCTGTCTTTCTCTATAATGGATTCAATAATATAATCGTTCAGCCAGGGCTCTCCTTTGTGACGTATTTGGTGGTTTCGTAGTGGTTTCTATGTTTGGAGGGTGTATCATAGCGGCTTGTTGGGAAGAACGCTTACGGTAGTTTAGTGGTTAGTGTATCGGTTTGTTGATCTCGGGATATCGGGTACAAGCCTGTATGGATATGCTGGATTTGGCCCATTTTTTCTCATAGGTGTTCTGCCCTCGGCCACTCTAATAAATATTTCCTCACTCCAATGGCATACAGCCGCAAAGTCATAGTCCAATGCATCCTCAACAACCTCCCATAGGTGGGCCAGGGCCCTGTTTCATAACTAGCGGAAGGTTTTAGTAAGCGGCCCCTTAAAATAGCGGCTGGGATAGCGAGACGAACAACGTACCTATTAACTCTGTGTTTCATAACCCCTCTCGCTATTCAGCAGTCTCGTTCATTCGTTGTTCGCGCATCATCACTCTCCCAGCAGATGTTTTTCACTACTTATCTTTTACTGGACTACGAGATCTATGTTCGGAGAGTAGTGGTCAGCATATCGGTTTGTTGATCTCAGGATCGCGGGTACGATTCCCGGCCGCGGCAAAGCTTTTTTGTTTTTCTTTTTAGAATCTGCCTCCATATGCATTATTTACCAGTATAACATCATATATATATTTATCAATTAATTCCATATTGTAAATTGTAGACAATCATATAGTAAAAACGGAAATCTTTATCAAATTGTCACCAAATTCTAAATATCGACCATATATTATGGAGGAAACCTATGAGAGTTTAGGGTCTGAGCTCGTATCCCATCGAGTTTGAATCACATAGTAATTCACTCGGCGAAGCCGCGAGAATTACGTAGTGATTCAAAGGTGGTGATTAAACTTGAATGGGTTTCTGAATTTATCTCACCCTTAACATTGACTAATGGGCTATAATTTGTGGCATAATCCCTAATTAGATAGTTTTCCTAAATATCTAATGGGCGTTAGATACGAGTTCCCAATGTTAAGTCTATGGAGAAAAATACCGGGGTGAGATAAATACATATATATATATATATATATATATATACACATTATAATATATTTACATGTATATATATGGTCGATATTCAGAATTTGACAGCACTTCAGTTATAGAAATGTCCAGTGTTATATCTCTAATAATAATGAATATATCTATGAATTATTATCACCATTGCATGCGCCCTGGGGAGAGCTTCCCTGCCATACATACTTTTACCTATCTGTTAGCAATATCTGGGCTATTATGGCCCCAAAACCATGTAAAAATGCCCTTTTTTTCCATAAAAATTTCCATTTTTATTAAATGATCGTCTACACTTTACAAAAAAACAACTCAGATTCATTACTGAACTAGTTTTACAATAATGCAACATTACAAAGTAGATAAAAACAGGAATTTGAATAGTTTTGCCAAGAAATTTCCATTATTTTCATTAATATTTGTATTGGCTAAAATTGAATTCTGCCTCCGTGTACATCACTAAGGAGAGTGAAATACCTGGTTTATAGTGGTTTACAATATTTTTTTTGTATCTAACAAATAAAGCAAAAATACCTCTGGGCCATGCCTAAAATATAATTGATCAAAAATATGTGTAGTAGGAGAAGCATGGCATTAATTGATTTGGCTAAAATGTGCTTCTGCCTCCGTGTACACATATATTTATTAATAATTCCATAAGAGCTGCTCTTATAAATTGAAAACAATATAATATATGTATGGTATGACCACATCTGTCACTGTGTGAAATCACATTAAAATCCCCACACACAGTAATGAGTTAAGAGCTGATACATCATGTACTTCTGCCTCCGTGTACACGTTTCTACCTCTGTGTACATGTATTTTCTCTTTTCTTAAACAGAAAATAAGCCTTCTGTGGGTCTCAATAATTGGTGGGTGTTGCTATGGGTGTTGGTTTAGAGGTGCAGGTGTTGTTGAGCATTGATGTTGACAGGTGTTGGTGTTGGTGGCATGACAAAGGCTAAAATATGCTTCTGCCTCCGTGTACACACAATCTTTATCACTATTTTCATAAGATCTGCTAATAAAATTTGAAAAGGATACAATATGTCTATTGCATGATCACACCTGTCCCTGTGTGAGATTCTATTAAAATTGGTCCAAGCACTATGGACTTATACTGGGAAATAATGTACACGGAGGCAGATTCTGCCTCCGTGTACATGCTTCTGCCTCCGTGTACATGGGTTTCTATCTTTTCTTTTAACAAAAATGGGTTTGAGGATTGAAGTAAGACCTGAAACATCATGAAGCAGCACACAGGCATCATATCTCATCAAATAATCCATGGAAAATACTTTTTTGGGGCAGACATTAAGATAAAAAAAAAGATATATATATAACAACTTTCTAGAAATATTAATTTTCATTATAAAATTGCCTTAAATAATATCTAAAACAACACCAAGTATACCTCAGACACATATACTGTCAGAAAACATTGACAAATTGCCATATATGAAGGGCACAGAGAAAGTTAAAAGATTTCATTTCTGCCTCCGTGTACAGATTCTACCTCCGTGTACACCCTTCTTTCTTTTTTAACTCCCAGCTGGATGGTAACTGATCCTTGAAATTGAGCAGATTGGTAGGGAACATGTTCATATACATGTATATATTTTTTTTCAAATTTTTTAAGGCACTTAAAAAAAAAAGCAGTATTCATAAAGAAATGATCAACTCTGGCCAAAAATATCATTCATATGTTTACCAAACCATATTTTCATTATATTAGTCAGGAAATTTTTTCACCTTCTTTCTTTAGGTGAACACCTTCTTTATGCAAAACAAACAAACAAAAATCATTATTTTAATATTACAAAGGTTGAAGAAAGAGTTCTTAATTGATATAACTATGTACACGGAGGCAGAAATATAAAAGAGACTATTACTTTAGTATGACATACTGAACCCAATATAAGTCCAAACTATTAGCCATTTTGGGGATGATACCATAAAACTGTCCAGATCACATGGGGAAACTCCACAAAGGATCTGAAAAATATTATTTTTTTACCCTCTAGGTCTGAAGTGCTGTCAAATTCTGAATATCGACCATATATATACATATGTTTATATATACATGTATGTGTATATATTTATACTGCTATTGAGGCTGTAAGAGAGGGTCTACTTTGTAAATAAATGATCAATAATGACGAAATTTTCACAGAATGTTCCTATAGAATTATACTTACAACTTTAAAATGCACAGAAAATAATATTAAAGATCATGTGTTATGTCACGTGATCAAACAGTGAAATCATCATAATTGGCATAAAAAGACCCGTCTCCTGGCAGTATATATACTAACACCCTACCCAGCCTTACAGACATTGTTTTGCCACAACTACCCGGCGTGAAAGGGATAACATGGCCTGGGAGTGATCATGATATTATATTTCAGTCACTCAATGTCAGCCTCCCCATAAACCCATGTAAAGAAATTTCTGCAAGTTCTGATAGGGTCCACCATCTAATAGGGTTCTGCCTTTTTTCATTTTAGGGGCAACAAATACTTTCTCTGAACTTGAGTTGAGCCACATGTGTAAATAGATATATCCAGAGTCCCAATATGGTTTGTATAGTGGAAGCAGAGAGACGAGATTGGGAGACAGTGGGATACATATATGGGAACAGTAGGACAGGCAGTTAGGACTTGGACACACAAAACGAAACACAAGAAATCAGGAGAACCTTTTCTAATGATATAGAGGCTAATATCTATATCAGGGGAATCACAGCAATATTTACACAGTGTAGGAAATACTGTATCTAAGCTAAGATGAAGACATGAATAAACTCTAAATATCATTGTCAATAATTATTATAGCTCTATCTATGATTTTCTATCATATTTGAACTTACAGCTTTGATTTTAATCTACTGAATCTGAAAGACGCACATACATAATGTTACTGAAAAGTATGCCTGCCATTATATATCACTCTATTTCTATCATTTTATGTAAGGCTGCTATGATATTTCAATATTTACGATTTTAATGTTTATGATTCAGCCATACTAGATTTATTCCTTTTGGCACCTATTTACAGATAAGATGCCCATGATATTATGTATAAATCCCCCACCTTGGAAAACATATGCTTTGCAGTTTATATGTGTATATGGAAGCAAAAAACAAAGAACGCTAAGTCTATTATATGTATATAATGAAAAGATGATAAATAGGGTTATAGAAAGATTTTATAATAAAAATTCATGATATAACATTGGATTTTCCATACACCAATGACTTAATGACTAATGGCAAATGAAATAAAAACAGTGATGTCCCCTAGGTGCAGAGATTGGAATTATTGGATAGTGGCATAAATACAAAAAGAATCAGGCGTACAACTATGTCATATATATAACTGCAACATGGACGCTATATATATATCTATAGATGAAGCATATACATGATGGAAAATAGGACTATCTTATTAACGCAAAATGATAGATATATACGCCTTACATATCCATATGTAAATCATGGGTTAAATCAAAATACATAAGATACCATAAGCTGCCTCTAACTGGATCATAAACATCATAGAACATGTATCAGAAGATCTGCTCAACAATCACATTGAAATCAGTGTACAATAGAGCCTGAGGATGACAAATAGTTAGAAGAGATTGTCATGTAAGTGATATTTTCAGAACATGGTTATTTCTCATCAGATGAAGAGAGTGTATAGAATAAAATATGAGGAATTTTTATTCATTTAAATTGATTTTGCATATAGTTACTATAGGTCCATTTTCGTCTATTTGCTAAGCTCCTGCTGCTATTTTATACCATTTTGAAACAAACTCTAACTGTTGCAAAAAGGGCAATCTTTTGTTTTTACAATAGTTATCTATACTTATTCGCATATTTGACCAAAAACATGGATTTTGAATGTGAATTGGTTATCAAGTGCTTCGAAGCACTGTTTCTTGTATTCTAATTATTTTATTTATTAAAACCCATGGGAAAATATAGAAGACAGATAATGTATAACACATTTTTAAGTCTGTTCTGGCAATATTTACCATAATTCTGAAATTATAAATAAAAAATGCATTGAATATATTCAAGTAACTTCAGACTTTTGGAAAATAAAATGACATTGTTTATTCAATTATCTGGCCCAAGCATATCTGGATAATGACTTACACAACGCGGGAGTGGCTGAAAAATTTGAGACATTTATTCAGTCATTCTGGAGATTGTTTGTTTGTTTGTTTGGGTAGTTTAACGTCCAATTTGTTCAATTAGACTTACTTTGGTTTTCTTTACTCAAATTTGCATATCCTGTTGGAATAACAAGCTATGCTGCCTGGTTAATCCAGGCATCTTACTTTTCTCAATCATATCTTATCGAAAATCTTACATTCCCTGAGGAAGTCAAGAATTTCTTTCTTGCCAGTGTTATGGAAAACACTGCGCATTGTTGTCGCATTCTTCAGGAATTTCTTCCTGCTCCCTTTGGTGGCCTGACAATGTAGCATGAGATGTTTTACACTCAGCGGAGTGTTGCATGTCTGGCACACAGGTGCTACTTCACCTCTTAGGAGGTGCCCATGTGTCAGTTTGTGTGACCGGTCCGCAGACGGGTCAGTTTCACCTGTTCAGTTCGTGTCAGGTTGTCTTTCCTAAAGTTTTGGCTAGTAGCCACTACAATTTCTCATAGTTTGTTGTCTCTGGTGCAGTTCCAGAGTTTCTGTCAAGCTTTGTGAATTTGCTCCTTGGCCATTGGTTTCAGGTCTGTATGTTGAACTGTGTGGGCTCCAACTTCTATGCTCAATCCATCTTTGGCTGCTTTTTTTATTTATTTTTTATTATTCAGGATAACAGATACAGACACAAACTGTCGTCCTTCCCAGAAGTTCTTCCCAGTAGGTAGTCATTGACAGAACAGGACAAAGACACTCTAGCATACACATATAACAAGTAGACATCCTAGATTAATAAGTCTGTTTACGTTATAAGACTTATAATATATCCATCCATGTTATATCATTTGGAAATCTGCTGACTACCAAATTCAAAAATAACATAACTCCATTACATTTAGTTATCTACTGACTACCAAAGAATGAACATACATACATCAAATTTTGATTTTTGTGCTTATTGGATATCTTATGACTTCCAATAGTTTGATTAGATATCTATCACTCAGTTTATTTTATATACTCTAGTTACCCCTTTCTTCTACATGTCCATCTAATAAGGTCCACCATTTAATCAGGCTTAGAGTATGAGTTATTCCTCTATATTTTAGACTTCTTATTCTACATTTTGTAATTAATTCATGTTTATGTATATCTTGAGGTTTGCATATTTGAAGTACACATCTAAGTGCATGGTTGAAATTAACTTGCAACAATTTTCGCTTCTTGGTTGTAAAATCCCACTGAATAAAATCCGCGTATTCCAATACAGGTAATAACATTTGTTTTACTATTTTTAAACTTTGATCGAAATTCAATAAATACCGTATTTTTCTGAATTTAAAAAGTTTCCACCTAAATTCCCCAATCATCTTATTATAATGTTCTTTATATACTAAATGCTTGGTCTGCAGCTTCATTTCCTTCAATTCAGATATGACTCGGCAGCCAACACATGGCCACCTCTTTGCCATGTTCTCTCTTTAGTTCTGTGTATGACAGTTTGATGTCTCTGATGACAGCATTCTTGGGATCATGCTGTCCAATGGATTGTAGACAAGATTTAGAGTCTGAGAAGACCACAAATTTCTTGTGTTGTGACATTTTCATCCAAGTCAAGGCATGCAATATAGCATTGGCCTCAGCTGTGAAAATGCTGCTCTTGCCATGGAGGGCTTTCTTCAGGTCGCCGTATGGTGTATGGACTCCATAACCGACACGGTTACCCTCTTTTGAGACATCGGTATATACCGGTACATGGTCTCTGAAACGTTTCCTCATGGTCTCATAGTCCTTGAGAAAGACAGTTTCAGGGGTGTCACCTTTCTTGTTTTTTGCCAGGTCAAAGAGGATTGAGGGCGTTTCCTGATCCCATGGAGGGGTTTCAGGTGGCCTCTCACCTCTAATTCTCTTCATTGGGATGCCTGCTTCTCGGTACTGAGCTCGTGCTCTGACCGGGAATGGTCTTATGGCATTTGGGTTGTCTTTAAACAGTTGGTGATTCTCTTTGAAAATCAAGTTGTATGCTGGGTTTCTTGGGTTGGCCCTAACTCTCATAGAGTATTGTAGAGACAGTCCCTCCCGTCGCAGATGAATTGGGGGGATTCCTGCTTCTACATACAGGCTTTGGGCAGGTGTTGTTCTAAATGCTCCTAGGCACAGTCGTAGACCTTGGTTCTGGACAGGTTTTAACCTGTCCAGGTAAGATTTTGCTGCTGACTCATACACAACTGATCCGTAGTCCAGTCGTGATTGGATGTACATCTTGTACAGAGTCAGCAGTCAGCTGCCAGCAATGCCACATGGTTCTCTCAGTGAACCATCTCATGTTATCTTGTCGGGCAACAAAAAGGTCTAGGGACAAGTATCTGAAAGGTACAACGTCTATGCACAGTGTATTTCAAAACACTGATAAGAAAGAAATCCTGGCGTTCCTCAGGGAAACCAAGATCTTCGAAAAGCTCTAAAAGTATATCAGAAGGGAAAGTTCTATCAGAACCCCCCTTGCTCCTCCAAGGAGCACTTGGAAACCCAGTCCGGTACGGGAGGTTGACCAAAACTGTCACCTGGCTTGGCCTGTAGCCAATCACAGGGAGCAGCCTCATACTCGTCAGCTTACTGACCTGATTGGTATGTTGCAGCGACTGGTTTGCCGTTGTCAGTATAATGTGACTGGCGGAATGTTGCGTCAATGGTCTGCGGCACAGCCCTTCAGTGAGGCAGCACTATAAAATGGGCATAGGGTCCCACTGCTACAAGTAGACCAAAGTTGAGTAAGTATACAAACAATTGGATGAATCCATGATTGTAAATAATGAGGAAGTCTGGAAAGGACCTGTAACGGTTGACCGGACGTAAAATCACCCAAACAAACAAACAAACAAGAGTCAGCAGTGTTTCACAGTTAGTTCCCCAGTCAGGGTGACTGAGGACCTTCAGAAGGTTCATGGCTTTCTGACACTTTCTCCTAAGGTACTCGACATGTGGTTTGATAGACAGTATTCTGTCAAACACCATGGTGAATGACTAAATAGTTGTGAACAGTAGGTGAGATAAAAAACGCCAAACTCGAGAGAGTCTCAGCTACTGCTTACAGGGTCTTGGGAGACATGTGGACAAGCGTCACAGGGGACGTGAAGGCGTTGTAGATGTCAGGTGGTAAACAAGTGTAAAAGGAAGTGAACAGATGAGTAGATGATATAGGAGAGCCATGCTAGTGAGAGTTGAAGATCAGCCACTTTAAGGGGGGGGGGGGTGGTGTTGGGGCGCAACCCGAGGAACCACCGACCCCTCCAAACACTTTGGTGCTGCTGAGAGGCGTGGAAAGTGCCGCTCAGGACATGGAAAGTGCCGCTCGGGCCAGGGAGTCGGTGTTGGGGCGCAACCCGAGGAACCACCGACCGCTTCAAACACTTTGGTGCTTGGTGTCGAGAGTGAGTGAGAAGCCCAGCCTGCTAGGTACGGCTCTGTGAGGTTCCTGATGCTGCCTGAAGCCACGCCCCTTTTCTTGTGAGTAGTCTCTGAGTCATGGCGTGGCCTGGGGCCATGGGTAGGACTCCCAGTGCTGGTGCCACCATTAGTGCTGCAGCATGGGGGGCTACAGTAGGTAAACACCCATCACCAAAAAAGACTAAAGTACACCATATACAGTTGGAAAGCTACAATTCTGAGGAATACAGTTCTGGTGGGTGTAAAAATATATTTGGTGAACAGTCTTGTCAAGGTCAGGTCAAAGGTCAAAGGTCACAACTAAAATAGCTCCCAGTTAGTATTGCCTTAACCACTGATATTTCTAGAAATATTTTACTTGGCCTTCTGATATTTTAGGACCATGTACACATTATATGGCCCAATGGCCACACAAAATATGGTTGACCTTGGTGAAGGTCAAGGTTACATCTACAGAGGTCGAATTGGTCAAAAGGAGTTCTATTAGTGAAAACACCTTCTTTCAGATTATTCTAAAGTTGCAATTTTGGGTTTACAATGCCAGCAATTGATGTTCAAGATCAGAGAGACATAGGTATTGAATATTCTGACTTTCATAATGCTACTGATATGATGTCCAGAGATATTGCAGGTTCAACATCGATATACATGGAGTGCACTAGTAGAATCCATACTTGAATCAACAAGGGCTTATTCAATATTATATAGTTAGAAGCAAAGTAACAGAATACATATTTGTAGTAGGGTCTACTAAGATGATCAAATGGGGTGTTTCTTTGTGCTACAACATATTTTAGGTAGAGAAGCATATAGCTTGTGACCTTGAGATGACCTTGAACAGAGGTTAAAGGCAAAGTTATTTGGGTATGCCTTATTAGTGGAGCAGATAAAATCCTGCAAATAATGATACAAGCACCATATTTTGTACAGTGATTCTCCTTGGCATACTAAGTAATTATATCCAACGAGCCACTTAAAAATCCAAGATGGCGGCTGCTTTTTAAGATGGCCACCAAAGTGACCTGCTGAGAATGAAGACCCTCACAGAAAAACAACCATTTGGTTGATTTGAGTGATCTTGGTGTCAATTTGCATGTTTTCAGGGATGAGGCATTCATTTTTACCATTTGAAATAGCCTAGAACTAATTTTAATCAATGTTTAGCAAATCTCATTTGATTTTCAAGTAATTTTGTTGCCAGAGGACTTATATTACAAGGCAGCAATTAAAGAAAGTGTTAAAAACAAACTTTTGATCGGTGACGAAGAAATCATTGTTGCAGACCAGATGAATTATTTAGGCGCTATTGTAGATGGAGCATTAAACTTTGAAAATCATGCTGCAAATATAGTAAGGAAAATGAATGAGAAGATACATTTGTTTAGAAAAATCCGAAACCTTTTTGACAAACCCACTGCGCTAAAAATAGCAAAAGTTTGTTTACTGTCCAAAGCAGACCATTGTTCGTTTCTGCTAGAAGGTACCACCAAAGCAACCCAACAGGCTGTTAATAAATGTATCTATAGAAGCTTAAGAATTGCAATTGGCAAGGAATCGTATTCCAATGTTGAACTTTTGGAAAAAAGTGAGTTGATGCCTCCAAAGGAAAGGAGAATTATGCTATTAATGAGTGTCATCCGCAGTTTACATAATACCAAGTCTTGAGCAGTAAAAGAGGAACTTTGTTATACAAGAAACTCTGTGAAATATAATAATTACTACGAGGACAACAGTTGGAGAGAATTGAGAGTTTATTAAAGTTTGGAAAAGACTCAGGGGTCTTAGAAATGCCAACGGGCATTAGTGAGAAATACCAAGAGGGTATTAAATTGAAAAAGAGTGTAAGATGTAAAGCCTAGGGCATAATAAAACAGGCCAAGGCCAATTAGAAAGGCCGGGAAGGGGACGACGTCCTTCCCGGGCAGGGTAAGTAGGGCTTTATGCCAGAGGCTGAGGTCCAGGTACCTCGTGAATAAATCTCCCCCTCAGAGGCCCCTGGTTGTACAGCATTGTGCACTGCGCCTCATCTGAGTGAATGTAGGGTGACCCTCTCGTCTGAAGGAAATGGAGCGGCCGCGAGGGCCGCGCGCAGAACAACGAGAGGTGAGGCGGAGGCCCGCCGGAGTGGTGAATACTGGAGAGGCCGAGGTCGCCGGGTATGCCGCGATGTAGGCCTCGTAGTTGGCAACCGGGTAGATCGCCGGGTCGCGAAGGCGAGGCAGTGTGATGATCAGTGGCGGCGACGACGCAAGGCGAGTCTTGGTGGAGTGGACGACCACGCAAAGGGAGGCCGGGAAAACTTGGATATCTCCTCGAGTGAGGGTGTGAGGTCCTCCCCACGAGGCTGCGGTGGAGCAAGGACGTTTGAAACCCTGAGGAAGGTGAAGTAGGAGAGCACGAGGGCGGTTCTGAGGGCGAGGGAAGAGGTTCCTGTCCTGCACAAGTAGGCGAGTATAATCCGGAGTTCTCATAGGCGTACCGGAGGGACGGGGGACGGAGTGTGGGATGAGAGGTGCCGGAAGCCTCTGAGGACTGCCCATACCTCCTCCTGGAGGAAGGAGGAGGGGTCCCCTCCGTTAGTCCTGATCCAGCGTCGAGCCCCAGATATGTAGTTGGCGACAGAAGCGGGCGATTTAAACAAGTTTGCGAGGGCCTGAGTAAACCTTGCTGCATGGCCGATGGACGGGGAGAGTGGGGGTGCGTCCACCAGAACCGAGAAACGCATGTAGGCCTCTGCTTGGATCGCGTCGTTGCGCTGCGTGGATGGGGCCTCAGCCGACGCCAGCGACCACAGCATCTGCGCGTGGAGTGATGACCCGTCGCCTGTAAGTAGAGGAGCATAACTGGTCAATGTCGCACACAGGGGTGCAGTCAGCACGAGGGCTTGATGGATCGAGGGCCCGGGGCAGCCTGCCGCGACCTCGAACTGGATGTCATAGTCCCCAAGGGCGGCCACGAGCCTGGGCCCTGTTTTTCACAACAATCGTTATGAGCGACATGTTTTTGCCGTCAGTGTTCGATAGACAAGACACTGTAGTGAACAGGCGATATATTGTGAGTGTAAGAGTCGCAGGGCCTCCAGAGGTGTTTTTCAGTCACGACAATTGTGAGGTCACGTGGTTGAAAATGTTGCCTAAAGTGTCGTCCGTTCATGACACCTCGTGACATGTCGTACAGAATATATGAAGAAAATCGGCTGCACCGTTCCAAAGTTATAGGCGTTTGAATTTCATCATAGCAATCGTCTGCTCTGGTGGCCAGTGTGTTTTTCCGACGCCTCCGCTAATTTATGCAGCGACCTTTACATAGACTGCGTATCGGGAGGTGGGAGGGTGATTGGCTTCATATTTGGTACAATTATAGGTCATATGTATCCCTTACTCGTGTTAAAATTTCATCGCTTAATTATGGGAAGCACGGGAAATCCTCTATATACGCACAGTGGTTTGTTATAGAACCTAAGACAGTTCTATACTAATCTTAGCTGATGAAACTTTTAGCGGCAATCGTCAGTGACTCACTACGATCGTGTCTATAGAACAGCGGCCATCTTGTGTCTTCCAAATTGTCGTGGAATTGCTGGACGATCATAGGGTATCGTTGGCCGACGATGTCGTGAATGAAAAACAGGCCCCAGATGCGGCGGGCGACTTTCGCGTATAGTGGGTCTGCCGTGCGTCCCGTCGCGAGGGCCTCCAGTGGGGCCTCGTTGCTTGAGTAGACCATCAGGCGGCCTTCGCAGGGGCCCTAGGCACGAGGGTAGCAACCGCCTGGAGGAGGGCCACAGCGTGACCGTGTGCGCTCGAGGCGTGGTAGTCGACTATTGCATGAACGTCCTGGTTGACTTCCTCCCCGACGGCGATGTGACGAAGATGGGGGAGGCCTCGAGGGTCGGGGCGACGAGGGCGACCCCGTTGGCCGCTCGGGCGTACTTGACGAACCAGACGAGGTCAGCTTTTACCGAGGCTGGGATGATCGCTTTGCTGGCCTCGTGGACTGTAGCCAGGAACGCGAGTGTTCTTGTTATAAACTTGCGCGCCTGGGACCCGCAGCGAGATATGTATAGGAGGCGGCCTAGGAGGGACTGAAGCTGGGCCCGTGTCATGCTGCGGCGGGCAACCCAGGCCTCGCTGTCCCTGACTACGTCCTTCAGGCGGTCCCTCGGTATCCTCAGAGTCATAGCTACTGTATCGACGTCGATCCCCAGCCACTCGAGGTGGCGGGCGGGGGGTTTGCACTTTCCTGGCCCGAGTACGAGGCCAAGTTCACTGGCCAAACTGCAGAATTTATCAAACGCGCGAGAAAGTCCACCACCCATACGTCGTGATTACCGTGGAGGGCCTCGAGCCAAGCGCCTATGTTGACACCACAGGCGACCGGGATACGGGCACCCGTGTAGTTGGGGCGGCTGTCGGCTCGTATTCATTCATATGCTCTCGCAAGGCCGCACCAGGCTGCACCAGGCCTTAGGTTCCGTGTGTGGCCATATCTCCCGGACAATGGCCGCGAAGCCCACGGGAGAGCAGCGTAGGGGCACAACCTGAGGAACCGCTGTCTCCATAGCCGCCGGGTCATCGCTACCAGTGGCGCCACCTTGCGGAGAACGAGGAACGACGCAACGCACGTGGTCCGTGGCGGTGTCAACATCACTCAATAAAAATTCCGAGCCTACAACATTGCCTTGACTCGTGACAACAACAGTATTAACATCAAATACATCATCAATAGCAGACGTGTCTGCCGTGGCCGATGCGCTCCTGGTGGCGCCGGTGGTGAGGCTGCTTACATAGGCCTTCTCTAGGCGGGGTGCCTCGCCCCTGCCTACTGGCGAAAAACCTGTGGGTGGGGAACCGGAGTTGGCGCGCTTGCGCGATTAGCGCTTGCTGGAGGTACCATGTAGTTAGAATTGCGTTGTATGGAGCGGCAGTTAATTTCAGTATGAGGGTAGTATGCCCCTGTGTAAGCCTTACAGTAGGCGCATACGTGTGCCTGACGGACCCCGTTGATTAGATGACCATTTTGTTGGTCGCATCCCACAGGCCTATTAAAGGCTGGGCAGGGGGTGCCTGTCTTGTCGTTGTCTCGTGCCTTCCCTTTACCCTTATTGTTATCATGATCGGAGGGGGTGTTACCGAGCCTGCCGGCATGTACCTGTGCGATAGCCACTCTGAGTAATTGTATGCGTGATGTGTCCAGCCACCCCGACTTGAGGCGGCCTTCCGCAACTAAAGTGAATACATGCTTGGAACAACACCGGACTTGACTGAATTCGAAGTCCCGGGCATCCTCCAGTAACTCGTCCAGATGGGCTAGGAGGGGGTGTCCATTATTCGGAAAAGGGCCCAGGCATACTCTGCGAGTGTGAGTTCATTGAATTTCGTGCAAAGCCTTTCCGGGCCTCGGAAAACATACAGGTGTGGATAAAAACCAGCCTTACCGGGTTCAAGCCTCAACGAGGCCGAGTCGAGGATGCCTCGCACCCGAGCCTCAACTGTGGCATCGTACAGGGAACTCCTTTTGACCAATTCAACCTCTGTAGATGTGACCTTGACCTTCAGCAAGGTCAACCATATTTTGTCTGGCTATTGGGCCATATGATGTGTACATGGTCCTAAAATATCAGAAGGCCAAGTAAAATATTTCTTGAAATATCAGTGGTTAAAGCAATTCTAACTGGGAGCTATTTTTGTTGTGACCTTTGACCTTTGACCTGACCTTGACAAGATTGTTCACCAAATATATTTTTACACCTACCAGAACAGTATTCTCAGAACTGTAGCTTTCCAACGGTATATGATGTACTTTAGTCTTTTTTGGTGATGGGTGTCACTAGAAATATTGCTCTGAGCTCTCACATGCTACAGCACTACATCTCGTGAGTAATGCGAGAAACGGGAGCCGCGAGACAGACTTGCGGGAGCCAAGACACATGATGCGATCTATTTATATACATCAACGAGTCTTACCCAGCAGTCGTTATGGTAACCTTGTAGATGTGTGTGAAGGGCACGAAGCAACTCCGAGCAGGAGCTGGGTCCTGTGTTCCTACCGTACGCCAAAGAAGCCAAGATGGCGGCCGCCTGGAGATCGGAGTTTTGGTCAGGGACGTCGTTACGACTTTGTCTCGTAAAACCAGAATGACTTCTCGAGAGTACTCGTTCCAATAGGTGTGAGAAGAACTGAGCCACAAGGGGCCCTGAGACACATCGTAGAGTCTCTAAGACTAAGGGAAACCGTACCAAAACTGGAGTGAATGCTGACCACGACGTAAAAAATGTAGAGTCATGTCGCGATGAGGGCGCAGTAACGTCACGAAGCTCTCCTGATCCCTCAGATGAGGTGAGAGTCGAGAGAAAGAGCCACCAGGTGGCGACTCAGTGGAAGCCTCCTCCATGCCTGCCATTTCTACTCAGACGTTCGTCACAATGTAGCAAACATCCTTAAAGAGTACTGTCCCTTTAAAAAAGTTATTTTGTTGATATTTTCCAGTTCATGAAAAGAACGAAATTTTAATTTCTCATGTGTTTTCTCCAGGTGTTATATGAATGAAGGATAGGGCCTACACTTATTTTAATAAAACACATACACATTTATTTTCTGTAGCTTTGAGAAGTTGGATAATGTAGAAAACATGATTTAGTAAGACAAATTCCGTTTTGAAAAATATGGTACATGGATTTATCCAAAATGATAGTTTTTCTCTTCAGGAATAGGCTACTGCCCAGTTGTACTGATTGATGGGAAACATCAGTTGATGCAATAATGATTATGTGGATCTGTTAAGAAGTATTCTTACTACCATGGACTTGGGACAAAAATGTCACTCGTCTTCGACTCGTGAGATTATGGAGCCAACAAAATGCGTGGCATAAATAAACTCAGACTCAAACTCGTGACGTCTCTTCATATGATGGGTATCAGGTCAAACGCTTAGATAGAAGACCGTTGTCAAGAAAAAAGGTGGGGGGGGGGGGGATTCTTTCTCATTTGAAATTGTTAAGCAGCACACTGAAATTACCTCTGACTATGAAGTTATAACTGTAATAGTATCTATACATAATAGGAAATACCTGATCGTGAACATCTATAAGCCTCCTACCATCATCACTCCATCCCTTCTTTACCAAAAACTTAAAGCAATAATAGAAGAATGCGCGCAGATTAGCATTATTATCTTTATGGGTGATGTTAATGTAGATTTCCGGCACAATCAACTTCAGGAAAGACACATTAATATATTTTGTAACGCCTATAAATTAACCCAATATATTAATGTGCCAGCAAGATTCACAAAAGAAACGGCAACGGGTATTGATCATATTTATTCAAATATACCACACGTAATATTATCAACAACGGTGAATGCACACTTGAGTGATCACTTACCAGTGGCCCTCATTATCAAAGCTCCACGTAACAAGGTTCCAAAACGGAAAATATCAGCACGAAGCTATAACAATTTTGATAAAACTCAATTCATAACCATTTTTTTAATAGTAATTGGAATCATTTCCTAATAACAGAGAAAACTTGATGATGAGGTCTTAAATGAGATCCAGAACCGTGACTACCTATGTAATTCACAGGATGAGGACGACTGGCGTATAGCCAAGTTTTATTGCAACAGAACAAAATCTCTCATGGAAAAGAAAATAACTAATAGATTATTGAGACAAAATGATAACGACCCAAAGAAGTTTTGGCGAGGGGTGAGAGAGCTGATACCAAAAGAAATCCCACCCCCTATCACTAAATTGGTAGACCAGAATACTAACAAGTCTGTTCCTGAAAACGGGATGGCAGAGCTTGTGAATACTTACTTTCACTGCACGAAAACCACTTTTTTACATATGTATACGAAACGCGTCTAACAGTAGGATTTTGCGTCTAGAAGTTCGACCTATTAGACGTCTCGTAGATGCCTTATCTAGTGGCGGATATACGTGTCCATGGTGCGGTCTTACATACGTCATATATACGCCTGATTCTGTTTATTTACGCCACTCTCCAATAATTCCGACCTCTGCCACTTTGGACATCAGTGGTAGCATATTTCATTTGCCATTAGTCATTAAGTCCTTGGTTTATGGAAAATACAATGTTATATTATCAATTTTGATTATAAAATTGTTCTAAAATCCTATTTATTATCTTTTCATTAAATACATATAATAAACGTTAATAATGGTTTTCGTGCAGTGTTTGCAAACATTGGTACAGTATTGGCATCGAAAATTCCCCTACCTCAGACATATGATCTCCCTTTTCCATGTCGCCTAGATGATATGTCCCTTTTTAATGATGTGTTTACAATTGATGAAGTAAAGAGAGTTGTTAAAAAAAATAGACACTAATAAGTCATCTGCAATTACACATATAAAATCATTTATTATCAAAATAGCTTTTCTGGCGGCACTAGACAAGGTTTGTGTTCTTTTCAATTCTACTATTTTTCACTCATCTTACCCGGATGAAATGCCACAATAACAGTAATTCCAAAAAAAACTCCACAAAAACGCATGCTTTGCAACTAATTTGAGGCCCATAAGTATAACTTCTGCAAAACATGGTTTTGCAGAGCGAAAAAATAAACAATAACGGCTATTACGAGTTACTTAAGAAATATCTATAATTCAATCGACAATACACCTCCTCCATATTCCTTGATTTAAAAAAAGCATTCGATATTGTAATTTATTAATACATAAAACATATAGATTAGGACTTGACAACAAAACTTGTAGTTCGATCAAAAGCTACCTTACCAATAGAACCCAAAAGGTGAATTTAAATGGCCGTATTTCTAAACCACTACCAGTTAACTATGGAGTCCCACAAGGATCGGTGCTCGGTCCTACCTTCTTTTTAAATTTATATTATCAACCTTACTAATTTTATTCTGGATAATTTATTCATAACCTTCTATGCAGACGATGCAGAGACAACTTTCCAACAATTAATGAGACCAAAACAGTTTGGATGAGCTATTCAACCTACAGCAAATCTTCTGCGGATACCCTACACCTAAATGTTGTAGAACTAGAACAAGTAAACAAATTGAAATATCTAGGTTTGACCATTGATCGGCTTTTAAAATTTACCGAGCATCGAAGTATGGTAATACAAAAGTTAGGATATAAAATGTATTTATGTGACAAGATTCGTAAGTTTATTGATAGTAAAACGGCACTCCAAATTTCTAAACCACTATCATACCCTTCTTTGATTACTGTGATTTTATATACGACGATCATAAAAAAAACACAACAAAAAGTTTACAAATCTTCAAAACAGAATTTTATGTACTCCATTCCGAGTAAAACTCAAACCTAACCCAAATGACGATCACCGAAATGCATACCAAAGCTAACTTAAAACTATTAACTGGCCGAAGGAACACTCATTCCCTTTACTATGCCTATTCCTTGGCATGTGACCCCCTGTTAATAGTTAATAGGGATCTCTCAATGAGACGTAAACAAGGCATAAGATTAATACAGCCACCTTTAAAAAATCCTGTGTACAATAGATCCTTCTTTATGAAGGCTGTTGATAATTGGAATAATTAAAAAGAGGTATACACTACTATTGATGGCTGCAATTGTGTTGCAACACAGGCAGAAAAAAGGCTCCCAGCAGAATATAGTAGTTTATGAAATATAATGAATTATCTCCAGATATCGTTGCAACCGATCCTATAACCGAATGGGAGAGAGTTAATTACCATACTTAACTGTTAATAAATGATACCTGATACATAATGATATTACTTTTAACGGAAGATTGTGGAACCGCGGTGTAGATAGATATACACGACGCAAAAAAAGGTGAAACTTGTATATGCAAAATGATACCTCTATATGTCGAGCTTATAAATATGTAAAATAGTGGTTTTCGTGCAGTGTTGTAAACATGACTAATTACAAAGCATTCATTTCATCTCATCCCATCCAAAAGCCATGATGTTGTGCTCTCATGACTAGCTGCTAGTTGATTGATTACGAAATGTATTAGTGTCGATCTACCCTGTAGTATAAAACAAGTAAGCAGTGTATTGTATTTCGACCCTAATAAAATCTTTAAAAAAAATATTAAATACTGGTAATATAAAAATTGGAGTGAATAGCAATTACACTTGTAATTAGAAAATATCAGTCAATTCATGAAAATATTACTCTCTTAACAAATAGAACAAATATGATAAAAGTCTAAATGAGTAAAGATTTATTCTCAGAAAAATATATTTCAAATGATACATCTCAATTGATGATAAAATGCATACTAATTTTCCTGGGTTTCAACCCAGCTATTTTCATGCTGAAATGCATCACAACGAATCAACTTCAGAAAATATACCATTAAATCAGAACCAAACTACAGCATTGCATATGTTCATGTAATACAAATACTAGGTGTATTGCCATTAGATTTTAAAGTAAAATTTGAAAAACATCCCAATCTAGTAAAACTACGATTAATAAGTAAATGATAAAGACTAGTAGTTATTGCACAATTCAGAAGATCCCCAATGATATTGCGGTATATGCCTTCCACATTGCAAAATGTGTCGCTGTTCCACCAAAACACCCAGCAGATGCTCATGTGGTCGCGGTACAAGCGTCTGGCGTGTGCTTCCACCGAACAGATGTTTCAGGCGATGGCCCAAAGTTCCTCCACCCGACGCCCCAGCTGACGCTCCATATAGAGCAGCAGGGTGCAGACAGTGGTGCCGTCTGGTGGACATTAGTCATAATTCACACAGTTCTCAGCAGCAAGTGGCGATAAACTATGATGCTATGAACCTGAGAAAGCCGCATACCGAGCGGACCAGGGAGCTGTTTCACTAGAAGCTGCAAGTGTCGCTCTCTGTAATAGTGGCACCACAGCGACAGTATGCGTTTCATTAGGAGGTGCACTCAAGCGTGAATGGCACTCGGGAAAGGAGTGACACCAACAGTGGCAGTGACCATTTCATCAGTAAAATCGCTGTTGCTGTTAGTGTCACTGTGGAGCCTCTGTAAGCGACAGGGTCTACCCTGTCGTTTGTTACGTGTATAGAATACTCTTACCCACTTCCCGTGAGAATTAAGCAATGAAATTTTTACACGAGTAAGATAGACATATATCCTATAATCGTACCAAATATGAAGAAAATCGGCCAAGCGGTCCCGAAGTTATCGGCGTTTGAATTTTTCACTCCCTCCTGGGTTTGCGTTGGTCGCTGTTCTTTTTCACTCCCACCGTAGTGCGGCGGGGTTTCGGCTGTTCTTTCTGTCTCCCCCCCCCGGAGGCCAACGGGAAATGCTCGTATTTGCTATGACAAGATCCAACCGCCGATTACTTCGGAACGGCGTGGCCGATTTTCTTCAAATTTGGTACGATTATAGGTCATATATATACCTTACTCGTGTAAAAATTTCATTGCTTAATTCTTATGGGAAGGGGTGAAATTCCATGTCATCGCGGCCCGTAGACGAATAGATTCGAACGTCAAACGTGTGCGCATAGCGAGAGCTGTGCCAACAGTGACAGCTAGTCCCACCTCAACAGCGACAGCACTGATGAAACGCAAATTTGGGCCTGCCACTGTTGGTGCCACTGTTGGTGCCACTGTTGCGGTCTCACCTCTCACTTTCACTCCACTACTAGTGAAACAGCTCCCAGTGTGCCGCCATGATGGATTTTGTATGGGAACGTCGAGAGATCGTCAAATTTCCAAGTAATACTGTGGTTAAACAAACAATGAAGGTAAATAAAGATAAGGATTGATGTTATGAATGTGTATGGCACGCTCTGGTGCTAGAATTCTGCCGATAATACAGAAAGTGTCCGAATTTTCTGTCCGTTTGCAGCTTCGGCTATCGCCTGCGTCAGCCACTCAATGTTGGCGACGTTCCCTCGCCGCAGGTCCCAGCAAAGCTCGCAGGCAGGTGTTGTACTCTTCAAATGCATGCTTTACCAATCAGACAAAAACCAAATTACATGAGATGTTCTAGCAACCATTGTACGGGCGTGGTACAACGTTTTCATCTGGTTGGTGGAATACTGGCTTTATGTGTGTACCAACTGCTTTTCGTAGGTCATACTTTGATGCTTTGCAATAAAGAAATCATAGTGTCCTACAATTTTTAAGTTATTCTGCATATGGGACTGTTCCTGCACAAGTCAAACGATATTGCGACCATCTTTGTCATATTTTTCAATACAACTGTTTTCTTGTTTACATTTTGATAAATCATCAGATGAGTCCAGATTTTTTACCATACATTGTCAGTAAATGGGCGAAAGAATCATGACTGTCACATTATAGGTACCGTTAGTAATAGTGTGTACGTATTTAACAACGCCTTTGGTGAATATTGGTAACTACACTACTGGTACTACACTACTGGTCTTACTTATTCTTATCATATTATATAGTGTTCAACAAAAAACTTGATTCTTACCGTGGCTATGATGAGTAAAACACTTTGTTTATATATCATATGTTTATAAATTATATGAAAGGGATTTTTTTTCCTTCCTACTTTCAAAATATAACTTCAATTTACAACTCGATTTTACATCAAAATAGCTAAATATTCCCTGAGGCAAAATTAGTCCAAGCTGGCTAATTCTTTAAATGATTCTCATATCGCGAAATATCTTGTTAATCTGGGTAAAAGGCATGAATACTAGGGTTTATCAAGAATCGTATAAATTCTTGAACTGTCATCTTTGGGTTTCTTTAGGCTTTCTTTTTCTTGAAGATTAGTTTTTCCAGGCCGAGCATGGGAGCCTCCACAGCGATGGAGACCACGAAGGCCACCATGTAGGAAATGACGAGGTGGGAGATATAGAGGTATATCTGAAAAATATAGAAATTTTAAAATGATATCATTTGCAAGCAAATAATTGTAGAAAGTATTTCCAAAAAGGTTTGGGACACAATGCACAATGCTAATAACGTGTGCACATGACAAATAAAGCAGGGGGCCGTTTCACTAGTGGGGTGGTATAAGCGAGAGCTAGGCCCGCAACAGTGCCAGCAACAGCGATACAAACAGTGACAATAACAAGTTCCCGTTTCATCAGTGCTCTCACTGTTGAGGTGAGACCAACTCTCACTGTTGGCACAGGTCTCGTTATGCACACGCATTTGACATTCAAATTTATTCGTCAACGGGTGAAGTTGACCCGTCTGAAAATAGGTCACTCCAGACTTACACATGAATATCTCCTGAAAGGGGAAAATCCCCCAATATGCCAAGCATGCAATGTACCCATCACTGTCGAGCATATCCTGCTGAACTGTAAAAGGGTACAAGAGAAAAGAAGAAAGCATTTGAAAAACAGTAACAACATGAAAATGTTGTTTGAAACTATTCCAAAGAAAGATATCATCATGTTTTTGAAAGAGACAAATCTCTTTGATTTTATATAAAGTATTTGAAACATTGAAAATAATTGACTGAAATAAGTCTATGAAAGTGAAAAGTTAAATCATTGATAGTCCCTATATACCCTCAGGGTCCCCTAGGACGTTAAACCACAAACAAACAAACAACGTCAACGGGCCGGGATGACGTAGAATTTCACACCTTCCCATAAGAATTAAGCAATGAAATTTTTACACGAGTAAGTTATATATATAACCTATAATCGAACTAAATATAAAGAAAATCAGCCAAGCTAGTGCAATAGCCGAAACCCCCGCCGCACTACGGAGGGAGTGAAAAAGAACAGCGACTAACGCTAACGCACAGAGGGAGTAAAAAGTTCAAGCGCCAATAACTTCGGAACCAATAGGCCGATTTTCTTCATATTTGGTACGGTTATAGGTTATATGTGTACCTTACTTGTGCACTTGACTGCACATTCTCATGAAATGAAAAGTATCACTGTGGTCTCACTATGGCAGCTTACCCTCCTAGTGAAACGGCCCCCAGATGTACATCAAGTCAAGCCAACCCTACTGAACATGTTACCGGTGAACAGAGCCACTGAAGCCATCACATAAGTGAGCACACAAACATGTCCATGTCCAATAGACATGATAGTGTCCCACATTGAATTAAAGATGTTCATAAAAAACTTTTTTTCAGAAATCGGTTTCCCGATTTCATCCAGAAAATTTTTTTATGAACATATTTTCATAACGATATCTCGCTATCCCGGCCTACCATGTTTTCCTGCTCACACTTTGATTCTCCAAAAAAACCCAAAGCACACAGATTTTTTTATCAGTTAGATAAAAAATATACAACAAATAATACACTGTCGTAAGTACACGACAAAGTAGCCACATGCCTGATGAGAAACTAGTAAATGTTTCGAAACCACGAGTCTTCTATGACACCACCTGTTACTTTTTAGGCCGACTGACAGGCTCAGTACACCTCTCATATTTAACTATGAGACAGGCCCCATGCAGTGAAAGATTCACAAACGCACCTGACTGTGACTGGGACACGTAGCTGCCCTGTAAACCCCCACCCACCTATACACCCTCCCCCACAGTAGAGGGAGAGCGCAGGCGCACGCCTGTTGTTGTATGGTAGACATAGCGACTGGTACGCTACCGTGGTAAGACATAGGCGGAACCAATCAACGATAGGAACAGCCAAGTCCACAGCCAAGGAGAACAGGTTCCCACCTCAGTCGGAGGTGAGCTTTGGAGGGAAAATCAAAGCAGGAGAACACTCGTGGTCGCACACCCATAACGGCTACATGCTACGTCTAATACCTTGAATTAAAGATGAATTTGAAAATGGATCCTTGATGATATCAAATCTGTTTCAAGGTGATTACTTCAACATTGAATCAAGGCTGTAATTATTATATAAATCAACGTTGACTTGTAAATAATGCAGTCTTTACTGAAAGATTCAGTATCGGACTGGTAGCGTAAGTGTACTCCACACTCAAGGAAAAAGGTAGAGGGCCCCTCCATGTCACCTGCCATTTAATGTCCTCCACATGTGTAAAGTAAAAAAAACCAAAGTTACTGGCGCTGGATTCCCTACAGCAGATGGGGTAATGAATGTCATATATTATTTCAACCCTACAGAGGAGCATACCTCTTTTGTCCCAGCCCTAACAGTTATTTCCCAGACGAATTATAGTATCAATACTAACCTTGACGGAAAGTTATAAATGATACCCAAGTGATGTTGGATGTCATAACTAAGCACTTCAATTTGCAGGACGAGCGTCATTTCCCAATTTTAATGAATGCAAAAGAACAAAGGTTAATTAGACTTAAAGGCAGCACTCACCATGTTGTAGTCATTGTAATAGATTAGCTGGCGGCGTGAAAATAGGTAGTTGAAAATGACGATCGGGTGGATGAGGTACGCACAGTATGTAAGTCTGCCAAGTGGAACCCACGCTCGCCACGACAAAAACGCATTCACTGGTCCTGCAGAGAAGTTTCAACATTAATGTTTGTTGTATAGACAGAATTTTGAAGGTTGATAATATCTTTATAACAAAAACTGTAATTTCACCATGACATGGGAGCTCCGAAATGCCAAATTTTACAATATGGGGCTACGATAGGGTCGGTTTGGTTTGGGATTGAAAACGCCAATGTTTAGGGCTTGGAGAGCTCCCCTTGAATTCCTCAGTTTTGAAGATTGAGATTACCTCCGTATCCAGTAACACATGCGAAAGTCACCCAAGCCAGGCCAAGTGACCAGGCGAATCGAGATGTGGCCAGGTACAAGGCATTCACATCCGCGTTCCATGGGATGGACGTTGAGTTTGGTCCGTACACACCATACAATACAGACATGTTTATGGCTACGGCTAACGCCCAGCCCACCGCCACCCATACCTGTGACAGAGTACATGAAACGCATTTTTATTACATGTTAACATTTTTGTAAATAAGAAATTAGGATAAACTGAATTTATTTCGCAACAGACAATCTTGACAATTCGACACATGTCATCTTGAGCTGTCATGTGAATTTATGAAGAACACTTACAAAAACATTGAGCAAGGACCACCTGGAAGATGTACGTGATATATGTACATATAGAGAGTATTTATTTAATTTACTACATTCAGTAACAAGTTAACTATATCACCTGTTTAACCCTACCACACATGATATCTAAATGGTATACTCAGGATACTGTTTAGGCTGCTCGTAATATTGACATTCCGCCCGGTTAAGCATTGGTCAACAATTGTATAAAAGATTATGATAAGAGCATTACCGAAATTATAGCAGCACCTTCTGTGCCTACAACATAACGTTTCTAACAAGGACTACCTCTTAAATCCTTAACTCTAGCCGGCTGGGAAGTGAAAGAGTATTGGTTAATAATATCTTGAAAAATACTTAACAACAACTCAAAAAATATCTGGATAAAAAGAGCTACTCAATTAACGGGAGTATATTACAAACATGGCGACTGATAAAGATATAAACTTTCTGAAGCACAAACATGGTTTTAAAAAGGGGGGTCAGTCTACCGTATCTATTTTGTGGAATATCGGCTAAAATAATCGTACACCAAACACTATGCATGTCCAATAGATGTAAAGTACACCATGGATGCATTATCTTTCAAATGGAAATTTCTAACACGTGATCTGCTGCAGCATGTGCTGATTGTCTTATATATGAGTGTGGGCAGACGAATTTTGCTTCATCATATATTTTAGTATATGAACCATGCATCTAGTACATGTACCTTGAGTGTCCATAGTGCAACTACTAAGCTTATAACATACTTAATTCCTGATATGTTGTGGAATTCATTTTACGATGACTGTTATTCTTATCCTTGATTGCCCTCTGTGGTGATTTTACCTTGGGAAGCTTTATGCCACCTTTGTTTCGAGAGAGCAACTCTCCTGTAACCACACCCACTAGATATGGAGCAATTCGGTGGTAGTTGCGCACGTAGATAGAGTTAGCGGCCTCAGGTCGAGGAAGTCTATAAAAATGAAGTGTGGAGACATGTGGCCTGCTTTAGCGACTGCAGATAAAAACTTGTCTTTAAAGTAAAGAGAGGGGACCCCCCCCCCCCCTCCCCAAACATATACACACATAACGCGACAGGAAGCAGGGGTCCCATACAGCAGCCGTTTCTATAAAAACACATTTTCTTTATGTTTATATTTTTTCCACACTGTAAAGGCACCAATATAAGAATCATTTAAGACATGCATGTGTATAAAAGGGCATTTGAAATTATGCTCAATGCCCAATTCTTCTTTAGATATATTATTAAACTAGTACTCATTAACTGAGCAATAATATTACTGCAGGAAGGCATGATGTAATAAGAACTAATTACTTAACAAAAACGTTGACAGGAAAGATACATGAAAATGTGTATGAATATCAGCCCGTTTGAATGCTAACCGTGCTGATTCTTCATGGACTTCATTAAAAACCTATCACAATGCAACTAACAATCCAACACCTCCCTTATTTTACCATTTGAAAACTCCATGGGGTCACTGAGGGTTTTATAGCAATGGAATGTAATGGTTTTATATCAAGCAGATTCAAATAGAAGCCAAGCAAAATGCGCTGAAGCGTTGAAATACCTCTTTTCATTCATTTTCCTGCATTGAAATAATCACTATTGACATGAATCTGAATCAAGGATATTTTTAGATGTCTCTCTAACATCGGAGTAAGGTTAATGGTTATAACATGATGAAACAAACATACCTTGGATTGCCTTAAATAACTCAGCATAAAGACATATCAAGCATGACGTCTAGGTTTTATGGGGAGGAATGTATAAACAGCCAAGCCCAGAAAGCAGATGTCGTTAATCAGATGGTATAAATCTTTGTTTTCTGCTGCTCACCTTGTAAATTTTTGGCCGACCATTATGTTCCCATACGAAGAGAAGATAACCTGTAGCAATGCCTAGCATGTATGTACTAATTCTGTACCAAGGTCTGATATATATCAGTTCGGAAGCTTCCCCAGCTCTAATTGACGAACATTTGGATAAAAGAATGAGAATAAAATCTCAAACTATAGAATGATGAGAAATACAAATCAGGCATCATGCAGTGGTTGCAAATTATATCAATGTAAGTTATTCCATTTAGAGAAAAAACTTTATACATTGTATATAACATTGTTCATAAAACTCGGCAATATAGGATAAGGCTGAGACAAGTTATATCTTTAAGTAGTGAGAATTTAGCTTAGACAGAAGACTAGACTCAATGGCTTGACTTTTATCAAAGTCGTATATTATCGTTCAAAACGTGTTACAGGTGGCGCACTGACGGTGGCGCCAACTAGTGTCAAGTAGGAATACTACATTCCTTTCCCCTTAAGTTACAATGCTATAAAACACAAATACACAAATGGATGTATAGGACATGTACCAATTTACAAATCCTTTTTGACAATTGGTTTCTTAATCCTTGTACTTCTACGTGGAGTTGCCATTCCAGTTAAGGAGAGGGTAGCAAGTGTTTGACCTGTGGCAGTGATGGAGTCATCCACATATGCCTTGGGCAGCTCCACTCCGAAACCCGATGCTATATCCCCTGCCTTCTTTCCCAGCCTGATCGACACAGATGTCAGTTCAGATACAGCTCTTCCTGCTGCCTTTATGGAAGCTGCCTGTATAGACATAATGTCCTTCTTGAAACTGTCGCTGTAATCAGCGTAGCTGGTTACCTTTGAAGCCGAGAAGTGTGGAGATTTGGCAAGAGTAGGCTACTCTTGGAGAGGACTGTAGACACGTATGTGCCCATACGACCTAGGACATTGTCAGCAACAGCGTGAAATGCAGTTCCTCCTGCCATAACCAGTTAGGAAATGGGCACCCATGTGGTATCTTGCCCTTTGTCCTTTTATAACCTGGTAGGGTTTCGCTATGGAGATGATCTCATCTCCATAGCATGTAGGGCCTATGTATATATATACATAGGCCCTACATGCTCGAGCACAAGGATTTTGGCCCCACGTAAGCATTTGAGATCCTGTGCGATCCTGCAGGAAAACCACTAAACCTGAGTTTGGCATCGTCAGAGAGGGTGAGTTGAGCGGACCCTACATAGACACGGACGGATTGTTTGATCTCTTCGATCCAAGCAATTTGCAAGATAACCGTGTGCTCGATCATGAAGGTATCCGCCTGGGAATTAGGGAATTGTACTCCGATGACCTTTTGAACATACCCGGTTATCCTGCCTTGACCAACATGGTGGTTTATCAACCAAAAGTTTGCCTTCGTAGCAACTATCAGGGTGAGTGCCTTCTGTTTTGTTTCCGGGGTAAGAGCTGCCTTGATCTCATCGTCAGTAGAGGAGTATGATGCCCATTTGTAAGCACTGTCCACTATCTTAGTATCCCCATCATCGTCAGCCAAGAGACCTACATCGAATAGCACGGCGGCACCGCTGGCAGCTAGAGTTCGCTCCTCAGTACTACTCGTGAAGCTGTTCCAGGCGCAACGTACAGCCACGCCTTTCGCAGTCATGGCATCACTGTCCTTCATGATTGGGAGTTTCTTGTCATCAGCCAGTTTCGGGTCTATACCACACTTTGCACACCATATGGCGACACCGCTCCACTACAGAGTGGTGGCGCCACATACAGTGTCAACAAAGCTAATGAACAACAACTGTAAGGATTGGTTAATACACAGGTTCAAGTGCCTGTCAAGCTTCATTCTATACCGCATGTTATACCTGGGGCCCGTTTCAATAGAATGGGTCACTAAACCACTTAGTGACATGTTTAGTGACGCCAATAGTGACTTGAATAACAGAAAAAGTTTGGTCGCGTTGCAATAGACATGTCACTAAAGGGGAGGTGTGTCTTGTCTCTGTTGTGGATGTGTCCCTAGTTTGGGACACCACATGTTGGGTACCCCACCTCTCATACTCATGTCCTACTGGGGACAAGTGCTGTCAAGGTGAGGTCACTGCATAAATTAGCGACTGCGCTTGAGTAATTCTACACTGTACACCAGAGCAACATTTGCTATGACAAAATTCAAATGTGAATATCTCTGGATTGCATGGACCGATATCCTTCATACTTTGCATGTTTATAAGTTGTATGTGTCCCTAACTGGGGTTAAAGTTTCATAGCGTTATCCCTATGGTAAGTAAAGTTATGTGTTTGTGACATCAAAAACGAGAGGGTATACCCTCTCGCTATTATAGACACTATAGTGACCCTTTTAGTGACCGGACAGCCACTTCTGAAATGGAACAAGCCACTATTTGCGGCTGTCTCTTTCCCTGTGTACCACAAACGGTTGTCCCTTAACTATTGCAACGCGAAGTACCGCTATTGTGTCACTAAACCCAATAACGGACGTCCTACAGACTATTGAAACGGGTCCCAGCTTCCACCGCCCCACTAAGCTTGGGCAAGTCCACAGCAAACAACATTCCTGCTGGTATTGTCTCTTCCTCTTTCTTCAAAGAATCTTCTTATACGAATGAGATGATTACCTAATATATCTAAAATGTTAGATTTTTGTGATATCCGCTTGGAGTTGCTGCCGTACATAGAGACATAGTGAACCCAACCTGGGCCTGGAGATGGAATGCCCACGAGAGTGAGATTCTCGTGCAGTACTAAACTATATAACCTGCTACTCTTTTTTGTATTTCAATACTCAGACATACGTTTTCTCTTATGATTCATTTCGAGCCATGCCGAAATCAAAGTTTAGTATTGTAGTTTTCTTATCTACTTTTCTCGTGAGAAACCAATGAGATCTCAAGTTTCGCTGGTAGCCCTTTTAAAACTCCGCTGATACCCCTCCCCCAACCCACCACCACCACACTAAGTATTTGGCCCTGAACGAGCAAGTGTCTGTGTAGAGCGGTCATCAGAGCGTCCGTTTGCGAACGCGAGTGTCTGGGGTTCGAACCCCGCCCCAGGCATTCTTATACCTCTTTTATCAAATATTTTTAGGACTCGGACTCGACGAAGTCGCTAGTTACCTACTATATTTAAAACGGTAGAATTCCGTCGAATCCGCTTGAAGTTGCTCCCATACATAGAGACATAGTGAACCAAACCTGGGTGTGGAGACTGAAGGGCCACGAGAGTGAGATTCTCGTGTAGTATCTAACTGAATCCTGCTACTATTTTTTGTGTTTCTCTACACAGATGTACTTCTATCCTTAGGATTTGTTTATATTCGAACAGATATCATAATTTAGAACTGTAGTTTTCCGATTGCCTTGCCCTTTTGTGGTGCCAAAATTGGTTACCCTGCCATAAGTGGTAATTATCGCTCACTATTGTCTTTTGCGCATGCGCGAACATGCGCAGTCATGATATTTGCCGAAATTAAGCATATCACGACATGAAATTCTCATGTCTAAATACTACTCTTTTCATTTATTTACATTAAAGTCACATCGAAATAGTAGTATATCCAATAGTCCGTGAAATCTGACCGGAAGAGTGTACGCCAGACGCATTCGCGTATTGGGTGGGCGATAATTACCACTTTTGGCAGGGTAACCAATTTTGGCACCACACCGTGATCAGAGAATAATTGCGCTGGTTGCCAGCAAAATACCTGTGTCACATGAAACAATAACCACGAGTTTACTGTGGTTTCTCGTTCACCCACCAGAGGGAACAACGGCTTTAGTACATCCCATTGTCGCCAGGGCCAGAGCATAAGTGGGGCAGGTGTGATGCGAAAATCGGTTACCTTGCGAAATTCCGCTTTTATCGCCCACTCTACTCGCGCATGCGTGTGGAGATGTTCTTCCGCTCAGATTTCACGGACTATTCTGGCTACACTGGCCACCAGAGCAGACGTTTATTCCCAATCTATATTCTGGCTGCATATTAGCCGTCATATCGACGTCATATGACGTCATAACGTTATTATTTAACACTGGCCACCAGAGCAGACGTTTGCTACGCACGTTAGTCGCAGCTTAGCGAAGACTGGGGTTGGTTGCCAATCTTGCGCTAGCGCTGCGAAAGATCTGGGGAAGAGTGTACAAACTAGGATGAGAAAGCCCGATGATTTCCGCACTCTCCAATCGTGAAATTCATCACTGCGCATGCTCATGGGCGATAAAAGCGGAATTTCGCAAGGTAACCAATTTTCGCATCACACAGGTCGATCACAGAATCTTAAACGGGAAGAGGGTGGGGGTATGAATCGACGAAGTCGCTAGTGACTATATAAAACGGCAGGATTTATAAAATATCCAAGAACTATAGAATTAATTGCTGCTTCCACCAATTATTAAATGTTGCAAGGTTTTAACGTCTTTTCAAGAATATCAAGTTCTGTATTGACCTGATCACAGGGATGCAAGTTCGCCGACAATTGACGGAAATCAGAAATTTCTGCATCTTGAAATATGATCATTAACAAAGTATGAAAATTGACGCACCCCCCGGGGAAATCGGCACAGTCAATACTTTGGCGGCAGTTAAACGCGCCAAGGGCCGTTGACACTGACGTCAGAGTTCCGTCAAGTGCCGAAATTTTGTTTGACGGCACGGGGGGGGGGGGGGGGGGGGGCGTCCCCCCCCCCCTCGAATACGCCCCAGTTTTTTTGGGTTTTTTTTCTTTTTCGGACTTTTTCGTCAGTCCCGACTTTCATCCTGTGATCATATAAGGACTAAAGGAACTCGTCTTGCTTTGGCAAAGTGAGGTGTGACATTGTCTTTGACCTCGATATGTGCCTTGAATCCAGAAATACCTTCATAGCTATCATTGCTATCACGGAAAATATCCTCGTGTTCACTGAGAATATCATTGAGTGTCTTTTCCTTACTCTTGATTCCTAAAATGTCATTGCAATCCAATTTGATTGCTTTGATCCAGTTTCGGCCAAAAAAAATTGGTCGATTCATACAGTTCACAACTAGGATTAGTAGTTTCACCTTTTGACCCTTATATTCCACATCACACAGCATTTCCCCACAGACATGTATGGGAGCACCAGAATACACACATGGATTTTTGCCGTTTCTTACCGCGAAACAATTAACTGTGTAATCTGCAGCGGTATCCACTTGCAGTTGTCCAGCCAGTTCCACTCACCACCAATGAAGTCAGGAGAATATATATGCCTGCTTTGGTTAACAGCCTCAGTCGCCAATATAATATCTTTAAGTGGTGAGAATTGAGCTGTAGACAAAAGACTACTCAATGGCTTGGCTTTCATCAAAGTCGCATATTGTCGCTCAAAACCTGTTACTGGTGGCGCACTGACGGTGGGGCCGACTAGTGTCAAGTAGGAATACTACACAAGTGTCTGGCCTGATAGAGTGATTTATACACAACAACCCATGACCCGCACTGAGATGATGCTCAAATCCATTATATAAAAGGAAGATTTTCAATTGGTTGTTATCCTATGGACAAAAAAAGATGATATGACCCATGATTAGTTTTGTCATCATAACGTCCTGAATTGTATTTTGAATACTTTCACTGGTAATTAAATCAAATGAAATAAACACCTACACATGCTGGTGTTAGGTCGCGATCTATAGGAGAGGGAAGTGGTCCATTTATTATAAACGTGACCACAATCTGAACGTAGACAACATTAACCCTGATCTCACACATTGAAAAGTCCTCTCTACCAGGTGAACTCGGGTTGTAAAACAAACCAACTCTCCACTCAGGGATGAAAGTTGGGACTGAGTAAATAATCGGAAATTTAAAACTCATAAAAAATACATTTTGAACCCATATCAAAATGTTCGACATGTGCACATGTCTTTAAACCAATAATTAAAAAAATTATTTTGTAACAGAACGGCTATAAATCAACATAAATGTTCTAGTGTTGCCGGTCTATATGAAATGTCGGAATTCCGTCATTTGCCTGAAAACTTGCATCCCTGTCCACTGAAGCACAACATGATCGCTAACGCATTGTGAGTAATTTTTCCTATCATTAAGCGTTTGAGTATTAGTAAAGAACTGCGTGAATGCAGCCAATAAAGATATTGTTGTTGGCACACTTTTAGATTTAAAGGAACTTGATAAAGTCATATTGAATTTCAAAAGTCGTTTTCTGCCTGAATAATTTTAGGATAATAATTTAAGTGTTGTCATTTCAGGATCAATGATATTGTTCGCATACTAAAAAAAAACCAGAAGGCCACTATGGAAGCAAGCGTGAGTCCTTCATACTATAGCTTAGAGCCTGTCGGCCAATATACCAAAACTCAAGTCTCGAATGCCAGTAACGGCCATCTAAAATGATGTCGCACGGCCTAGTATTTAGTCGCAATTATATCTGGTCCCAGTCAGAATTAATGAGCAAGAACCAGCGCAATGTTCCCTAGCCTGCATTGTACTTACGTATCTATAATGTATAAACTAGACATCGGTATTCAGTTGTGGACAGCTTAATTGCAAGCTATCCGAATCATATAGAATAGATGCAACAACTGTGGTTTAAGGACTGGAGTTCTAGTGTAAAATAGATCTATAGAGGATGTTGATGCAAACCTACGCTGATATTGTGGCACTGACATTGTTCACCCTGGCGATTATTCCAGTGGAGATCAAACAGGTGAGTATCAGGACGGAAACCACCGAGTAACCAACATAGCGGTACCTGCAAATATCAGACAATTTCATTAACTTAGGATGAACCTGCTGCGATTAGATGAACGGAATCCTGTCCCTAAATATCTGACTTCACATTGAATTTCCTTTGTATGCAAATGAGATTCGTTCTCATTCCTGGAATCATGGACTTGGGATTCAAGTGTTATCAGCCTCGACTTAGAACTTTGTTTGTTTGTGGTTTAACGTCCCAGGGGACCCTGAGGGGATAAGGACCGTCAATGATTTCAGCTTTTCACTTACGTAGACTTATTTCAGTCAATTCTTTTCAATGTTTTCAAATATCTTTTAAATAATCAAATAGATTTATCTCTTTTTCAACATGATGATATTTTTCTTTGGAATAGTTTCAAACAACATTTTCATGTTGTTAATGTTTTTCAAATAATTAATCTATTTACTTGTAACATTTTACAGTTCAGCAGGACATACAATAATAGGTACATAGCATGCTTGACATGATGGGGGATTTTCCCCTTTCAGGAGGTATTCGTGTATAAGCCTGCAGTAGACGAGTTTTGCTAAAAAAAAAAAAAAAAAATTAACAACAAAAAAGTCTGTGTAGGATGTATGCAGGGAAACAGTGTTTGTTTGGGTAGTTTAACGTCTGTGGAGGGGGGGGGGGGCGCTTTTTGAATAAAAGAATTTGGGGGCAGGCAAATTTTTTTCAGGTGCTTTTGTGTAGGGGGGGATTGTTTTTAGTATTATTATTGTGGGGGTAGACACAATTTTTACAGTGTACACCCACGTATAAAAGAACTACAGAGGACCTTTTTTTTGGGGGGGGGGGGGGGGTGCAGGTACCCTTATGTCCTCTACCCCCTCCCCAGATGCGCCCCTGATGAATGGACATATAGACTGAAACACCAATTAATCGCTGATGTGTACACAGGTGGCGATTCTGTGAAAACTCATAGTCGTCAGTGTAGACGATCGGGTAAATTCTGACGTCAACAACTTTTGCGGTGGGCATTGCCACCACCTGACGGCAACTGGCGATCTGCAGTTGCCACATATTTAGTCGTCTAGTGTAAACGCCGGGTTAGGGAAACATTGAATGTCTGATACACCTCTATAAAAGCTTTGTGATGACGCATTTATAGTCTGCATAATACCTGTAAAAGAGGTACATGACGACACATTTAAAGTCTGATTTGCCCTTTGGGAAGGAGATTATGACACATTTGAAGTCGTATATACCTATAATGTAATATAGAGGTAGTATATATTTGAAGTCTGATAAACATGTATGAGAGATACGATATGTGTAAAGCACCATATACCTGTATAAGAGGTACGCGATGACTGGGGTGATGATAAAGAACTGCATGTCGTTTGCTAAGTACCACGACCATCCCATGCACTGTACGAAAGAAGATGACATTCTACTTTGAGCGTTCAGCACAATAAATACATGTACAGGATATGATTTCAATTTTTCCTTGGGAGACATCAACTGTCTGCTGAATTTTAACTTCAATGAAATATCATTTATAACCATAATAAAAAGCAGTGAAGCATCAGCCATTCTTAGGCTGTTTTTCTTTGCCTAACCAGCAAAACTGACATTAAAGTCCCATTCATAATAAAGTCATTTTAGTAAAACACAACCTAAAGAAGAAACAGTGGATCACATAAGCAAAGATTATGAAGTAAGTACATGCACACTGTGTTACAGAGTCATTACAATTTTCATTCTCTCTATTAAACACCAAATCACAATCCAATCTGCATCTTGGCGCACCACCTCACGGAATATTGAGTATCAGGAGGTTGCACCTCTTTACTTTATACTTACCTCGCTCTGGAGATCCTTTGGCACGAAATTGTTGATATATAGTAGGTTTGCCCACCAATATTTGTAGCAATGGTCTGACCCTTTGTCGGGACCACGCATGAAGGGTCCCGTTGGGAGATGGCGATAGATTGTTGTGTACATCATCAAAACAAACATATAGACGGGGGTTAACCTGTAAGATGTATGGTCAATAAGTGGGTTTTTTTAATCTATCTTTTTGGATCCTAAAGGTAAATCAGGAATATAAAATCAATTAGTTGACGATGGGATATCAAAATTCTAGCATTGCAAAAAAGGAGACCAAAGAGGATCGCTTTATACATCATTGCTGTGAAAATTTTGCTTTCTGCCTTTCATATATATATATACACAGATAGGTTTAGGACACAATAGATAATACTAGGTTGTGCCCTGATTTTATGGCGTCCAACTTATGAATTAGCAATCGTCTTATCCCACTTGCAAATGCACCATTACTGTTTTCTTTCTCTAGGTTTGTTTTGATTGACTTTTAACATCCGATGATGGCACCTAAGAGTTACCAGGCATCCTACCTTTCTATGGGAGATACAGATTTGTCAATATCAACTATCATTTTACCTCCAGAACCTATGAAAGTACAGAATCGGCCATTTCAGTTTACCATTCGTTTGCTTCAGTTCACGTAATAGCAGATATGAGACCAAAAGTCCACTGTAAAGAAACATCATTCCAGCATTAATCGCCCTGTAAATGTATTTACATTCATCAATGACTGTTGTTGTAATGTAGGCTTTATCACTTGGTTAGGACTCATGGGGGAATACATGGGCCATTTACCTTTGATCTCTATTCCGCTTGGGTGGTGCAATCCGGACTGCTTACTGTAAATGCGTTACTTTATCTACACACATCAAACTATAGATAACCGACATATTACACAACATGACTGTCAATATAATCGGTGGTTCTACATGTTACCGATTTGTGAAGTGTTTTCATTGAATCTTGCCTGGCAGAACGTGAATCTGAAAAAGGTTTATTGATATCCTTAGCAAATCAAAAGTTATTGGACTTCACATCATTCCCCACAGAGAATTGCCATGGCATTGCCTAAAGCAAGAATTACACCAACCAGATGCTTTTCTACGCCAAGCTGACGTTCCAGCGGACATTTCGGCAGGCGTCCGTTGAAACGTCTGGCAAAATGGTCTCTTAGTGCGTTGCTGCTCCACCAAAAATCCTGGCAGACGTTTGTGTGGTTGCTGTACAACCGTCTGGCATGTGCTTCACCCGATGCTCCATAAGCAACAGCTTTGAGCCATAGTGGCGCCGTCTGGTGCACGTTAGCCACATTTAATATGGTAATCAAGTTCCCCGCTGAGCCAATAGGTGGCGTGTCGAGCAGCCAAACACTATGCCGCTCTGAAACTGTGAAAGCCGCATATCGAGTGGTGCAGTGTGCAGCCACATCAGGATTTGTACGGAAACAATGATAGCTCGTCAATTTTACGCAGAATAATGCAGCTAACAGAAGATTGGAGTTAAATAAAGATAAGCCTTGATGTTAGAATGTGTATAGCATGCGCTGGTGCGCAAAACTCATGGCGGGTGCCGTACTCTCTTCAAATCCAGAAATACTGCGGTTAACCAAACAATGAAGGTAAATAAACACAAGCCTTGACGTTATGAATGTGTGTAGCCGACCTTGGCACTAAAATTCTCAACAAACTACTGCAACTGTCTGAATTTTCTATCTCCGTTCGCGACTTTTGCTATTGCAGGTGTCGACTGTTCATGTTGACGGTGTTCCCTCAACGCAGGTTCCGGCAGAGCTCGCAGGGGGATGCCATACTCTCTTCAAATCCATCATCCAGACGCGCAATTTCAGCCAACAAAAACTAATAAATCAGGTGTCTGGTGGGAGATATTTCATCAGACGGACAGGAAAATGTAGATCGGGTAGGACGCCGGGAAAAAAAATATCACTTGAGGAAACGCTTTTCAGCCGGCAGATTGCCAGACGCCTCAGCAACCGTGAGGTGAGATCCAAACAACCCCCAACAGATGCCAATTTCACCCAGTAACTTAGAGCAGATGCCTGCTAGAACGTCTGGCGAGTGATTCCACCAACCCGACAGATGATTTAAATAGACCAGGGGCCTGTTTGTCGAGACGATCTCAGGCTGAGATCCGCTGAGATCCACGAGCAATCCTGAGACCATTTGGGAGATCAATGGCAGCAACTGTTTTTCAGTCATGGTGTCAGTGCGCCACAGCAGATCTCAGGGCGATCTCAGGTTGTGATCGTTTTAGTTGAGATCCCTAGAGATCATTTCTACCAGGTACAATATACTGCACTCAGAAACTATTGATTTGAGACACTTATACTTATTTAAATTTGACCATATTTACAGCAAATAATTGTTTATGTCCATCCATTCGAATCCTAAGATTTCATAATTTGGGTTATAGGTATGTCAGATTATTAGTACCCTTCGCTCTAGATATTTTCTAATTTGAATAAGTTTTAGCACCTAAAAAATAAGTTATGACAAGTATCAACTGGTCCCAGGTTGAGACCGTTTGGGAGATCATTTCACTTGAGATCCCTTGAGATCATCACACTGAAAAACACTGAAATCACACAAAACGGTTGCATCTCAGTCTCAGGCTGAGATCCCCAGAGATCGTCTCAACTGAAAAACAGTTTGCCTTTCAAACGGTCTCTACTTGAGATCGTCTCAACTGAAAAACAGGGCCCAGATCTGCCTGCAACCTCCATACGGGCCATGTACTACGTTTTTTTCTGGTTGCTGGAATACTTGCTTCATGCTGCCCTATATGAAAAGTATTCGATGCTCATACCGCCTGATGATATATATCTGAACAATTTGTCGGGAGTGGCAAATTGACCTTCAGGATTAAGCAGGGGGAATAGTTGCACTTATCTACTCATCAACTTTGCGTGCTTGTATTTGAAAGATGTATCTATAAAATATATGAAATTTAGTTGATATACTGTATTTACATGACTAAGAGGGTAATATAGAAGTGAAGACAGTCAACCCTATTCATGTGTGTCTATGGTTTAACGGTGGTAAATATATGGACCAAACAAGGCTTAAACTTTTCACATTTGTGGACTTATTTAGTAATTCTTTTCGACGTTTTCAACAATAATCATGAAATACCAAATTTCTTTCTGATGAGAACTCATAGATATCATTTTAATGTTGCTACAATTTAAATTAGTTATGAGTCAATAAACAGTAATACTATAGGTATGTTACGTCACTTAACCCAGATTTGCATTAATGATTAAGATCATTCCGTAATCAAATGATTGGTGACTAGCAGCTTACCTTAGAAAGAAGAAGGAATCCACTGAAAATGTGGCGTTACAAATGGCTTGGAATGTGAAACGTTTGAGTACATCTCCCAATGCCATCACGTTATTGACAAATCCACCTGTACCCGATTCTGAGGGAAGTAAATAAATCTGAATCGATGGGAGATCGTATAAAGAAGCTCAGAAGACAGTGTTCCAGAGCATTAATGCGCAGAAATTTATAGGAATCTTGTTGCCATACTTAGCTGATATATGAACTCCACTGGGTTAGTGGACAGGCGGTGTCTTAGAAATCTCAATTAAAGGTGTTTTCACCAAGTTCCTCAGCGGTCTCTTATTCTGACATCCCTATTACTTTTCCAGTGATATTATTGCATGGCAATCAAGGTCAGATGAACTATTTCTCGTGACAGATTTTCCTTAATCAAGTTTGACTTTTATTTGTAGAGACAAGGTATTATTGGCTACCAAAGTGTTGATGACACTTCAAACTCATTTAAGGGAACCCATACTTACCAAGCCCCATTGCCAGAAAAATGTTTGTATGTCCAAGGATAACCCAGGACATAGACAGAACGCGGATGCCATTGACTGCTCCAAGTTGGCCTTCATGGACCTGTGTATTCAGAAGTTTCTCCGCATTTGTGATGGCCGAGAAGGCCATCAGAAACTGATGAAGTAAAGCTGAAATAATAAACATGCTTATATATTAACAGACTACCGGTAACTTGTACAGCAATTCCAAGTGTACAAAGTTACCTGCGCCTGTAGCCATAAGACTTGTTTGAACCAGAGGATGAATTGCACACATTGTAGGTTGTATTGTAACTGCATATGATACATGTGTTTACTATATACCCATGCCGCATATACTGTAAATATGCACTGTTTCGCTGCACTGTAAAAGATTTCAGTAAAATATACAGGGAGCCGTTTCACTAATAGAGGGGTAAAAGCGTGAGGTAGGACCGCAACAGTGCCAGCTACAGCGATACCAACAGTGTCAAGCCCAAATTCGCGTTTCATCAGTGGTCTCGCTGTTGAGGTGGGATCAACTCTCACTGTTGGCATATTTTACAGCATAGTGCACTTAGTGAGCACAGGGTCTCGCTATAGAGGCGGATGTGCCACCAGTCGAATAGGTTGACAGGCCGTAGTTTTACCCCTTACCATAGGAATTAAACAATGAAACTTTAACATGAGTTAGGGAACCATATAAGCTATAAACATTCCAAAGATGAAGACGATCAGCTGCAATAATCTGCCGTATATTTTCCATACCGTATGGCATAAAAAACGGTTTTGAGCTGTAAAATTATTCAGGACTGTAATCCACCAAATTAACAGTCAGTTTACTGTATGAAACAGTAAATATGGATACATCAGATACACTTAGAATAACTCCAATATCAGCAACAAATCAAAGTAGCGAATAAATTCAAGGAGTTATTCATTCACAAGTTTGGATGACATTGATATGATTCAGAGGATTTAACATCACTTTCACAGGACATTTCTAAAACATAACTAGGATTGATTTCATCCTAGCATATAAAATGCAGCCTTATACTGTCAGATTCTGATGAGTATTCCAATGATATAGTCTGCACTAATAACATTAGATTTGAAAAACTTAAATGTAAAAATATCATTTTTAATGATCAATGATACTAATGAGCCAATATATACTGCTAGGGAAAGTATGATGGCAGCCATCACAAAATAATCACTATTGTACTGATATATTGAATATCTCCTAGGGTCCTTGCATAAAGGTGGGGGGGGGGGGGGGAGGGGTAAAAAATTTGGGGGATTTTGCATATGCTCCTTCTTTCTTCTATTGCATACAATATTTGGAGGAGGGATAGGGGGTCTAATTTTTCTGAAATTCTAGTACATACTTTATGGATGGTTCCCTACATGCAACAGTTCTTGAGATTTATAGTATATGCATATTACAGGGCCATTCATATACATTTGTAGTTTATCTAATACAGCTTTGCATTTTGATATTTACGGGTCTGAACCGTTACCAAGATACAGTTTATTACAGTTAAGATTTATGGTCTGGGATATATTACAGGTTTAAACCGCTATGAAAATACTGCTCAGTACAGTTAAAATTTACGGTCAGAAACATATTACTGGCGCCCGTAAAATTTCCGGTATTTCCCTGGCACCCCAGTTGCCAGAGAAATACTATAAAATCTACAGGAGATTTGTACAGTGTATACAATGTAAAAATACTATATGGACCACTGGTCCGTACAGGAAAATACGGACTACCTTCCCATGCACATTCATTAAAATATTGGTTGTTAAGCCAAATGAAATTAATGATTTTTTTTCTAAATTTCAGGTATATTGTAAATATACAACGTCTTACCATGCTTGTACAAGTCACAGAACTCAATGATAATTCACATTTTGTACGGAACTCAGCGTAAACGCCTCGTTCCATACAAACCATAAATTACCATCTCATTCTGTGACTTATACAGCATGGTCAGGACGTTCTATATAAATACTCCCAAGTATTGGATTTACTGAAATTCTAGTAAAGTACAGTTGCCATCAGATTGATAGGCAACTTACTAAAGTTAAAAGTTAAGCTAGTAACTGATGTCTACTAGTTCGGGTTTCCACTGTATATGGAGTGGTTTTGAAAGCCGATGTAGTCGGAATCATAATGGTACCAAGAGACACTTATAGATCAAGACACGAGAAGTCTGGCCGAACCCTTGCTTCTACATTTTATTGTCTCCCTATGCACATAGGAATGAAAATACGCTAGAGCATATTCATTTGATTATTCGATTTATTGCTGAATGATGCAACATAAATTATGATATTCCATTATAAGATATTCTCGCTACAAAAACCGGTAAATCAAAAGGGGAAGTTGCTTTCTTGAAGAATATTCCGCCAATGGGCATAGTTTATTAACAGAAAATTATTCTTTACCTTTACAAGCTGTGGCCCTCGGTGATGGACTTTTTATGGCGATATATGGTTCGTGAAGTGACCCTGGCTGGGGGAGTTCATTGCTCGTTAGATCCGCTTTACTGCAGTCCGACACATTATGATTCGTAGGTAATGTTATCCGTGGGTGGGACTCCTCTACCATGGCGAGAACACGCTGTATGGCGTCATAAATGCTACCACAAACTAACAGGAAGAGGATGAAACTTGAAAGACATCTGAAAGGGAAAGGCTATCGATGATATGTTCTGTAGAACGATCTAAAAAATACAAAACATTTTTAGGCATAACCCACCAGAAACTGCAATAGAATTTGCTTCTTCACAATGCATTGAGTATAACTGGTGAAACATAATTCACAAAACAATGACATAAAAGAAAATTAAATCGTATAACCAATTTGAATTTTAGACAAAAGGACTTGCTTTGTCATCTCTACAGGACCTATAGGTCCCAAACTGACGCGTTCTTCTGCAATGATTGTGTGTATACATGTGATTATCTGTGAAAATGGTTACTCCCTTCTTACTCTTTAATAGTATCAAAATTCCATTTGGAAACCTGTTTATTTCACTAATCAAATCTAGTCACCTGACTTCCCTTGTGTGTAGAAGAACTGAGAATGAACATGGTCTGATTATTTTTAACTCAAGTATTAATGAAATAAGCCAGACAACTGTATAAAACTGCAGTGGCGTCAGAATAGGGGGGGCAGGGGGGGCGGCCGCCCCCCCCCCCCCCCCCCCCCCCCCCACTTTTTTGCCAGCCCCAAAAAGTTAGCACCTTCAAATTTAACTGAATCAAGTGTAAAAACTGTCTTGATTTTTCAACATCGAAAAATGTCTAAAACTTTTTGGCATGCAATGATGGCTAAGCCCTGACTTTTCACCGTGGAAAAGTGTCAATGTCTGACCTTTTACCGTGCAATGATGGCTAAGCTCTGACTTTTCACCGTGGAAAAGTGTCAAAGTCTGACCTTTTACTGTGGAATGACTGCTAAGCTCTGACTTCTCAGCATGGAAAAGGGTCAAAGTCTGACCTTTTACCAGCAATGACAGCTAAGCTCTGACTTTTCAGTGTAGAAAAGTGTCAAAGTCTGACCTTTTGCTGTGCAATGACAGCTAAGCCCTGATCTTTCACCGTGGAAAAATGTCAAAGTCTAACTTTTTAGCATGCAATGATGGCTAAGCTCTGACTTTTCACTGTGGAAAAGTGTCAAAGTCTGTCCTTTTACCATGCAATGACGGCTAAGCTCTGACTTTTCAACATGGAAAAATGTCAAAGTCTGACCTTTAACAGTGCAATGACGGCTAAGCTCTGACTTTTCACCATGGAAAAGTGTCCAAGTCTGACCTTTTACCATGCAATGACGGCTAAGCTCTGACTTTTCACCATGGAAAAGTGTCAAAGTCTGACCTTTTACCGTGGAATGACTGCTAAGCTCTGACTTTTCACCATGGAAAAGTGTCCAAGTCTGACCTTTTACCATGCAATGACAGCTAAGCTCTGACTTTTCAGCGCGGAAAAGAGTCAAATCTGATCTTTTACCCTGCAATGATGGCTAAGCCCTGACCTTTCACTGTGAAAAAATGTCAAAGTCAGACTTTTTAGCATGCAATGATGGCTAAGCTCTGACTTTTCACCATAGAAAAGTGTCAAAGTCTGACCTTTTACTGTGCAATGACGGCTAAGCCCTGACCTTTCACCATGGAAAAATGTCAAAGTCAGACTTTTTAGCATGCAATGACAGCTGAGCTCTGACTTTTCAGTGTAGAAAAGTGTCAAGTCTTACCTTTTACCCTGCAATGATGGCTAAGCCCTGACCTTTCACTGTGAAAAAATGTCAAAGTCAGACTTTTTAGCATGCAATGATGGCTAAGCTCTGACTTTTCACCATGGAAAAGTGTCAAAGTCTGACCTTTTACTGTGCAATGACGGCTAAGCCCTGATTTTTCACCGTGCCAAAGTGTCAAAGTCTGACCTTTTACTGTGCAATGACAGCTAAGCTCTGACTTTTCACCATGGAAAGGTTTCAAACTCTCTGACCTTTTACCATGCAATGATGGCTAAGCCCTGACTTTTCACCATGGGAAACTGTCAAAGTCTGACTTTTTAGCGTGCAACGATAGCTAAGCTCTGACTTTTTACTGTGGACAAATTTCAAAGTCTGACTTTTTAGCATGCAGTGACGGCTCAGCCCTGACTTTTCACCGTGGAAAAATGTCAAAGTCTGACTTTTTCACATGTAATGAAGGCTAAGACCTGACTTTTCAAAGATTTACGGTAAATCCAATGGAACAGGTCAATGTCAAACTTCATACCATGAAAAAAGTCAGCAATTATTCAGTTCGCCCCCCCCACTTTCAAAATGTTCTGACGCCCCTGAACTGTGATACTTAAACCTGCTGCATGAAAGACATTCCAGAAGAGAATCAAATGATGTGATCACTAGTGTCCAGGAATCAACATAAGAACTAGCAGCGCTTACGCCTGCTAAACTATAAGTGGCCTTTGGGCCACAGACTATTTACAAACTGAACACCATCTATATTTATCTACATTGAACCATGTATATACAATTGTAAAAATGTTAACTTGATGCTGGGAGAACGCTCAAACAGGTTGTCCAGACCTGTCGTCACAGGAAAAACCTAAATAAAAAAAATTCAAAGAGGTCCCCAAAACATCATAATCAAAATCCACCAAAACCCTCTTTGAGGAAATATACCTAATTTGCATAAATTCACTTGTGTCAAGATAAGCATAAAATAACTTCTAGATAATATTTTGAGTCATTTAAAAGACTAGACTATTTATTCTTAGGCATGCAACTTCTTGATTAAAAAAGTCACGATCTATCCCTAAATTGACCAGACTATTAGTCATTAAGGACTTCACATAGTGGTATGGCACTGCCAATGAGTATATAGTATGAAGTCGGTTTTGATATGAACATGTTCTGGTTTAAAGTCATACGTGAAGAGGGATGTGAGAAACGGAATTATTACTTTTCAGACACAATAGGCTAGTAGTTAGTATTCTGGCGTATGCGTTCAGAGAATATATCAATACTTACATAGCAACAGTATCTCCAGTTGTCCATTCGGCGGATTCAGCACAGAATATTCCAGTCGCCACTACCGCATCCTTGCTCACATTTCCAGTTCCATTTAGTTTTGTGAGAATGTAATCCAGGGCTGAAATTATTCCATTATTACATAAGAAAAAAAATCAGTCTCAAGATCCTAGTTTTAAAATTAAATTTCACCAGTTATACTCAATTTTTCAGAACCAGTATCCCTTCCTTTTGAGTTTCCTGTAAGTAACAACCAGCCTCTAATGTCAAAGAAGTCACCATATCCTTAAAAATCTTAAATATCTGTGGAGGATGCTGTGATCTGTTCAGCCATTCCCCAGTGCTCTCCCTTCCCTGTTTGTGTATTTTTTATATTATTATTTATAAACTGTTTCCCTAAATCTCTTTGGCTGTGTGACTATATCTTTCAGTTATAGCCCAGGTTATAGCCTGCCAAACGTCTGCCTAAAGCAGATTCATTTCATAGGAAAGACCAGGCATCTATATTAGACTATTGGTCTATGCAACAAATCGAACATGATTGATCTGTCATAAGTGTGTCGGAAGGCCTGCAACATGACGCCCATGTCGGAAGCGTGTCGGGGCGTATTAGCCGAGGTCCACTGCTCAATTCTCTGTAGGAAGCATGTCATAGAGGGCCGCGTCCACTAGAGCCAATACGCCTTCCGACACTCTCCGACAGGCCCTCTGTGGCACAAATTTTGTTCATCGCCGACGTCTTCTTTGGTGGAGTTCTACGACACGAGTCTGCAACACGCCCTGACACGCCCCGACAATAGCAGTCGTGTAGGAAGCCTCCCAACACACTCTGACAATACAGAACATGTCTGATATTTGCTATGACATAAACCGGGTCGAAGCGTGTATATATATACAGTTAGGCCCTGAACTCCCGATACCCTGCAATATACCTTACGATGCCTGCATTTGGGTGCATGCACGGGTGTATCGGCTACGGATTTAAAATGACTTTCCAACTCGATATCGGTTTTGTGTCCATGGAGATACATCATGATGCCTATCGTAGTGTATCGGGAGCTCAGTGGACGCCGGGCCTTACATAGGACTAGAATGTATTCACTTTATCAGATTGAAATGGTATATGTAAATTGAGATGTAAGGTATGAAATGTGGTGTGTAATATGCATGTAATATGTAACATGTAACATAGTTGATGTAACATTTAATATTTGGTATGTGATGTGTGGATATGTAATATGTGGTATGTAATAGGCATATAATGTGTAATATATGATAGATGCATGTAGGTGTAAATGGTAGGTAACATGTAACATAAAAAATATGGATATAGCATTACCCATGAGATGCAAATACAATGGATAGGAATGATTATAGGACTTTCCTGCATTACCTGTATTATCGACGAATACTGAAACTCTAAAGGAGTTTAAAGAATTAACTAAGCAAACAATGAGGGGCGCTGTACCAATACTCCGCATATAATATGGTTATGTCTAGTTATAAATGGTGTGTATTTACCAATGTTTACCAATGTTGTCCAGAGAGTATTCCAACACTCTAATCAGGGTAAAATCATTTGGGTATCTATGATATACTGTGGTTGAGCAATTCTGTAAACGTATCGGTAAACCACTCCTCTCGGAATGACCTGCCTCTATAAATCAATTGTCTATATTCCCGCAAGGGATCCGGTTGAGACCAGCTATACTTAATTTAGCTGACGGATTGCCCACATTATGTATCATAAACAACCATAACCATATCATGGTACGAAATATACTGTAACATTGTGATACCATAATGCAATGTTAAAAAAGGGAATATGAATATATGAAGTTGGATAATATTTGCAAACTATGGAATATGTATTACTAGTTATAAAAGCAATCTGTGGGGAAATATGGCATGTACTGTATGGGGGGTATCGTTTATAAAATTAAGACCTAATCGGCGGCGCTGACATGTCTGTGACAGAACCGTCTGACACACTACAACACAGAACTGCGTCGTATATATAGTGTGTCGGAAGCTCTATCTTAGCATGTCGGCTCTTGTGGACGCGGCCCTTTAAAGCGGGCGTCCACCAACCACGACAAGGCTACGGCAATGGGTTCCCAACAAGGTCCACGACAGGCCTACGATTGGAAGGTGCAAAATCGTAGACATATGTCTAGACATGCCAATTCACCACGCATTGTATGGGGTTTTAATCGGTGTCTAATCGCAGAAACGTGGTCAACTGCCCCGATATTAGGTGACCTTCCAACGCTATTTTAATTTTGTATCGGGAGGTGCATCGTAGACGATATCGGAGCCATATCGTAGTAGGTGGACGCCGGGCCTGAGGGCCCTACTTTTAACAGTGACCCATATTGACAAACCCAGTTTTCCTTACAATAGGAGCAAAACTCTATGAAAACCCATTAGCTGGTCCAGCCCTTTGAGATATGATGAGACAAACAAGGTTGAGAGAACTAGAATCTAAGATTATGGCCCCACGCTACAATCAACAGTTGTCATAAAATATCACCTTTATAGTACATACCTTTGTCAACGATGGAGTTTACGGCGGTTGAATCACAGGTGTTGGGTAAGCAAATCCCAATGTCGACTCCCTTCAATTCAAGCAATGGTGAAATCAACCCCTAAAAAATAAACGGTAAATGTTACCTTACGTTCCATAAACTTTGACGCAAAAAGGACTCAAATACTTTTCTCTTTTTCATCAACCATTTATTCAATCTCAAAATGACACTGTACTTTGTATTTGTTAAGCAGATTATGAGAATTCATTAAATGAACAATCAGAATAAAGTTCATTATACTATGTATCCTTCTCTGACTGGTTCATGCCTGTACCCCAGCGAGGGGGTAGCCATTGGATGCAGGGACTGGAGCCAGTCTACAGTCCATCCAGAATTTTCCCAAAATGTTGTGTGTTCCTATATTTCCCTGTGTAAATTAAGTCGATTATACACAAGATTGCGTTGGATAACAAACAGTGGTAGGTTAATATCATAATTACATTTGTTATATTGAGGCTAGTAAGGGAATTAGCAATTTGGGTTGGGGACGAGCATGTCACCTACCGCCCACCACCTGCTTCTAGCCTTAAGCGACTATTCCATCAAAGAGGCTCTCAGAAGGCGGGTTTTTACTCTCCATCCGGCCGCCCCAAATCCTCTAAATTCTCTGAGCTGCTCCACCAAATTCACCTGCCGAGAGAGGGGGGGGGGGGCGAACTTGCAGAAGTTATTCGATGTTAAGAGCTGTCCCACCAAGCAGATTATAGCCACCGGCGGGAGATTTGGGCCAGCTATTGCCGACGACCACCAATAGGCGGCCACAAGGCGCCCGGCCGGACTTGCGCTGGGTTGATGGAATATACCGCATGGGTCGCCGAGGTAATCAGGCCCTCGCCGAGGTAGCCAGAGCCAAGGCTACCCAGGAGGTGTCGGCCTACGCCTTCACCAACTTCAAGATGGAGTTCCCAACACTGGGTCTGGTTCCCATCCTGGACAAATGTCAGCCTCTTAATTAAGCGTGTGGTCCACCGGGAGTGAGTTAGGGCTGGACGATGTCAATATGGAGGAATTGTGGACGTCGGCCCCTCTATCCAGCCCAAATCGCTTGTCGGCTCAATTCAATCTGCTTGGTGAATCAGCTAATTAGACAGCCACAACAGCTACATCCAATTCTGTCTTCTTTCCGGGCTTATCCCCCAACGCCACGGCCGTTTCACATTCTGTGCTCTACATGCAACATCTTCGAGAGGCACTACGCTTGCGGGACTCACTCCTATTAAGTGTGAATTCCACTATTTTTTCGGAACAAAAAGACGTCCCAGCTGACCTTCCAGCAGACGTCGGTTGAAACGCCTGGCCAAATGGCCTCAAAATACGTCGCTGCTCCACCAAAACCCCCAGCAGACGCTCATGTGGTCGCCGTAAAAGCGGCTGGCGTGTGCTTCCACCGACCAGATGTTTCAGGCGATACCCATTAGCATCCGCTGGAACGCTGGTCCATCTTTGAACCCTGCCAACCCACATCAAGAGAAAAACTTTGAACACTCTTGGGCTTTGCGCCTTGTGGCATTAAATCATTTTCAACTGATTTTAAAAATTGTTAATTTTGTTTAAACAAATTCGTCCTCTTTGTTGATTTAATGTTGTAATGATCCGGTTATCGGTAGAACTTGTCAGAGGTAAGGTATAAATGTGGGGGTACTAACCACCGGCAGCTCCTACTATAGCTACCTGTCAGCCATTACATACTACGGAGATATATGGTCTGGAGGGCATCCAGATGACCCAGGAATAATTCACAATGAAATAGACAAATAAGTTATATACCCAGAACAATTTTGCTTTCTATCTGTATCTACAAATTATGGTTCTTAAATACAAAATGGAATTGAATTCGCTACAAAAAAGTAGTATATGTACCCAGTAGAACTAGAGAATGTAGAACGTGTTTAGGGAAGACGAAGGTCTGCATATATAGTATAGTTACCTACTATATATAATTAACAACTATATATAAAAGGCACGATTTAGACAGGATATGCTTGGAGTTGCTCCCCCACATAGAAACAGACCTGTGCATGAAGATTGAACTGCCACGAGGATGAGGTTCTCGTGTGCAAAAATGTGATCCTGCTATTCTTTTTTGTAGCTATTCAATCCGATTTGCTTTTTCTCCTATGACTTTCTTCTAGTCATTTCGGAAACAAAATTTAGTGCTTTAGTTTGCTGATCTCATCAACCTGAGACCAGCCCTCGACAACCTCCGCCATTTAAAGATGGCGCAAGTTCTGCTGGTACCCAAATGCCGCTGGAATTCCTCGTTGATTCATCTATGATGATTTCGACACCACCACCAATATCATGAATGTTCATCATCTGCCGGGTCTTCCCTCAGTCATGCTATATAGTGTCACGTCATTCTATCTTTCGAGGGCAGGCTTTCCCCATCACTCGAGCTACCCATGCTCTGGTACCATGCCAAACATTGGGTTATCCCTCCCTGAGTGGAGCGATCGGTGATCCCAGACTGAAATTCCACCATTTTCTCGTTGTAGATGTTTCCGTAAGAGTGGAGAGGGTCATCTTTTAAAAGTTATATTTATGTTTGTTCTATCGCCGAAGGCGCTAGTATAGTAAAACACTCTATACACTTACTCTACACAAAGCTGACATGAGACAAGTAACCTCCTGTAATTCTTCATTTAGCCTAGAGAATACATTAGGTGTATTTAGAAATTTCTGCAACACTTACCAATAGACTGCCACTAAATCCAGCCAAGCAGTACTTGCCCTGGAATTTGACATCCTGGGAGACATTAGATGTGTACTCCAAGACGGAGGTGCAGATATCGTACGACCCAAGCCATGCTGTTGAACCTTGGGTTATACCGCTGGAAGGCTTACCGACCGCATCTAAAACTGTATAGATTTAAATGTTTAGACCGGCAATTTGTTAATACTCGTGCAACGCTTTGCTCTTGTACCAACCTCGCAGGACATGATTTGAAATTTTCTCATACCTAAAGGTCGTGGTTTTTTTAAGTGTTGTTAATTTCGTTACTTATTGTCCACTGGAACCTGCGCCGTTAATTGCAACTGGTGTGATATTTAGCGATTATATATATATATATATATATATATATATATATATATATGTATATATATATATATATGTATATATATATATATATATATGTATATATATATATATATATATATGTATATATATATATATATATATGTATATATATATATATATGTATATATATATATATATATGTATATATATATATATATGGTAGAGGTGATTGCGTAAATATCATTATTAATTTATTTTTCAATTTATCATTTTTTCTAAAACTCTATGTTTCCTAGTGCGTGCGTACGGAGAAACTGAATAATTATGACGAAACTAAAAATTTCGTCCTATGCTTGAGAAATGAATTCCTTTGGGAATTAGGAAAACTTCAAAGGGGGTAGTAAAGATGAAAACAACTCTCCATTGAAAACTACGGAAATCACAACTTCGCTAACACCTTTGAGCAGGAAAAGTACACATCAATCGCACTTTGTCACATCGCGTTGACCTTCTATTGTGTATTATCAACGAATGGAGGCAGTCCCTGATATGACTTTTCCTGTACCATTATAAATGGGTCGTTATCACTAGCACCACCCCAAAGCCTGCTCAGCTCTTATGTGTACTTGGAAGTCTAGTCACAGAAATGTGTCATAATCTTGGAAATAAGTACAAATCATGGAAGCAAGACTCGTTTTGATATTAAAGGATTCACTCTGCTACAGACCTCAATTGTATGTATTTATTACATCAAACCAAATTCTGTCACCATACACTTTGTTCTTCTGGTTAAAGTTCTACTTATTTAAGTAACCCACACTTGTTTCTTCTAAGAAGAAGCACAGTATTGTCTTCATCAAAATAACAAAATAAATATTATCCAAACATAGACTTACTCAAATCTAAACTTTGGGTGTGGACTTTGTTCGGATATTGACTTGTTCTCCTTAACGATGTATTATCAAGTGACATATGTACCTGTAGACCGGCTTAGGGAGACTTATATACATTCGTATCTTGATGTCTATCATTGGACCCAAATAGTTTGAGTAACTAGGTGAGTAGTAAGAGATAAAATTCTATTTGAACTACATGAAACCCTGAGAGACAAATTGATTTATATTACAATAGTTTAGAATTCATATACCTGGTTTAAAATTCATATACCTGAGTATCATTCATGCTATCCCCACGAGACCGCAAAACTAGATACGTTAAATCAACCACTGCTCAATCAATTTATAGTTTATAGATAACGGAATCAATGGTAGAATGTGAAACCCTTGGGTTGCTGGTTTATGTACATACAAAGATGCAACGATATATTGCGTACAGCTATATACGTGGACACAAACAGAATGCCCTACCTTTCGGCATTTAAAGATAATTAATGATAAGTATATCAAATAGAAATCAGGCTAGTAATTATCAGTAGGCGGAGGAGAGGCAGCGGATAATGTGATGTGAATGTGATAAAACGGGTGCCCTATGGCAAAGGTCCTTGACCAAGTCTGCATTACCTAGTTTGCCAGGATCACATGAAATTGGTATGACTCACTGAATAGAACAGGACCAAACCGGTTTTCTGAAACTTTCCTTGTCATGGTTAGGACAATGAATATTATTTGTAAACCTAGTCAACATATCCTATAACATATACCTCTTTATAACATACGTTTTCTGTGATAACTTGTAACTAAAGAACACACACTGGTACAGTAGGCCTAGATTGTTAAGTGAGATAAAACCATCGACGTGTTTTCATTACCCCTACCCTGGATGAAAGTAGAAAAGCAGTAGCAATTATGATAATGGAAAGTGATACACAATATAAATGTTAATTGTATGGGATACAATACATGGTAAATTGTATATGGTTAATAAAAATGGCCTACGTGAGTAGAGAGAGGAGAAGTAGGGTTGTGGGTGGGTGGGACGAGAAAAGACTGGAGTATGTGTGTACTGCAGTACGGCTGGAGAAGAAGTGAGACCGGGACCGGTGCCGTGGGTGCGCTCGTGACTGCGCAGTACGTGTGAAAGCCGCTAGAGGGCAGGAGGGGCGCTCGTGTCCCGCGTGAGAGAGGGGGGACACCAGGGGGAGCAATGACCACCCCTGACCAAAGGCCATGAGTCACCCATTACCCCTACCCTGGATGAAAGTAGAAAAGCAGTAGCTTGGGAAGATAAAATTTTATTGAGTTTTATGGTAATAAAATGGTAGTAAAATTTTATGCCGACCTTATTGGATGACATATTAATATGATATTGATATGAAGATATGTAATAAGGTAAATGATAATTGACATGTAGAAAATAAGTCAATTATGATAATGGAAAGTGATATACAATATAAATGTTAATTGTATGGGATACAATACATGGTAAATTGTATATGGTAAATAAAAATGCCAAAGAACCAGTAAAAAGGAGAGGGTGGGAGGGAGTAATTAAGAGTTTTTGTTGAGTAGTGAGTGGACCAATGCAAGGTTAACAGCCTTGGCATCATTGTTCTTTATGTATGTCCTATGAGCGTTTGATTTCCAGCCACCATACCTCTGAATGGACAGTTCTGGCATACCGGCCTGGTATGCCTGGGTCGCTGCGGCCTTTTGCAGGCCATGCAGCGTGTAGGTAGGTGGCTGGTCAACGGCTTGTAGGATACCTTTCCACTCCTTGGTCAGTGTTCTGGTCGTGACCGTCGCCCCGTGTTCCTGCTGTAGGAACAGGTCCTCGGGGTTGGCCGTAGGGGAGGCCAATAACATCTGGCGAATAGCACGTACGGGACAGAACCGCGGATCGGGCGACTCCTGCAGCCTGACCGTTTTCTCCTCCCCGACGTGTTCCATGTTTTTGGCTGCTTTGATACGGCCGGCCACGTGTTGATGGCCAACCACCACGTCCCGGCGCGACAGGTGTCGGGCCGCATCATACATCGAGGCCGTTGGGGGCGCCACCTCGCTTTGTCTCAATGCCACGTAGTAAATGACTAGTATGGCGGCCCGTAGAGCGAGGTGAGTTGGGATCGCGGCTAACGGCACTGGTGGCTTCACATTTGGTTGGTATGTCGTGTTTCGTCGCATCGCCTCGAGGGCTCGCTTGATCCGGAAGTCTTCCGTCGGTGCGACATCCCCTCCCGTCCGCACGTGTGAAAGGTGATTCGCGACCGTTGCCGGGGAGGGGGCGTGGTCCGCGATGTACTCGAGGTACGCCGTGGTAAAGCTCACAGTAGGCCTTTGGGGTCTGCCCCCATCCGCCGGCAGAACGCGAGGTATGTCGCGATGGCGCTCCGCTGGTTCGCGACCGTTCCGGGGACACATGCCTCTGACTGGCGAGCAGATGCCCTCATCTGGAGACAGCGTAGCGCCGGATCTGCATGTGAGACGTAGAACAGGAATAAAAGCCATGTGCGTACATGGCATAATTTCAATGAGTGAATGGAATTTCATGAACATTGCCACTCTGTTATAGTCCTTCGAGGTCAGGTGGGCACGGCTGAGGGCATCCGCCACGGTGTTGAGTGCCCCTGGTACGTGCGTATAGAGGAAGTCGATCTGCAATTTTGCCTGCACCATCCAGGCTTCCCGGGCACACTCCGCGAGGACCGAGTTCCTAGCACGGCCCGATGTGAGTGCCTGGACGGTGCCCAGGTTATCGCAGAAGACCTCTACGCGCGTCCCTCGATCTCGGTCAGTGAGGAACGTGTTCATCGCAAATATGGTGTTGAGGGCCTCGAGCTCGGCGATACAGTCCACGGGGTCGTCGACAGGGCACACCTGCCCGGCGTACAAGTACTTCCCGTCTGTACCCCTGATGCCCCAGAGGCACGGGTCGACGATCAGACACTTCATCGGTGGACCTCGAGGGATGAGGGCGTGCCCGTTCCAGCCGTCAGCAAAGCGGAGGAACTATTGTAGATCTTGCCGCATCTCGGCGTTGATGTTGACGTAGAAACCGGACATCCTCCGGAGGGCCTCGAGCAATTTACTCACGAACGGCCAGGCCGGCCGTATGCACTTCGATACGTGGAGTATCTTGCCGAGGACCGACTGGAGTTGCCGTTTCGTTAGTGACCGCTTCCTTGCTACCGCCCTCACGTGTTCCCGGACATCCAGCAGCTTGTCCTCGGGGATGGTGAGGGACATCTCCGGGGCATTGATGACAATGCCCAGCCAGGTCACGACCAGAGCCGGGGTCTGTGCTTTATCCCGTGCCTCTGGGAGACCGAGTTCCTTGAAGAGATCACGGGCGATGCCAAAATCAACGGCCGAATCGAAGATGATCAGGTCGTAGAGGTACATGCATGACTCGACCCCCTTCTGGCCGAAGATCCCAACGATGCAGTCTGCCACGCACTGCATGTGGTACGAGAAGGCACGAGCACCAAACGGCATGGCCGTATCACAGAAGTACCCGTCCTCCCACGCAAAACACAGCAACGGCCAGTCGAGGGGGTCGCACCTGAAATTCTTATAGGCCCTCGCGATATCGATGGTGGACATATAACTACCGGGACCGGAGGCCACCAGGGTCCGTGTGGAGGCCGGGGGAGGGGACACCGGTCTCACAGACCTCCCTGATCGCTGAGAAGTCCAGAGTCGCGACTGTATCCAATTCCTCCCGGGGCAATTGCCAAGGCAATTGCTCCCTGTCCACGCTAACACTGAGAACAATGGGAGTGGATTCAGTGGGCGTGGTGTTATCGTCCTGTGTGCTCGCCACGTGTCCGGCAGGAGGTGTTGTTGACACGTGGGGTGTTATGTCACGCCCGATGCACCCGTCGACAGTTGAGCCCCCCCTCCGCTGGGGTGTGTGTGTACTGGGGGTGGGGGGCGAGCGACGCGCCTCGCTCACTCGCGGGGCACGTCCAGTCTGTTTTTTTAACCCTGTTGTCGTAGGGCTTTAATGTCGGCGGTGCGAACCGAGTGTCCGGCCTGCGGTGTCCGGCGTGGTGCGGGTGTCGGTGTTTGCAGAGCGCTGTCATACCCTGTCATACCCTACAACGTATGACAGTTTGCGGTTGCACGCGTGTATAGAGTGCGTGCACATCCTGCCCACCGAATCGCAGAATGAACACACGTGCAACCACTTGATTCCTCGGTCCTGGTGGCCATTGCGCTGGCGGCACCCCCTCTCCGAATTGTAGGTCTGGCATGGGAGTTCGTGCCCGCCGGACTTCGCTCCTTCCTCCCCGGGGCCGCTCCCGCCCGTAGGGGTCATGGCTTCGTCCTGGATTCTCACATGATCCGACCAATAGATGCATCCTGCCTCCACCTGATCAAAAATGTAGTTAGATCACCCGCGGATGCCGGCCCACGGCCGTGACTGCGCGTCCACCGAGACCTGGTGGAGGTGGCGATACATGTCCCTACGGTCCTCCTCGTGTGTAGCACGGTCGTCCTCCATAAGGGCCAGGAAGGCACTGATGTACTCGAGGGGGCCCAGCGTACCTCTGACCTCGAGTTTCTGACTGAGGGTATATATGCCCTGACGGTCCACAAACATATACGGCTTTGAAATCAAACGTGAAGTGGTCAAATCCGATGCCAACTTACCAGCCGTTCTGTCATGCCGCAGAGCCTCATGGTCGATTTCTCTTTGCAGGAAGTCCTCGGATACGAAATGCTCCCGCAGTTGTCTGGGTGGTGGCAGCCGTGAAGCCTGTTCGTTCGCCCATTCCCTCGTGTGGGCCTCCACGGCAGTTGGTTCTGTCGGCGGCCTCGAAGCACGGGATGGCGACCGTTGACGAGACATCTTCATAATGGCGTCGAGCACCCCTTCGATTTTCTTTTCCATGCGGTTAACGTTTGACTCCAGGGCCGTGATTCTGGAGGTCTTAACGGTCTTACCGTGTTCGGAGACCGACTCCACGTGGTCCGTCCCGGTCTGCTTCGATTCCGTCATTGTACCTCCCGAGCTCTGGTCCCCATCTGGTCCTTTGGACGTCCCAGGTACGGGATTACTACGGGTGTTTGGTGGACCCATCTTGCACTCCTCCTCACTCGTGATCAGTATTCCTTGTAATAGAATGGACGTGCCGGCCTTTACTCGTGGAGTAGGAGGCAGCGAGCACGTGGCCAAGAAGACAAGAAAAGACTGGAGTATGTGTGTACTGCAGTACGGCTGGAGAAAAAGTGAGACTGGGATCTGTGCCGTGGGCGCGCTCGTGACTGCGCAGTACGTGTGAAAGCCGCTAGAGGGCAGGAGGGGCGCGCGTGAGAGAGGGGGGACACCAGGGGGAGCAATGACCACCCCTGACCAAAGGCCAGAGTCACCCATTGGTTTATTGGTCTCTTTGAAGCAGCTAATTCCATGTAAAACATACTTTCACTTTTTTCTTGGCATTGATATTACTGAATCGAGTTTTGCAATGAAATCGGTGCACGGACCGACTTCCTTTGGGACTTGGCCAATGGAAAAGGCCTGTACTTTCAAGTCTTTTCAAGGGATTTTCTTGGTGAAATCGCACATCAACTTAAACGCCAATGATTTCTGTCTCCTGCCTTAGGCTCAATGAAAAGTCGGTGCACTTTAATATTAGCAAGCATGAAAGTCTGTTGACTTTCTTCCATTGACGGATATTCCTTTGATGAATATCCCATATTTCATTTGGTAACCGATATATGAATTTGGTAGACCAAAATGTAATTTATGGAACAGATTCGGGATGTACACCCCATGTTATCGCAGGATGACAAAGGTCGAAACCCACCAATTTAAGCGACACTGATAGGCCTAAGGAAATACAAAGTTTCTCGGCCGCGTATTTGTCACTTTATTAGTGTCGGAACCGAAATCAGTCGGAGTTCCCTATTTCTAATGTACGATATCTAACTGGAGGTCGGCCAATGCAGTGGTTTGTAGTATGGCATGCTGCTGTGCACTATGATACTGTGTGCAGCTGGGTAGCATATATATATATATATATATACATATATTGTGGCAGGCAGGTAGGAAGGGAAGGGGGCCGGCGGTAGACTGGGACCCACCGCCGGTGGAACGAGACGTACGCTACTAGATGGAAGGACGGACGAACCTGCCGGCGGTGGAGGGATCCACCGCCGGGGTACGCAGCGGCCGCGGGGGGTCGGGACCCACCGCCGGTGGAGGGTCCCACCGCCGGTGGATGAAACTACCGCTAAGGATGGGGACCCACCGCCGGTGGAGGAGGTCCACCGCCGGTGGATGGGACCCACCGCCGGTGGAGGGTTCCCACCGCCGGTGGACGAAAATGCCGCTAAGGGTGGAGACCCACCGCCGGTGGAGGAGGTCCACCGCCGGTGGACGGGACCCACCGCCGGTGGAGGGTTCCCGCCGCCGGCGTGAGAGACCCACCGCCGGTGGACGAGGAACCGCCACTGGTAGACCAGGAACCACCAGGGAAGGCGGGACTGACTGACAGCCGGGGAGACGCCGTGACGTCATCATCGGCCTATAAAAGCAGCGACTCGAGCGCCCTGGGGACACTTATGCGCCAGAGCTCAACCCGAGCACTTCCGGCCTAGCTTAGCCACACCTCCTGCCGTCGAGCAGTTAGCCTGTATCTAGTAATGTAGTAATGCGAATCAACCCAACACGGGTAGCTTGTACAGCGGTTGTTTATTGCAATAAAACCTGTTATCAACTATAGTTCTCTTGTTCTCGTGGTTTGTCTTTCTGCTACATTGGTGGCAGCGGTGGGATCACACCCCCCTGGTACTGCTGAAAGACCCCGAGTCAGAGACTGTAGTGGAGAACGGTGAGGCGATATCCGCTACCATGGATGAGATGGAGGCTGAACGACAACGGTTAATGCAGGGTGTCCGGAACAACCTGGTACAGTTGGAGGAGGAGACCTGGCTCCGCACCCGGGGCCCCGAACGGAAGGAAGACAGCGCGGGCCCGACAGAGGAGAGGGAGGCCGGGCGCGGGTTTGTTGTCGGCACGCCCAGGAGCGGCGACGGTGACGCGATGACGTCCAAGGACGGACCGCCTCGAGGCCCGGCAATGGAAGAGGAACGGGCCGTGAAGGGGCGGATTCCCACCGAACTGGGCCCGGCGGGCTCCGAGGGAGGGATCGCCGACTGGCCATGGAATGGTCGGATGGGGGGAGCGGGACGGAACCCCTGGGGAAACGCCCCCTCCCCCACACCAGAGAAGAAGCCATGCTGGGGCGTGTTTGGGGCTGGAGATGGCGCGGATGAAAGAACTGCCGTGAGAGGCTGGCCCGCGGGGCCGGTAGGCCCCAAACCCATAGTCATGCTGGGAAAGTACGATGGATCAACCAACCTGGACGAGTATCTGGCCCACTTCTCGCTCTGTAGCACCGCGAACGGCTGGACAGACGCGCAGGCCGGCACGTTCCTGGGCGTGAGCTTGTCCGGTCTGGCCCGCCGAGTGTTGGCGGGAGTGGAGATCGGGAAGGCTGGGAGTTATGCGGCCCTACGGGAGGCCCTCTTCCGTCGTTTCCAGCCCCGAAATCAGTGCGAGACCTACAAGGCCATGCTCAGAAACCGGGAACGGGCGGTGGACGAGGGTCTCCAGATCTTCGGGGAGGAAACCTGGCGGCTCACCCGGCTGGCATTCCCGGAGGCGGACGCCTCCACCATCGATTCCCTATGCTGGGATAGATTCATTGAGGGCCTCGGGGACTCCACACTAAGGCACTGGATCTTCCAGTCGAAGCCACGCACGATGGAGGAGGCAGTGTCGACGGCGTTGGAGGCGGAGGCCTACCTCCGTACAGACAAGGGGGCCACCGGGAGGGTAAGGGCGGCGGGGTCGTCGATGGCCGAGGAGATGGTCCGCCTACGGGAGGAGCTCGCAGCACTCACGGCGACCTTCACCCGACCGGCGACGTCACGATCCCGAGGCTGCTATAAATGTGGAGACCCAACGCATTTCAAGTGGGACTGCCCCCTGTGGGTGCGGAGGGAGACGCCTCCTGCCACCACAATTGCTCCCAGCACGCCGCAGGCGGCGCCCAGCCCGCTTCCGGGAAACTAGGGGGGGGCCCCCGCCGGGGAAAGGCTGGGGGGCCAGACGGGGGAAACAGGGGTAAGGGGCGCACGAGAAATGGGAGGCCCGGGCATGACTGTGGAGGGATGGCTGGAGGGCTGCGCGGTGAGACTCCTGGTGGATACGGGGGCCACCGTGAGTCTGGTCTCCTCTGCCTGGTGGAAGAACCACGGCGGGGTGAGGGAGTTATCGCCCGCGGCTAGACCCGTGACTTGCGCCGACGGACGGCCGCTGGCGGTGGAGGGCGCCCTCCGAGCCAACCTGGTGCTGGGAAGGCGGAAATTCCCGGTAGAGTGGCTGGTGGCCGACGTGGGCAGTGAAGCCATACTAGGAGCCGATTTCCTGCGGGGCCACCGAGTGGCCGTCCATCTGGCGACCTGTACGCTGAGTTGGGAACCGGAGGAGGGGACGGAAAGGTGTCGGGTGGTGAGCCGCCAGGGGGCCGTGGTGGGTGGCTATACGGAGGCGGTGATCACCGGCGTCGTAGGCAGAGGATGGAGGGGGGAATCGCAAGGGCTGCTGGAGGGAGATACCCGGAAGGACTGGCGGGTTGGTCGCGCCTTGGTGCGGATCACGGAGGGTCAGTGTCCGGTGAGGATCCTCAATCCAGGGCCAGAGGCGGTGGCAGTCTGCGCGGGGGCCACCCTCGGATTCCTGGAAGAAACCGAGGCGGAAGAGGGGCAGGGAGAGTGCCGGCGGGTGGGCAGTGGGGAGGAGGAGAGCGATATATCTCGGGGGGAGGGAGGGACCCCCCCGGGGGACCCCCCGCCACCGGGGTGGGAGCACCTCCTGGAACTCACGGACCACCTGGAGCAGGGGCGGCGGGAGTCGCTTCTGGAGATACTGAAAGCGGAAGCGGACGCCTTCCAGTTAACGTCAGACCAGAAGGGTCATACCATGCTGGTGGAGCACCGGATAGACACCGGCGGGGCCGCACCCATTAAACAGCCTCCTCGCCGGCTGCCGCCCCACCGGAGGGGCACAGTGGAGGTACAGAAGATGTTACAGGACGGGGTGATTGAACCATCGGCGAGCCCTTGGGCGTCACCAGTGGTTCTAGTATAGAAGAAGGACGGGTCGGTCCGGTTTTGTGTGGATTACCGCCGGGTGAATGCAGTGACGGTGAAGGATGCTTACCCCCTGCCCCGGGTGGATGATTCTCTCGACACCCTGGCCGGCTCGTCCTGGTTCTCCACCCTAGACTTGGTCAGTGGGTACTGGCAGGTGGGGGTCGCCGAGGCTGATCGGCCCCGCACCGCTTTTTCCACCCACCGAGGTCTGTATCAATACCGAGTAATGCCGTTTGGCCTTTGCAATGCCCCCGGGACGTTCGAGCGTCTCATGGAGGTGGCACTGACTGGTCTCCAATGGACCAGCTGCCTGGTATATTTAGACGACATAATCGTCTTCGCGCCGACCTTCGAGGAACACCTCCGGCGGCTGCGGGGGGTCCTGGAGCGGTTACGCCGGGCTGGCCTCCGGATCAAACCATCCAAGTGTGAGCTTGCCAGACGGGCAGTCCACTTCCTGGGCCATGTGGTCTCCGAGAGCGGGGGTGGCGACCGATCCAGAGAAGATCAGGGCGGTGGAGGAGTGGGGGACACCGGCCTCGGTGAGTGAGATCCGCAGTTTCCTGGGGTTGGCCGGCTACTACCGGTCCTTTGTGCCCGACTTTGCCACGGTAGCTAAGCCTTTGTCGGCGGCGGCGGAAAAAGGGAGGTCCTTCCGGTGGTCCTCCGTGTGCGAGGAAGCATTCCTGGGGCTGAAGAGACTATTGACCACCGCGCCGGTCCTGGGCTACCCCACCGAGGACGGCCAGTTGGTCGTCGACACCGACGCAAGCGATGTAGGGCTGGGGGCGGTGCTGAGTCAACGACAGCTAGGAGTGGAAAAGGTGCTGGCCTATGCCAGCCGCACCCTCACAAAACCCGAGAGGGCTTACTGCGTGACCCGCCGGGAGCTCCTGGCCATCATCTTCGGGGTACGCAAGTTTCGTCATTACCTGGTGGGGCGGCCAGTGGTGGTCCGGACTGATCACGCCGCGCTGAAATGGTTGCTAAGGATGAAAGACCCTGAAGGCCAGATGGCCCGTTGGATTCAGATCCTAGGCTGTTATGACCTGAACGTCCAACACCGGCCAGGGCGCTCCCATGGGAATGCGGACGGGCTCTCCCGGGCCCCCTGTAGGCAGTGCGGGCGTGAGGAACCGGAACGCTGTGCCGCTATAACTCGAGGACGAGGGCTCGCCGCTTGAACGGGCGGCCCTGGACGTCATGGGTCCCCTGCCTCGGACTCCCCGGGGGAACCGCTACATCTTGAGCGTAGCCGATTATTTTACCAAGTGGGCGGAGGGAGTGGCTCTTCCTAACCAGGAGGCAGAGACCGTGGCCCGCGCTTTTGTGGAAACGTTTGTGTGCCGCATGGGCCCCCCCGTCACTCTCCATTCAGACCAGGGAAGGAACTTCCAGGTGGCGGTGTTCAAGAATGTTACACGCCTGCTAGGAATTGTCCAAACTCGGACGTGTGCATTCCGCCCCCAGAGCGATGGCATGGTGGAGAGGGCCAACCGAACGGTGGAGGGGTTGCTGGCCACGGTGGTTAAGGACGACCAGCTAGACTGGGACCTCCACCTACCCCTGGTGATGTGCGTGTACCGGTCCTCTGTACACCATTCCACCGGGGTAAGCCCCAACATGATGATGTTGGGGAGGGAAACGAGCGCCCCCCTATCACTGGTCTACCCGGAGGAGGGGTGGCCGGGGGCCACCGGGGAGGATTACGCTGCCCACCTCCAACTGGGGATGGAAAAGGCTCATGGCTGGGCCCGCCGGCAACTGGGTAAGGCGGGTAGCGAGGCAGCGGCGTAACTACGACCAGCGCGCCGCCGCCCAAGTGATCCCGGAGGGCGCCACGGTGTATTATTTCCACCCCCTCAAACACCCGCGGCGGTCCCCTAAGCTAGAATCGTGGTGGACGGGCCCCTGGACAGTGTCCGCCCGCATAGGAGGACCCGTGTACGAGATACGGTGGGGACAGAAGCGAAGAGTGGTCCACCAGGACTCCCTGAAGGTGGCGCCACCAGCTGAACAACTGCGGCGGGTCTGCCACCTACCGGGTGGCGGCTTAACTAACGTAGCACAACCGACAATGGACGCCAACAGGTCAGCGGTCGAGTGCTACTTCGGCAATTTTGAACGCAAAGAGGGCGCGGGACGATCTGGAGTGTGGTTGACGGGCCGAGATAGACAGAGGGGGCACTCTAGAAGACGGTCAAACACCTGGCGGAGAGCGGAGAGACGGAGAGCGGCTAGAGACGGAGAAGCAACAGACGACGGGCTAGCAGACGCCGCCTCTGGGAGTTGCTCGGAGAGCGACGTCACGGGGGGGGGGGGGGGGCGGCGGGGGGGGGGGGGGGGGGGGGGAGAGTGCGGAGCGTAGTCTCGCGACCCCCGAGAGAACCCGAGATACCGGCAGCGTCAATAATGTCGGCCAACAAGAAGTTCGAGTGTCTAGAATGCGGCAGCCAGTTTACGCGGGCTGATGGGTTGAAGCGTCATCGGGAAAGTTTACACGAGGAGGTGGGAACAGGATGGGGCTGTCCCGACTGCGGGGCGAAGTACCGGAGCGTCAGGAAGCCGGACTATGTGAAGCACCTCCGCAAACATGACCACCGGTGGTCACATTACCCGGACGAACTTCCGATGCCCACACCGATGAGGTTCGAGGCGGGAGGAAAAGCGGCTGTCGGGGGAAAGAAGAAGGGAGCCCGCGCAGCAGAGAAGGGGGAGGCTGCTAAGGACAAGCCAGAGGCGGGGCCGGTGGCCAGAGTGTTGGCCGAGTCCACCCCGCCCCGCACCGGGGGAGCCGCGCCCCTCACCCCGTCCCTGACCGATCCGGAAGTGTTCCTGGGACTCGATAGCGACGACGACAGCAGGGCGGTGATACCAGAGACTGAGGAGACCCTTACCCACCTCAGCGAGGGGGAGACCACCCCGGACCGCCCCCGCTGGCCCCGCACGCCGAGCCCCGTGGACAGGAAGAGACGCCAGTCCCCGAGGATAAAAGGGAAGCGGGAGGAGCGGGGACGGTCCCCTGCAAGGCGAGTACGACACCGGTCCCCCCGGGGACCAGAGGAGGAGCCTCGCAGCTCTTCGCATACCACCCGGCGGTCAGGCTCGGCTACCCCCCCTCCCGGAGAGGAGGGGACCCCCCCCCCCCACACCGAGACGGGAGGGAAAGAAGAAGGAGGCCGTCCCCAAGAGTGAGAGGCCGACCATCTCTACCAGCCCCCCCCCCCGTAAGAAGAGGAAGGCGCTGTCCCCGGTGGCGGGCACGAGCCGGGAGCCAGACCATCCGCCGCAGGGGGAGGAGAGCACCACCTCGACGCAGGCAACCGACCAGGAGGCCAGTCCACTGGGACTATTCGCTTGTGGGCTGGACCATGAGGATGATGAGGAGGTGGGGCCCCCCCTGACGACGCCAGCGCCACCGGCCACCCTGCTCTCACCGGGAGACCTAGGGGAACTGTCCAGAATACTCAAAGACTTGAGCGAGGCCCGGGACCGCCTGGCCGGAGGGAGCCAGGTGGCGTGCTCCCCTTTATCCCAGCAGGCGGCGGCCATCCTCACCGGGCTGTCACCCCTCGTAGAGAGCGCGACGGCAGGGTGGCCGCACCACGGCGGAGGGGGCTCGGACACAGTGCCGCCTCTCTCGAGGCAAGCACCGAGGAAGGGGGAGGTGGCGCGGACGCGACCAGACGCCCCTACCTCTCCTACGACGGCCCAGGACCGGCGGACCGCCTCCAACCGCCCGCCCTCCCCCTCCCAAGTGGAGGAGGACGAGCCGCTACCCGAGGGTAACCAACAGAAGCCAGCACCCGTCGGTCCCTCCGTCTCCCGGGAGGAAAGGAAGGGAGACCGGGAGAGATCCGCGGACGCGGAGAAGGGGGGCACCAGGAAGCCATCCTCCCACAAACGCCGGATGGAGCAACTGGTGGTGGCGCCTCTGCCGGTGGCCCCAGGCATCCTGGAATTCGAGACAATCAAGGCGGTGGTGGCCACCTGGGACCGAAAAAACAACATCAGAATCGTCCCACCACCGAGACCGGAGGGAGCCGTGAATTACGGGGTGGAGCTACCCTGGGTGGAAGAGCCAACCGACAACCTCGGATCGTGGGCCCACCAGCAAGAGCCCTACCACTTCCGGGGGGAGGGCCGCCACGTGGTCAGGGGGAGTCAGCTCTCCCGGTGCGCTGTCTCGGAGCGAGGAGAGGTCACCGTGACCTACGAAAGGTCCACCACGTACCTGAGGGTGAGTGGAGATGGTTCGCTCTGGTTTATCGGGACGACCGGTGGATGTACTTCCCCGGAGTGGAAATGTTTACTCTGGTCTATCGGGACGACCGGTGGATGTACTTCCCCGGGAACATGTTAGGGCCCACCGGCCACCCCCTCTGACTGTACTGGTGGAGGGGGATCGGCACCGGGGGGAGGCATAGTGGGGAGGTGAGAGGGGTTGGTCCCCCCACTGGTCACCCAGGAGTGAGGGGAGAAAAGGGGCGGTAATGGCCAAAGTAAGCGGGATGCTGATGTGCGAGAAGGAAGGGGAATAGGAGAGGAGGAGACCTACTGCGTACCAATAGTGTGTCCTTCATATTCCAGAGCTCGCGGGGAGAGGAGGCGGTGGACCCTCCAGGATCGGATCCCGGAACCTCGGGCGGCGGTGACGGTGGGAGGACCGGCGGCGGAACAGGAGGAGCACGACCCCGGTAGACCCCCCTATGGGGCCCCCGGTGTAAGCCCGGTAGACCGCCTTATGGGGTCACCGCGGTAAGGAAGGAACGTTAAAAGAGTTGTGTTAAAGCCATTATTTTTTAATAAATGTTACTGTATTGAATGTTTCTATCCTCGTTAATTTTTAGCTTGTATAGGGTAAGCTCCACCGGAGCAGGCCTGCTATGGCAGGGTAAAGTAGAATCTCCCTTAAGGAGACCAAGACCCCCCCTCTGGGGGCACTAAGTATGTAATGACCGGCTAGCGGCAACCCACCGCCGGTGGGATCGTCAGGCGCCACAAGGAGTGGTTTCGGCCTTAAAAGTAGGATAAGTAAGTAGATAAGGTGAGGAGAGTGTGGCAGGCAGGTAGGAAGGGAAGGGGGCCGGCGGTAGACTGGGACCCACCGCCGGTGGAACAAGACGTACGCTACTAGATGGAAGGACGGACGAACCTGCCGGCGGTGGAGGGATCCACCGCCGGGGTACCCAGCGGCCGCGGGGGGTCGGGACCCACCGCCGGTGGAGGGTCCCACCGCCGGTGGATGAAACTACCGCTAAGGATGGGGACCCACCGCCGGTGGAGGAGGTCCACCGCCGGTGGATGGGACCCACCGCCGGTGGAGGGTTCCCACCGCCGGTGGACGAAACTGCCGCTAAGGGTGGAGACCCACCGCCGGTGGAGGAGGTCCACCGCCGGTGGACGGGACCCACCGCCGGTGGAGGGTTCCCGCCGCCGGCGTGAGAGACCCACCGCCGGTGGACGAGGAACCGCCACTGGTAGACCAGGAACCACCAGGGAAGGCGGGACTGACTGACAGCCGGGGAAACGCCGTGACGTCATCATCAGCCTATAAAAGCAGCGACTCGAGCGCCCTGGGGACACTTATGCGCCAGAGCTCAACCCGAGCACTTCCGGCCTAGCTTAGCCACACCTCCTGCCGTCGAGCAGTTAGCCTGTATCTAGTAATGTAGAAATGCGAATCAACCCAACACGGGTAGCTTGTACAGCGGTTGTTTATTGCAATAAAACCTGTTATCAACTATAGTTCTCTTGTTCTCGTGGTTTGTCTTTCTGCTACAATATATATATATATATATATATGGTACTGTGTGATACAATAGTGGTGGCCTTAGACCTTTTAGTACTTAGACGTGTATTATACCATGTGCAGGAATGTCATATATATATATATATATATATATATATGATAAAAAAGGAGACATAGTGAGTGCGTCTGAATTATATGTTCCTTGTTGAAACTACTGAAATTATCTTACCCCCGTGTGAATGTGGCCGCACACGTGTGAATGCGGCCGCACATGTGTACCCGGGGATGGGCGGGCGGTGGGGGAGGGGGGAGGGTTTCCCACTGAGTCAACCTGTACAAACGTGGCTGGCGGGGGGCGGTGGGCGGTGGGCGGCGGGCAGGGGGGGGCTTCTCACTGAGGCTGGCTGGGGGTGGCGTGGGGTGGTGGGGGGGAGTCGGGGGGTGACGGGGGTGGCAGGAGACGGGGGTCGGCAGGTCTAAAAACAACAACGGGCATAATAGAGGTAGCAGACTTTTTTAATTTTCAGTACACATACACATACGCCTGGCGTATATATATCGTGCAGAGCATGTTTTATCTTGGATACGCCAGGCGTGAAATACAGCCAAGTCGCGCATGTCTACATATGGAAACGTAGACGCCCGAAACACAGACGCAGATAAGAGGTGTATACAAATATAAACAAGCCACTTTACAGCTGATACGTGCGTTATCGCGATGGCGTATATATATGTAAAATGGTGGTTTTCGTGCAGAGATTCTACCACAAACTCTTTGCTTCCCATTACTAAGTAAACTATTGATTTGACAAACCTTTCCGTTAGTTTATTTTCTTTCATCATAACCTTGAGATGTTTTTCTGTCACGACAATCGATAATAGTGTCCGTTTGGGAGGCATCAGTGTCCTATAGACATAAAATCGTACAAGGAGGTGTTTTTCAGTCGTGACAATACTTGAAAAGGGCAACTGAACACTGAAACGTTTTGAATACCGCTGCACCTAAATAAAGCCTATCACCAAAACCGACTTGGGAAGTTGTTGAGTTGTATTTGTTCTACACTTAACTACAATTACAATAAGTTTTAAAGTGAAAAAAACAGAGCTATAACTACCCATTGTCCCTGTATGATGTTAGATTAATACCAGCTCTGAATGTGGTACATGAGGGTTGCATGTCTAGGAATACTTCATTTGAGTGGTATGAAGTCTATTGAATGAGCATACAAGTCACTTCATTGTTATGGTAACCCATTATTATGGGTATTTACAATATTATGGAGCAATTTTATCCTTCACTGCCTGCTGTTGTTCCCAAGATGGCAGCTACGGGGTCGACCGGGGCGACGACCGAGTCAACACAACCTCCACCGAGTATGCTGGTGTATTTATTGAGCACGGGAAATCGCGCTCATATACGTCATCTAGAAGGGTTAGAATGCTCACACAGGCTTTCAGCTTACTGCAAAGAATCTAACCCTTCACTATCAATGCACCAGCTAGAAAGGCCTAGTGAAATGGGCAGGGGTCCAGTATCCCAGGCTGACCATACAGGCGCTGTGCCAAGTCACACTTGACTTGGTCTTACATCACAATATTTGGCCCTTATTTGTCCTGAACCAGTTTATGATGGGACAGAATCCCTCCATGCTGCAGAGTCAGCAAACCTGTTTGACCAGTTATTCACCCTTGTGCTTTTAGTGACTGCAGCCCAACCCCCTCCCCCTGCCCACTCCCACCCCCACCCCCACACCTACTCTCTGACTTTTTCTACTAACAATCAGAAACTGATGGGACACATTCCCTACATGGCACAGAGTCATCAAACCTGTTTGACCAGTTATTCACCCTTGTGCTTTTAGTGACTACAGACACACCCCCTCCCCCTGCCCACTCCCACCCCCACCCCTACACTACTCTCTGACTTCTTCTACTAACAATCAGAAACTGATGGGACATATTCCCTACATGGCAGGGAGCCAGCAAACCTGTTTGACCAGTTATTCACTCTTATGCTTTTAGTCACCACATGCTGATTCAAGACTTGTAAGACTGTTGTGAGACTGTTATGAGACTGTTGCAAGTCTGTTGCAAGACTGTTGCAAGACGGTTGCAAGACTGTTGTATGACTGTTGTAAAACTGTTGCAAGACTGTTGCAAGACTGTTGCAAGTCTGTTGCAAGACTGTTGCAAGATTGTTGCAAGACTGTTGTAAGACTGTTGCAAGACTTTTGTAAGACTGTTGCAAGACTTGTTAGGCTGTTGTAAGACTGTTGTAAGACTGATGCGAGACTGTTGTAAGATTGTTGCAAGTCTGTATATCTGTTGTAAGACTGTAGTAAGGCTGAAACAAGACTGTTGTAAGACTGTTGCAAGACTGTTACAAACTGTTGTATATCTGTTGTAAGACTGTAGTAAGGCTGAAACAAGAATTGTAATACTGTTGTATATGGCCAATACAAAACTGTTGCAAGACTGATACAAGACTGTTGCAGGACTGATGCAAGATTCTTGTAAGATGGTCACAAAACCATTGTAAGACTGTTGTAAGACTAATACAAGACTGGTACGAGACTGTTGTAAGATAGTTGTAAGGCTGATACAAGACTGCTGTATGCCTGTTGCAAGATTTGTTAGACTGTTGTAAGGCTGATATGAAACAATTCTCATATAGGCCTTACAACAGTCTTACAACAGGCTTACAACAGTCTTGTATCAAACTTACAACAATCTTACAAGAGTCTAGCATCAGTTTTACAACAATCTTACAAGAGTCTTACAAGAGTCTTGCAACAATCTTACAACAGTTTGCAACAGTCTTGCAACAATCTTACAACAGGTGGCGAGAGTCTTGCAAAGTCTTATACCAATCTTACAACAGTCTTGCAACAGTCATACAACAGTCTTTAACCAGCCTAACAATAGTCTTGTGTCAGCTTTACAACAATCTTATAACAGTCTGGCAACACTCTTACCACAGTCTTGTAATAAAAAACAGTCTTGCAACAGTCTTGCAACAGTCTTACAAGTCTTAAAACAGTCTTAAAACAGTCTTGTGAAAAAAATCTTAGGGTCATGATAAACAACACAAGGAAAATTGGAAATATTATGTGAGAGTTTATGGTACTTTAGAAGTGCCGCGCTCATCCATTGTAAATGGAAATATCATTAGCTCCTAGTATAGAACTGCATCGAGAATCGTATAAATAGACAATACTCCACGAGTTTGGCTGGGCCGCAATCGTCATCGACGCGAAGCCGAGTGACGATTATGGCACAGCCAAACATCACAACTTCAGAATAATCAGAATATACTTAGCAAATCCACTACGCCACGGCCGTGGTGTAGTATTGTAACTTTACCAGGGTGATCGTTGAGTATATTTTTCTAATGTTATTCCTATGGCTAAACTTGTACCAGAGGTGAGATAAAGTGCGAGCACTCCTGCTTGGACCGGCATACAGGGAATACAGTAGAACAAGTCCACATGTGTTCCGGAAAACTACTAGTCCTGAAGCAGGCCGTGCAGGAAGTGTGTTTGAGAGTACATACATTTGATTTTTGAGCTCCTGAATCTTCTGATTTCAAATCTACTTTTTGCCAGTTTGTACAGACTCTGAGATTTAAGCGTTTTGAATAAAAATATGAAAAAAAATTAAATAAATATATTTATTTCAACTTAACTTCAAAGCAAATCACATTTAATGAGTTATTCTCAAAGGAATCCCATATTTGATAAACAAAATTGCATATGGGAAGATTGATAGTATATTTGACCATGAAACATCAGCTGTAGGGCAAATTAAGGTCAATTTTGTCTTTTCATGCAAAACTATAAAATTTATGAGATGAAATGCAATAGGTTTGCAGAACAGAATAGTTCTACATCATTCCTTAAAATATGGACATCTTACATTCTATACAAAAGCCTTGTTAATGATTTTAAAGTCCAGTAAAAGGTCAAAGAAGGTAAGACTTGACTTTTACGTTAACTGACACTTCAACTCTGTCCAGATGGGCGATGTCTCCTTTGCCACAAACCAGGCCACTTTAAATGGGAATGCCCTCAGCGGGGGTGGTCGGAATGGGGAACAAGAACCAACGAGGAATGACCGGCGGAAAACTAGATGCGACCCCGGCTGACAGTTGGGCAGGGGTCGCCCAGAGGGATATAGATAGGCCAAAAACGGAAGTCATTCGGGGTCAGAAGGAAGCGCAGGGGCCCGGGCTTGTGGTAGTTGGCCAGGTATGGGGGGGGGGGGGGGGGGGGAGAGCATCCAGTTTCTGGTCAATACTGGGGCAGGGGTTAACATCTTGTCTCAGGGTTGGTGGAGAAAGCACCAGAGACCAGGGGAGGTCCCTCTGTCGTCCCAGCCCATCTATTGCGCCACTGGCCCTGGAGGGAAAACTTTGGGTGCCCTTACGGCTGGGGAAATGGGACATCAGTATAGATGGCACTAACCGACGTGGACATGGACGCCATACTCGGGACCACGGGATCTCGGTAGGTCTTCATCAGGGGAGACTGGTGTGGCCCGGACCTCCGGACCGATGTATGTTGATATACTGACACACCACCCAGATCCAAGGCCAGGTGGAGGGTGGAGGTGGTTTGGGATTGGCTGGACAGGGGGCGTGGGATTATTGGAACCACAAGCTGCAGCCAGCAACCCATTCCAGGTAAAGAGGGTAGTGTTCTTCCCGGAGGACGGTCAAGTACCAATACAGGTTTTGAACCCGGGGCCGCAGACCCTGTCAGTGTATCAAGGAACTACGCTGGGGCACATAGAGGCCGTAGACCTGGGACCCCATCGGAAGGTATCCGGCCAGCAATGCCGCCGGCTCACCGCACTACCACCGGAGGTGCTGGCGGAGCTGCTGGGGGAGTGGATACGGCGGTCCACGCAGCGTTAACCGCAGTCCTTCGCCGACATGTAAATGCCATTCAGAGGGACGAGCGGGATATGGGACGAACCGATGGTACAACACACCATTCTGACCGGGGAGGCCACGCCTGTCAAACAGCCCTCGAGGCGGCTGGCTCCTCACAGGAGGGAAGTCGTGACACATCAAGTCCAGGAGATGTTAAAACAGGGGGTGATCGAACCTGTGGAAAACCCATGGGCTTCGCCTGTGGTCCTTGTGCGAAAGAAAGACGGGACAGCCCGGTTTTGTGTCGATTATCGGCGAGTAAATGAATGCACCATCAAGGATGCATAACCCCTACCCCGCATCGATGATTCGCTGGACTCAATGGCCGTAGCCCAGCGGTTCAGCCGTAGCCCAGTGGATCTAGCCTCCGGGTATTGGCAAGTGGAGGTCTCGGCTGCAGACCACACAAAGACGGCTTTCACGACCCATCACGGACTATACCAGTTCAAAGTGATGCCTTTCGGGCTATGTAACGCCACAGGCACCTTCGAGTGGTTAATGGAGTTAGCCCTAAGGAGACTGCAGTGGCAGACCTGTCTAGTCTACCTCGACAACGTGATAGTGTTCGCTCCCTCGCAGCAAGAACATCTAGACCGCTTGGAGGAGGTCCAACAACGATTGGAGGATGCTGGATTAGAATTAAAGGCTAAGAAATGTCATCTACTACGGCGCCAGGTAGAGTTTCTGGGCCACGTCGTATCCGGAGCAGGCATCCCCACGGATCCCCAGAAGGTAGCGGCGGTACGTGACTGGCCGTAGCCGGCAAACGTACACGAGGTACACAGCTTCCTGGGCTTGGCTGGATACTAGCGGTCCTTCGTACCTAATTTTGCAAAGGTAGCCAAACCGTTGACTGCATTATCCGAAAAGGCCAAGGGACCCTTCACCTTCTCTGCTGAGTGCCCGCAGGCTTTCGAGGCATTACACTTGGCTCTGGCCGACGCCCCAGTGTTGGCTTACCCGCAGGAGGACGGCAAGCTACCTGGCAAAGGTAAAAAGACCAGAGAGAACCGCCGCCGCCACTTCTCTCGCCTTGGAACAGAGACAGCCAGGGCACCTCCGACAGCAGCGTCGCACCGTTGTGACCCGTACCCGGAGGGTCCGGCTTGGGTGCAGTGGGCTCCAGGCCACAACCCTGATTGCCTGGGCCGTTGGGCAACATACTTACACGCCCCTGAGCTGGGTGCTGGATATCAGGCGGTTGGAGGGCACCGGGACTCCCGTGTCGAAATTGTGGGAGACGGATTGTACCGGATGGTGACAACAACGACTAATGTCTACAGGAGAAAGGCACTTCCGATGAGTACACCTGGGTCTCCCAGTAGTTGACAATTAGCCCCATTTGTACTAGCTTTTGCCCTTGTATTTTTGCTGTATGTGTATGGTTGTTTCACTCCAGTAATCGGGATATGTTGGTTTCTCCTAGCCGACAGGAGGGCAGTGACGGGGGACTGGGCCGGACAGTGGACAGAACTTCCGGAGGGTGGCGGAGCAGGCCGCTGATTTGGGCGCAAGGTGAGCCCAGAGAAAGGGAGCCAGATCAGAGGTTCCCCTCGTCGGTATCGGGTGGTACTAGAGACAGGGAAGAGAGGACTCCAGAGGTCTTACCAGGAGGCGAGGACAAGGGTCAGCGAGTTGTTGGGGTACAGTTACACCCCCCTGGAGTATGAGTACTGTGGCGTTACTTGGCTGTCATTGGGGCACTATGATGCCCCCCAGTTTGCCTGGGATGTGAGGATCGTTGAGTGGATTGGCCATTGTTGGCATCTCGTTACACCCCCTTGGTTGCGGTGGACTGGAGGATTGGTTACTCACGTGGCCGTGCAGTGAGAAGGATGGGTTGTGCTTGTGGCGTTGTGTTACCCCACATACTAGGGGCTTGTATGGTTAAGACTTTGTGAATGAACAGTTACCGACTTTGATAATGACAAGTTATGACTTTGATAAAGAACAGTTAATTGACTTTTTCTGGGGCGGACGGTTGTTGATTGGGAGGGGAGAGTGTGGTGAGCCTTCCGGAGGGGTGCCTCCGGTTTTCCGGAGGCACCTCCAGAGGCTTCGGAGGGGCTTCAGAGGGTTACCTCGGTAACGCTCCGAGAGCCCACCAGGGGGCACCCTGGTCCCGGAAGTGAAGTCAGAGGACATCCGGGAGACTTAATTACTACATAAGTCTCTGATTGTCCTCCGGACGTCAGTCCGTCTCACGACTGGGCCCGAACCACCTCCTGAAGGCTCCCTGCGAACCTCCTGATCGACACCCTCCAGTGCATACTTACCTGGTGAATGTGTGTGTAGGTCCGATAGGAACTGGAGGGCGAGTCGTATATCTGTGAACGGAGTCTAATTAGAGTTTTGCCAGAGGCAGCTACCTTGATTACTGCACGCTGTCTACCGACCTCTGTTGAGAGCGTTGTGAATAAAAGCCTTACCTTGTACTTGTGTCTCCTAGTCGTTTTGTACTACATTATATTAAAAAAAACGACCCGCCTTTACACTTGAATTCAGAGCAAAAATTATTGTGTGACATCATTACTACCTCTCACTCTCCCAGCAGATCTTTCGTGGTGCTTGTGCTTACTTTAATCTCTGTTACAATCCCCGATATCACTCTCCATAACAACATTCTGACGTCATGATGCTACTCAGCAACAGTAACTTCACCCGCTAGTTCACTCTCCCAGAAGATCTTTCTGGGTGCTTACGGTACTAATCTCTGCTACAACCCATGCTATCACTCACCAACGACTTTCTGACGTCATCACGGAGGCGTCACTAAGCGGATCACCAGTGACCTATTGATCAAGGTGAATGTTCGGGATTCATACACACTGCATCGCTCGAGCAATCTAAGGCAAAGTCTAGGTTTTGCGGAGCGATAAACTGGAGCGGCGCAGTGTGGGATTCATAGTGCCTCGATCACTGTAGGGTGAGACCATGAGGCAGTGACTTGTAAAATGGCGTTTTCAATTATTTCTCTGTAGATAGTTATAAAGAGACATAGTGAGTGTGACTCAGAGAGGAACAGATGTAATTCAGTCACACTAACCATGTCTCTCTATATAATTAATTTTCCTAATGTTGATATCACCTGTAGCGATGTAGGCCTAAACAACCATTTTAAGGTGCCGTTTTGTAGACTCGCATACAAAAACCTGTAAATGATTAAATATTTTTCTCGTTTCAACGTGAATAATTTTGGAAATACAGAAACCTGTAGGCCTAAGCACCCTAGACAAAAAGGGTCAATCTATTTTCTCCAAAAGTATATATATTCAACTTGCTGATTTTTGTATATTTGTTGAGATTACAGTTTTATCCTCAAGTTATTCTACAGTTCTAACCCTCATGAATAGTGCTTGAAAATATAAGTCCGGGTTATAGAAGCTGGCAATATGTCATTTCTTTCTTTTTCTTTTTTTTAAGCCTTATTATTTAAAACAGATCCACAGACAAAGGTATCAAAACGATTTCAGCCGAATCATTGGGATTACATGATCGGGCAAAATCTGGGATAAACCGTCGATGTTTTATAATGACTGCCTTTAATACAGACCACCGAATACTGACTTAACTAACATGATACCTACCTTGGAAAGTATATGATTTCCCCTGTAGTATGTCCGTAAGCAAATTAATGACGTCTTGTTGACAAGTTGATGATGTGTTTGTCTGGTTCGATTCGGAGTCCAGCACTGATGTCAATTCATGGCGGAATTTTGAATCAAACAAAAATGGGTAATTGTATCTCATCAACGGTTCAAATTGTTTTATATTTTCATCGAAACTGTTCTTTGAATCTTGGGACAATTTTAGAATTGTCCCCGCGCGTTGTTTTGCCTCTGGTTCCTGTGGTGGTGACAAATCATGCCATCTTCCATTCATTCGTTCACAATTTGTGTATTGAACAGCGACAGTAATCAAAAGTAAAACCACAACGAGCGCTTCACTGACATATGCTGTATTTCCCATGTTCCTTGTAGTAGTTGGTCTAATTCTGTCGCTGGCCTATGAAATAAAAATTATACACCGCAGTCAGTTGTACCATAGAGATGTACAAAGACAGTGTAGCCAAAGATCCTCGAAACACTTGTCCTAGTGGTTCTATGCCTATTAATGTACGCACATTTCAATAGGTCACATGATAAAGACGAGCGTCATGTGACGAGGTTAAGGGTATCAGCTTATCTACCGGGTGTTCGCAGGACAATTGATAAAGAACCATGAATAACATCATGATACTTTTGCTACTGTTCCATTATATATTCAAATTTGCTACCATATTTCAAAACACATCCAGTTTTAGTCGAATGTATGAGTAGAACATATTTCTGCAACTAGATCTACTGGTATATGTAATTGTAGGCCAAAGTTAACACTGTCTGTGGTGCACTCTCCTAGCAGATATCCTGCGTTCTACTTCCTCCGGCCGCTTGTATCTGTAAGCACTAGCGCCGCAAAAGATCTGGGAGGAGTGTGTCTGTGGTGTGGAACTCTTCAGCGTCATTGGTGTCACTCTTTGACGTTATAAAAGCGTACGTCAAGGGGTGAAGGTCAGAACCTCAAATCAGAGTATCGCTCACGCGGCTCAGGCATAATTTGTAGCATTTACCACATGAGGGGTGGATGATGAACCCGATGCTGTCAATGGATGTCATTGAACCCTTATTTGAAATGGAGCGAAGAAAAAGCACAATTTTGATGATCAGATTAATAAGATTGGCAATTGCTGTCATGGTAGTAACGCAGAACTTCTGCTCCGGAGGTTAGTATTCCTTTGTAGTTTGCTATCAGTATCAATTCTATCTATTCCGATAGACGATATTGCTAGAATACATAATACCTATAGGAGGCTGACAGAGAGGACACATCTAAGTGATGTGTACCGGTATAGATCTACGTGCACGTAAATTCGTTGTAATGGATGTTACTGTTAGGCCTATGTTGGGCGTCCGGCGGATATAACTGTAGGCGTAGTGTAGCCTAGGTAAATCTGTTGTATCTAGATCTACATCATACATGTAAACATTGTAATACCGGTAGGCCCCTACCCACATTTACCCACAGTCCCCTGTACACACATAATCAGATACCAGCCTCCTTAAATCATCAAATCCCATGGCATCATTGGCATCACACCCACCCCCTTCGCTGATACTGATAGTGATAATGCTCCGATTCCCGTAGCCTTGGCTTAAACTTAAAGCATACTGGACAATTTGGCTTGAAATTTAAGAATCTAAATTTCCTGAAAGCTGAATGTGATGATCTCTAAGTTTTATAGAACACAAATCTAATTTCAAAGTCGGGGGTCACCATGCTAGTTTTTGATTTAGACAATAATATCATGATAATCATCAGTGGCGTCAGAATAGGGGGGGGGGGGCAGGGGGCAGCCGCCTTCCCCCCCCCCCCCACACACACTTTTTTGCCAGCCCCCAAAAAGTCAGCACCTTCAAATCTAACCCAATCAAGTGTAAAAACTGTCTAGATTATAGAATCTAGTATAAATCTAACTTTTTAGATTTCAACTGTGAGTGTGACTAAGCCTTGACTTTTCACTGTGGAAAAGCATGCAATGATGGCTAAGCACTGACTTTTCACCATGGAAACTGTCAAACTCTGATTTTTTAGGCTGCAATGATAGATATGCCCTGATTTTTTCGCGTGCAATGATGGCTAAGCCCTGACTTTTCACCATGGAAAATGTCAGTTTATCGTGTGTAATGAAGGCTAAGAGCTAACTTTTCACAGACTTTTCGCAGATTTACAGTAAATCGGCCAATGTCAAAGTCTGCCTTCATACCAAGAAAAAAGTCAGCAATTTTCAATCCCCCCCCCCCCCTGTCAAAATGTTTTGAGACCCCTGTAACTATAAGATACAGTAGAACTCTGCCTAATGGACACCCCACGTAAGCGGTCACCCCACGTTAACGGACACCTTTGGTCAGAACGGTTCCCTATATCAGATGTTTCTTTACTATATACCTACTGCCGTAAGTGACGTAATTACTACACGCTACTCCCCATGATGTACTGCACATCTGTGCAGTATATCAGGGTTCATTTCACGATCGTAACGGATATGATTACGAGGTCAATATTTAAAAATGGCCGCCGGTGTCTCCGCTTCGACATCGGTAACGTTAACGTTGGAGTACATAGAGAAGACTTACTGAAATACTGTAAAATCAAAAATACATATATAATTTACAGAAAAACTTTGAAGTATTGTAATAAAAACCTGAATAAAGATGGCAAGCACCTTAAAAACAGGAGTGCAATGAGAGAACAACTGCAATGTTTTTTTCCCGACGTTTTCCCGCTGGTTCCCCGCTGGTTTGCAAGTGACAACAATTGTTGCTATGCAGGTTGCTATGTGTGTTGCTATGCGACAATGTCACGTCCGCATTCCACGATCGAAGCGAAAGCTAGGGTTCATGTCGATCGTTCTGTGCCCAAATCGGACTGAAAATGGCTCTTACAACTTAATAAAGGTAACTATATGAATGTTCTGTAGGCATATAGTAAAGATAAAACGTTGTGCCTGTAATCGTAAAAATTTCGATCCTCACTCTGGCCTTTGGCATGTTTACAACTCGGTGTGAACACCTCGTTGTAAACATGCCAAGGCCAGAGTTCGGATCGAAATTTGTACGTTTACAGGAACATTGTCTTATTACTTTACACCCATGTAAGTGGATAGCCCGCGTAGGCGTACACTTTGGCCCGGAACGAAGGATGTCCGCTTACGCGGGGTTCTACTGTATATCTAGAAATTCAGGTTATTTTTCAATTTCACATAGTAAAATCCATATGACTTTCCACAAACCTTCACAGAATACAATAGATATTATGGTGAGCCTATCGGATGGCACCTGTGGCGATGGCTCCGGATGCCCCTGGATGCCTTGGAAGGTTCAGAGGGGCTCCGGAGGGTTGTCTCGGTAATGCTCGGTGGCACCCTGGTCCCGGAAGTGTCTTAAGACTGGGCCCTAACCACCTCCTGTAAATCTCCTGATCGACATCCTGCGGCTGCTGTGGCCTATACGGCCTCGATGGACAAGTCCTAAGGAACCGGAGTAATCAGAGACGTTGTTGTTGTGTTACCTTTATTGTTGTGCCCAGAGGAACCTCTTGTTCTGGCAGTTGTCCTGTAATTGTATACCAGCCTCCATTACCATAGCTGTGAATAAACCTTACATTTGTACATGTGTATCCTAGTCATTCTGTACTATATTGGTGGCAGCGGTGGAATAGAAAATGGATCCCTAACAGAATGCACACGATTCCACCCAGACAGGGCTCAGGGCTCAGGGTTGGCTGCCAAGTGGCTGGAGACAGAGTAGCCTAGGGGGATAGCCCCCCTGTCTCAGAGGAGCCGGAGGACCCGGACAGCCAGGAGATCCCTACTAGTGATTGGCCGGCAGTTGAAGTTCTGGGGGCCGTTTCACTAGTAGGGGGGTCAAAGCGAGAGGTAGGACTGCAACAGTGGCACCAACAGTGTCAATCCCAAATTTGCGTTTCATCAGTGGTCTCGCTGTTGAGGTGAGACCAACTCTCACTGTCAGCACAGGTCTCACTATGCACACGCGTTTGACGTTCGGATTTATTCGTCGACGGGCCGCGATGACGTAGAATTTCACCCTTTCCCATTGGAGTTAAGCAATGAAATTTTTACACGAGCAAGGTATATATATAACCTATAATCGTACTAAATATGAAGAAAAAGGGCCACGGCGTTCCAAAGATATCGGCGTTTGAATTTTGTCATAGCAAATGATGCACTTCCCGCCGGCCTCCGGGGGAGATAAAAAGAACAGCCAAAACCCCACCACACTACGGAGGGAGTGAAAAAGAACAGCGACCAACGCAAACGCACGGAGGGAGTAAAAAATTCAAACGCCGATATCTTGGGAACGCTGCGGCAGATTTTCTTCATATTTGATACGATTATAGGTTATATGTATACCTTACTTGTGTTAAGATTTCATTGCTTAATTCTCACGGGAAGTGGGTGAGAGTATTCTATACACGTAACAAATGAGAGGGTAGACCCTCTCGCTTACAGCAGCTCCACAGTGGCACTAACAGTGAGACCCTCTGCACTGATGAAACGAATTCTGCCACTGTTGGTGCCGCTTGTATCCAAGTGCCGTTCACGCTTGAGTGCACCTACTAATGAAACGCAAACTGCCGCTTTGCTGCCACTGTTACAAACAGCGAGACTTGTAGCTCCTAGTGAAACAGCCCCCTGGTCTGCTGGGGTGGACAGCAATTGCCAATCTGTTCACCCTCAAGGTTGCCTTGCCTCCTCATGGTGCAGACCGGATATGCTTGCATGCAAGCCTAAAAAAAATGTGACCTGGGTGGGGAGTTAGCTCAGTGGTAAAGAGCACTGGACTTTGAGTCCCACTGCAGCCACTTTTCTCCTTCACCCCAGCAGTGGTAGATTTACTGCTATATCAAAGGCCAATCCTCCTCATACCATGTCTATGTGGTGTGGGAATTAAAAGAACTCTCACCTCAGTAAATGTGTAGGAGTGAGATTTCTACCTGAGTTCATCACATAGATTCAATCATCACCTCGTGATGTAAAAGAACTTTGAGAAAGTCTAGTACTGACCTATAATGGTTGACTGGATGGTAAATCAAACCAAACAAACAAACAAACAAGGTGAAGTCCTACACCCAGATTTAGCGGCCTTTGTTCCCAGAGGGGGCACTGTAGTGCCTGTGGGATGGCCAACCACATCTTGTCTTGGCCACACCAGGGCAGAGTAGAGCAGCCCCCTGGCACCTCCCTGGTTCTCTCTGGCAGGGGGCCTGCAACCGGGAACTCAGGTGCCGGTGCACCAAGGTCTGTGGACCCCATGAATACACAGAACCAGGGCCCTGTTTTTCAGTCACGATATCCTCTTTGTAAGATATCTTACAGCTGTCAGTGTACTATAGTGAAGACATCTTAGGGGATCGGCTAACGATTGTCCGTTAAGAGCACTTAGGCTGCAGCCAGGTGTGCTATAGATAAGACATCTTTAGGGTCACGTGGTCCCAAATGTCTTCCAAAGTGTCTTAGACCTAAGACATCTATGGACATGTCGTAGAGGCCTGTGACAGACAGACTGACAGCACAGACAGCATGGCAATGGCATTCCTCGTGCCTCGTCCACGTAAAAAAAAGGAATACCGTCCTCGTAAGAATCCATTTGATGAGTTTGATGATCAAATGTTCATAAGGCGGTATCGTGTTAGTAAAAATATCGCTAGGGACTTAGCTGAGAGGTATCGGCGGTCAGACTGCTGTGGTAACCCTGGCCACACTCGGAGGGGTCAAGGAGTGTCAGCAGAAGAGAGGGTAAGTAGGCCTATAGTAATAACATTTGAAATAGTTAATGTTTATTAACAATATGACATGTATTTATCCACAATTTAATAACTGTATTATCAACAAACGTTTGTAATTTTATAAAGGTTATTAAAACAATATATTTGTGTAGGTTATAATTACTTATAGATCGTTTAGATCGTATCGATTGTTAATATCGCCTTACATTATAAAAAAATTTAAAATATCTTGAAATAATGAAATGAAATTTATATTTTTTTTTTCAGATGTGCTTAGCTCTCCGGTATTTCGCTACGGGAGCCAACTATAGTATCATCGCAGATTATCAAGGGGTATCTAAGAGCACGGTTAGCGAGTGCCTACATGAGGTCCTTGATTTCTTTGATGAGGTGATAGAGGAGTACATCAGCTTCCCAAAGACACCACAAGAGATGGAAGATGCCTCCAGTTTATTCTTTCAGCGATATGGACGAAAACCGCTCTGTATCGCCTGCGTGGATGGGACCCACATTCCAATCCTTGCCCCCAAAGATAATGAAGTGGATTTTGTTAACAGAAAAGGTTTTCATAGCCTAAATACCATGGTAAGTCAATATAATTTATATCACACATTATATAATTATTATAATATATTTAATTATAAAAAATGTATATTGCTCTTTACAGATTATAAATTAAGATTATGAATGTTTTTAGCCTACAGTCCACTTTGCAAACCACATGTGCTAATATAAAAAATATTATTATCATATATCTTTTGTTATTAAATTACACAGTCTTGATACTTTTATCATTATTTTTCATTATCTATAGATTGTTGCGGGGGCAGACAGAACTATCTATACAGTCGATCCATCGTTCCCAGGTGCCGTCCATGATAGTTTCATATTTAATTCATCTCAAATATGGAAGGATGGAGATGGACACAGACTTGCAGATTATTTTCTCCTTGGTGATTCTGGGTAGGTATTTCTTACAATAATCTATTTGGTTCATTACTGTATATTGTCATTAATGTCTGATAATATATATATCATAGTACTACTTCTGTCAAAAATTATTACAAGAGGGCGGTAGGTCTCAGGCCTATTGTGATAGTTCTATAGTCTAGAATGTGATAAAATATGTAATATTCAATCTTATTCTCCATTTTACATAGAATCAATAGCTGGGTATTCCATCTACAGTCTGTGATAATTATGCCATATGCCATCACCCGCCGTGAATGGAATAATTGTAATATAATGTGTAAATAAAATATTCAAGCATTAATAATGATGTTTTTTTACAGCTATGCCCTGACTCCCTTCCTCTTTACACTGATATTGTGTCCTACATCGGAGCAGGAGGAGGCTTTCAACTGTTGGCACATGGCCACTCGTGTCGTAGTGGAGCAGACCATTGGTATCCTCAAGCAGCGCTTTAGGTATATAAAATTTTCAATAATAATTATATTGCTTATAATAGGTTGGTTATATGTTTTATAAAATTAATATTATTTTTATTTATGAAGTGTTTAATCCCCCAAATTTCATATAAAGAATAAATTTTATTAGCGCAGTAGGTTATATCAGTCTGTCCTTGTTAAATGACAAAACTTTTATCAAGCTTAGTTCAAATATTATGGGTCCATACAGATCTACAACTTTGGGGACAAACGTTTCTACATATACTATGTTATTGACATAAGAACACCAACTATAAATATTTCTGTAGATATATGCACATCTAATACAATAGTTTTGTAATTGAAATAATATAATAATATTACATAAAAATTGGAACGCGTAAAACATGAGAACAGTTAACATTGTGTGTTTTATTATTACAGGTGCCTTGACCGACATGGTGGATATTTGTATCACAACCCCCTCACTTGTACAAGAATAGTGAACGTCTGTGTCGCACTGCACAACATGTGTGTGAAAGGACACATACCGCTACCTCCTCCTGACGATGAACCCCACGGTGATCCGCTACCACCTCAGCGTGTTCGTGCTGTTAACCCCCAAGAACCTCCTGCACCTGCTGCCAATGCTCACAAGGAAGGGCGTGTGAAAAGAAACCAATACATACGCACCTATTTCACTTAATTTCTATACTACTTAATCACCTTAATAAACATTTACTATTATATTATAACATGGTTGTTCTCTTGCTGATAACATGGTTGTTCTCTTGCTGCATTTCATGAACAAATTATCAAAACTATAATAATGCAAAGGAAATTTCAAAACACAATATATTTATATTCAATCCATTATAATTATTCTATCTATAGTGTGTATCATCTCGTGTGGGGGTCTTTTTACTTCTTATATACTTGTTTTGCATGTCTGGCCCTATTGGACTTTCTTCCTTCTGTTTCTCGTAGGCGACGTTGGGGAGTATTAATGGGCATTGCACCTGAAAATATATAAATAGATTGGTCATATTAATATTTATGTGAAAGGTTACTTTCATTTTTTTATATGCATACAATAAAGTCAATATATTAACCCCAACATATTTAGTTTTATAGATTAGGCAAAATTGTCTTAAAATAAGAAAGTTATATGTACCAAATTTTAACACTTTATCATTATATGAATATTTACAATAGTTGTTAATTTTCATATAAATGAAACACACCATCAGTGTCTGGTATCACATTCTTTTCTCCAATTGGCTTTTCTGGAATGGTGTCTAACACAGAGTACTGGGTATGCATGTTTGCATTTGAATTCTCTTCTTTTACCGTCTGTGAGGCTGATGTAGTCAGCTTCTTGGATTTCATTTCCTTTAGTTCTTTTTTTAATTCCTCTATTTCTGTTTTGTCTTCTTGTACGGTCTGTGAGGCAGATGTAGTCAACTTCTTGGATTTCATTTCCTTTAGTTCTTTTTTTAATTCCTCTATTTCAGTTTTGTCTTCTTGTACGGTCTGTGAGGCAGATGTAGTCAACTTCTTGGATTTCATATTTTTTAGTTCTTCTTTTATTTTCTCTATTTCTGATTTCAGTTTTTTCACATCATTTGATAGTTCTTCATTTGATGGGTGCCTGTGTGATAAACTTACATTTTCCATAACTGTTGTTAATTTTGTTATCGCATCTGCCACAGCATTCGACCTTTCCTTTTCTATCTCTTGTTTGTTTTGTTCTTTAAAAGCTGAAATATAAAAATAATGTCTTATTATACATAGACATATACAGATAATCCTAAGTTAAAAGTACAGGCCATACTTTATGTAATCAAGTATCAGTGTGTGAGGATTAATTGTGTTCATAAAAACATCCAATTGCCCTTACCGGAAATGTCAATTATCAGCCTGTCATGTGTTGCAACCACACTAATCGAAGAATCGTCACTCTGTTGGTTGCGAAGTATGGTGATAGGTAGGACGTTATCCTTCGATGGTACAACCTCAAACGTATATTGCGGCAATAATGAACTCACATCCGATACTTCATTTGCCATGGAGGTCTCACTACTTCCAATAACGGTAAAGACATCTCCTTCTATGTTTGGAGTCAGTGGTATGATCTGGGTCTTTTTGCGAGGTGGCTCTTCATGACCTAAAAATTGGATATAATATTAACTATATTATTAAAACAATACACATTCTTGAATAAAATTTCTGAAAAAATCTATGTCATATTTTTAACTCTATAATATTATACTACAGAAATAAAATTGTCGAATACACCTAATTATGAAAGAACAAATAACTAGCAATTAACAAGATTAAGGATTTTATTATTATTACCTTCAAATTGGTCCATCATTCCTTCGAAGTTAGTTCTTTTTTTCGGAGCATGTTCCATTCCAGAAGAACGTTTTAGGTCTCTCTCCCGTTGGCTACAGATTCTACTTTCTTCCTCTTCTTCTTCTGCTTCAAGACACATTTTCTTCAGTGTCTCTTCTCTAGTTTCTCCCAATTTAAGAGGTGTAGAGGTTTTTTTCAGATAAATTGAAGAGATTGGTTGTACTGTGATTGAAGGAGAAGCAGAGATAGATGAGGAAGAGTCAGAAACAGGAGAGCTGGAAGGACACACAGCAATTGGCGATTGCGAGATGTCAGACGATAGCGAAGATACTATAGAATGAGAAGGGGAAAAGGAAGAAGACTCGGTTGATGTAGGAGGCTTTGAGATAGTGAAAGCAGCCGATGATTGAGAATTTCTACAAGAAGAAGACATTGCAACTTTGGTAGAGGAAATGCTTTTTTTTGGCAAATGTGCGGTTGTTGTAGTGTTGAATTTAGGGCTGTTTGGTGTTGAAATATTTTCTGAACTGCTATCCGAACTGGGTATTGGAACTACTTCCTTCTTTCCAGATCCCACCCGTCGTGCGCCAGGTATACCTGAAAAAATAAAATATTATGTAATGTGGCTGAAAATTCCATATTTTCTTAAGATATTCCGGAGGTTTATATTATACTAAATAGTGATATGTAAGGTCAACATGGAGACTCTGTACAAAGTTTGTAAAATAGAAATATTTTTAGATTTTTACCTGTTATAGTCTGTTCGGATGTGTATCGAAGAGCCAACTCGTCAAGCGCGGTCAATTTCAATTTAACGGGAAGCGCCCCATTGCCTGTTTGAGAAAGATGGGTATTTCTATCTCTTGCCTGTAAATCAATAGAGGTATTGATTAGTGTGAGTTACAGTCTATTATTTTCGATAGAATAATTATTATAGACCATTTTTCCATAAAGTTGTCCATTAATCCAAAGCGATAAATAAATAAACATAATATAGTTAAAATAGACCGGTGAACAATAGAGTTCGCAAAGTGATAGATGCGTATCAACCCCTAGAAACATGTCGAACCGTAGAAACGTATGGACGCCCCCCTTGGCGGCTCGCGTACACACCAGACAGACAAGATAAGCCTTGTGGCGCCATCTCACGGTATCCGTAAGAACAAGAAAGTATTGGACGTTGTCGTCGTAGCAGAGTGAACGTCATCCTGCGAAGGTTAGCTAAATTGAATGTTTATCTATAATATTATGATAAAACTATAACTATAGGCAACTATAGGTTGTAATAGCTAGATTATGTGTTGTTAGATATGTTTATAGTTGTTGGGGTATATGGATAATATAGAATAAAGTAAGGTTTGGCCAATGTAAATGCGTGCGAATGATTCGAAAAAAGTGTGTACATTTAGATGACACGTTACATTACGTCTGTATGAGCTCATATTGTATATCACCAATACAATATAATACATATTGACAGTATTAATAGGTATTACCTACCGATGTAGTTTGTGTATTTCCGTTATTGAATTATATAGCACAGCATTGATAATAGTATCAATACAAAGCAGTCATTGACTTTGGCTATGTACGTATGGTGATCAATGCGAAGCCGATTGAATGTCAAGATGTAAAATAATTGGTATAAAATATATAATGACATTATAATTTGGTATTTGTAGGTATGCCATACAAGAACCCAAAATCAGAACGTGCAAGACAAATTAAGGCAGCAAGTGCTAGAAGAAGTTATGAACGCAGAAAAAATCTAGAAGAATTCAAAAGAAAACGAAAGGCTTACACACAAGTAAGTATAGGGGCCAATGATACGTATAAGCTTTACTAATGATGACTATACTATGGACATTTATACCGGTGATCTACATATGTTGACTGTTGTGTCTTGACCAAGACAAATACGAGTGTTTTTTTCCCCGTAATATTAGGAATCATGCTTACTGTGGGCGAAACGTTTATCGTTCGAGGTCAGTTGCATATTTCATACGGCCTGACGGCATAGGCGGAGGGCCGTATGAAATCAGCGAATTTTAAAAATATTTATAATTCATTTATATACATGTAATATATTATTATCTCTATTTTAATTATTTCTTTAGAAATATGCACCAAAACGAAAAAAAGTGTGTGACCTATCGAAGGAAGAACTACATAAACGTCGACAACAAAAGCAACGGTGGGCCACAAAAAATCGAATTGAAAAAAAAATTTAAAAAGAAGAAAAATCAACAAAAATAGGTAAGATTTGAAACATGTTGCGCACTAGTACGAAGATTACCATTATCTAAAATAGCAATTGAAGGTGTTGTTAAATAATATATTATTATAATTAATGTGGGTAATGCTTAGACTTAAATAATTAGTATAACAAATGCAGAGTATTATTATAATAGTGTATTTGATAATACCACAAAATGTAAATAAAAAAGATGACTAATTTTCTATTATTTTTCCGTAAATCAGTGCAACCAGAGCCAGGAACTTCTTTCGTATCCGAAGAATCTAACATCCAGGAAGCACAGGACAACGCAGTTAAGGTGACAAATATGTTACCTGTGAACACAACGTCGAAAGGGAAAGGAAAGGGAAAGGGAAAAACCTCCAAAAAAGGATCTATGGATAGTATAGCTTCACGGTAAGTACATAGACAAATGATAATTTGGACTTTAGATAAATACAATTCCCACATAAAAGGTTTTATACAATAATGAAAAATAATTTCATAGATTTTTTTGATATAAACTTATAGGTACAAGTTATTTTATTGACCATATAAAGCATATACATATAATTAACACAATTGTGAGACATTATTATAGAAATCAAACCTTATACCATAATTACAAAGTATTGGTATAATTATCTGAACCAATATGCAGTATGATAATAAAAATATAATTTATGGTAATATTAATTTTATTTATTTTTCTCATTTGTAGCACTCGTTCACAATCAGCGAAACAGAGATTGGAAGAAACGGCCCCAGTCCTGAAAAAAGAAAATCGAAATGAAGCAGAAATGAGTCCAAGAACAAAATTCGCTCTTGTTTTGGGACTACAACGAGTGAGATGGTGTTCTCATCTGTAAATGCCAAAGGCTATGTCTCCTTAAAAAAGTAAATAGCACTTTTATAACTTATATTCACTATATTAATTTTTAATTATAACACATTCTGTATCAATCATTAAAGACTTTTATGATTTGTTAATAATTCACAGAGGCATGTTATATTTAAGGTGCCTGTGTTCTTACCCTATGTAAGGATGTTCAGGGTTGCATATGGGTTTTAAATATTATTACAGTTGGTTACAATCACCTATGTAGATAACCATTGACCAATATACATCAGTAACTTATTATAAAGTAATTTGTTATCTTATAATGATTACTTAAGTGATATCCATACAGTAAATTAATCATAATGGCCTTGTTAATATTGATCTAATGACTAGTGATTATTAAAATTTGTTTACAAAATGGATCCATGCTTTCACTTTAGTTATTTACTTACACGTTTTCTGGCCTCAGATAAAAAACACATGAGTTTTTTTTTACATTCGGCTACAGTCCTCGGCACCATCGCAACTAGATTGACACGCTCTGAAAAATATATTATTTATACCGTAATGAAAATTTTATTATATAAAACTGTGCTTTATTATAAAGGAATTTGGTATCAAATTCACCACTAATCACATTGAAAATTTAGTTAAATACTATATTATTTGTTAATACAAAATCTTTATATTTACCGTGTACACGTTTCCATGCCTCTGCCTTTTCCATACGAGTCCCGCCCATACCCCCATGTTGGCCTTTAAGTATGTGCTTTTCCTCATTAGCACACGACAGAAGAGCATGCGTAGCTGCAGTTATCCAACAAGGTTTACGGTGAGGGGCTGTCGCTGACAGCGTAGCTCCAGAGGAAGCCATTGGTCTAAAAATAAATCACATAACATATATTAGGGTTTGATATTAATCTACCACTTGGGGGACAAATGGATCTACATACACTATGTTATAGACGAGTAATAAGTACTTGTCAAACCGTTTGGGCGATAATACGAGAAAAATATGCATTCAAAACAATAACAAAAGGTATTGACATCTGAGAAAAGAGAAATATAAACAAATATAAGTTGTACACTTATTTTTCACAAATGCTAAAATAATGGTGAGGTCATATCATTTTATATTACCGTTTTACGTCTTCTTTGGTGCCTCAATCGATTACACGATATGTTCCGATGCGTGAGCGATATTACCTCAGTTAGCACACAACGTGCCCTGAAGCTGGTACTTGGCACGCTTTGCAGTATAGAACCTAAGACAGTTCTATAAGTGACTTAGGCAAGGACAGTTTTAGCGGCGATCGAGCTCGCCGCACTGAGATCGTGTCTATAGCACAGTCGCCATTTTGTGTCTTGCAAATTGTCTTTCAATCACAGGGATGTCTCAGCATATCGTTGAACGATTGTGTCGTGACTAAAAAACAGGGCCCAGAGCAGCTAGCCAAAGAGGGAGAGTCAGGGAATGCGCCAACGGCAAAGTTTCCTGGAGAAGAAGAGACCTAGAGTCTTCCCAGCTCTCTAGCCAGGCTCCGGGATCCGGGGCGACAAGGTCGCGAAAGAGGAGTCAGCCAGCCCGGGAGAACTCCTCCCAAAGAGAGAGCAGGCCACCCCAACAGGTCCCAGGGGACGGCTCCCTAAGCCGGCGATACCAGCCCTACCTACCACCTTCAGAGCTCACCTAACTTTAGAGGTCACCAGAGTCCATGTGCCAGTAGGTGGCAGAGGGGACAGAGGGCTCCCCCAAAGGGCAGGAAAACCGGTAGTCATGCCTGCCAAATTTGATGGCAAGTCTGACTTAGATGAATAACTAGCGCACTTTGACCTCTGCATGAAAGTGAAAGGGTGGCCTCACCCGGAGGCTGGGATGTTCCTGGGCATCAGTCTAACTAGAGTGACTTGACGGCTGTTGGCCAGAGTACGACTGGACACAGAGGCAGGGTAACTCCGTCTTCAGAGTGTGTTGCAGCAGCACTTTGCACTGCACAACAAGATTGAAAGCTATAAGGTGGCGCTGCAAGTGCAATTTCACCAGAAAGAGGAGGGCCTCCAAAGCATGGCAAAAGAGATATGGTGGACAGTCCGGTTGGCGTATCTGGAAGCCGACGGGCAGATTCTGGACTTTATGGGCCGTGACCGATTCCTGGATGCCGTAAGGGACACCCAGTTGAAGCACTGAGTGTACTAGAGGAAGCTGAGAACTTTGGAAGAGGCCGTCACCACAGCAAGCTTACCTATCTGTGGAGTGTGAAGGTCCCCAATGGATCCAGACTGCCAGGCTGAGCATGGCCAAGGAGCTGGAGACCGTAAATAAGAAGTTGGGGGAGCTGACAGCAGCCGGGCAGCAGGCGGCAGAACGCCGCTGCTGCATATGTCACCAGGGCCCTGTTTTATTTTTCGCCCAAGGAGGCTTGAAATGCCCGGGGAGAGGTCCTAGGAGAGTTTGGGTTCGATCTTTCAATTTATCGTGGGGAAGAAGAGTTGTTGGCGACGATCTAGGAGATCTCCTCAAATTTCGTTTTATTTTCAATCCTCGGGTCGGGAGAGCTCCTGAAAAGTGTCCTGCAGCTCTCCTGGTGGGTGACACGTCTAGGGGTATCGTGGGTGATTCAAAATAACAAATAAAAGCTATTTAATTCATTTGAACTATCGTAAATATATTTATTATGATTTTAATAAAAACTGGAGGTCTCAGATAGAGAATTTTTGTGCTATTTACTTAGATTTACATACATTCATAAATGATGAAATTAGTTCCCAAAAATACCACTATGTGCCACCACCTGTAGTATACACAGCCTCTCTTTCAAGTCTCCTCAAAAGTGTCCTACAGGTTTATTTGGTCCTGGGGCTCTCTCAAAGGAGACTACGGCCGAGGATTTCTCTCCCTCCCAAGGACAGGGTAAAGCGAACGAGATTGAGGAGATCTCCTAAAAAATATCCTCAGTGGAGCTATCCCTCGTGGGGACTCTCCTCCCAAAGGAGAGTTGAAATAAAACAGGGCCCAGGGGGTTGTTTAATTTTTAGGTCTCTTGAGTGACGACATTTCAGCGATAGCTCGTCAAACGCGTTTAATTATCCCTGTCGTCCATGGGGAGTGAAATCCTGAGTCAAAGTCTTGTTTGAGTGACCTCGATCGTCGCCCAGGACAAAATATGCCTTCAAGACACTCTTGGAGAGACTTGATACCTCGTGGATCGTCGACCACAACTGTCTTTCCCCACGATAAATTGAATTATTAAACCCAAATCCTCCTAGGACCTCTCCTCAGACCTTCAAGTATCGTCGGGGTGTAAAATTAAACAGGCCCCAGGGGGCTGTTTTTAAAACTAAGAACGATAGTGGTTGAATGACTACGATTAGGACCTACCACAACGATATTGACTAGGATGTCTTTGTTAGTCCATGTTTTAAACATGGTCCTACAGAAAAGATCAAATCTTTATCGTTCAAGCCTTTCTGATCGTAGTTAAAGGCATGTCCTAGTGAACAACCAATCAGATTGAGTTTTATAGTCACATGACTTAACACTAGGATTGTCTTTAGTCAATGACTAAAGATATTCCTCTTGGAGGAAGGATCTTGGTGGAGGACAATGCAATACCATTTTACAAATAAGCATCCTTTGTGCCTCTGCAATGGATTTATTTCAAGGGAAATATAATAATGTAATCCAACTACACTTTAAGAGGCCATTACAAGCTGAGAGTAGATAAGTTGTTTAACTCTGCTAAACCAAATATTGTACGACACCCCCTGGGGTTGTTTTCCAATAAGACAGATAATGGAGGTAGGACAGGCCTATGGACGATGTGGATCATGATCAAGATTTTTTAAAACACCGAAAATAAAGATATTTTCCTAATTGCTGTGTAGGAATGTCCTCCACAATGACAGATCACTTTAGGTAATGAGAATCAAGGACCGTGATAGGACCAATTCTTTTATCGTTCTTAGTTTTAAAAACAGGTCCCAGGTCGGCCACTTCAAGTGCCAGTGCCCACAGCTGGGCCCGTCGGAAAAAGGCAGAGCAGAGGGGGAGACTTGACCTATGGAAAACTAGGTGCGATCTCGGCCGTCGGACAGGCAGAGGTGGCCCACAAGGAAGTAGATAGGCCAATAGAAGAAGTCATCCAGGGGAAACGAGAGGTACAAGGGTCCGGGCTAGTGGTGGAGGGCCAGGGCCCTGTTTCATAAGTAGCGGAAGGTTTTAGTGAGCGGTCCCTTAAAATAGCGGCTGGGATAGCGAGACGAACAACGTGCCCATTAATTTTGCGTTTCATAACCCCTCTCGCTATTCAGCAGTCTCGTTCGTTCGTTGTTCACCCAACCTCACTCTCCCAGCTGATATTTGTGCTATATATCATATACTGGGCTTCAAGATCTGTGTTCGGAGAGTGTATCAACGTGGTTGGTTCTCTGAATAACCGCTAGAACACTGGTTTTGGAGCCTTATGATCGGAAGTGGCCAATAGACCCGGAACCAGCTCAATTTTCAAATGCAAACAGACATTGCATTACTTGTGATGTGGTTATCACAAGCAATAAACTTTGATGGAGTATTAAACTGATACAATTCAATAAAAAAAAGAAAAAAATATCTAATGATGTCATATCATAGCTGAAATATTTAAAAAAAACAAACTTTGGTGACTTTGACAGTTGCTTGAGCGATATTAGGGGCCGCAGGCACTTGACAATCAAGTATGACAGTGCATATTGCTCAGAGATGCTTTATTTGTCATATACTGTATTGAATGTGCTTCGTTTTGTGAAAAAGAAGGAAAGTGGATATATGCTACAAATATTCTTCAGTTTTAATGAGATTTAATGTTCAAAAAAGACATATTTATACTGCTGCTTTGGCTTTACGAGAGGGTCGACCCTCTCGTATATTTAGTGCCTTTTGGGGCTAAAATAGCGGACGCTTGACCGAGTGGCAGTACGTTATGAAACGCAACCTACCCCCATTTCCTCCCGCTCACTCGGGAAGCGGACGAGGCCATAAAACTGCTCGCCTTATGCAACGGGAACTCACGCTATTAACGAACTAACCACTATTAACGGCCCTGCCGCTGCTTATGAAACAGGCCCCAGGTCTGGGGACAGGGGATACAGCTCCTTGTGGATACAGGTGGTGGGGTCAACATTCAATCCAAGGCTTGGTGAAATAAACATTAGAAGCCGGGCAAGGTGGTACCGTCTTGGTGACCCATTTATTGCGCATATGGGCGCCCTTTTGCGCTGGAAGGCATCATTATGACCCCCCCCCCCCCCCCCTTCGCCAACAAGGCTTGATTACAAGTACCCCTTAACGGTACAGCTGGATGTTCCGGAAATTTAGTCAATTAATGGTGAGTTTCGATGGACGTTTCACCTACTTTGATCATAATGTTTTTAATATTACCTATTTTAGAATACACACTGGAATTAACAACTGGCGACGAATTTGGCACTGGAGAAAATCGTTTGTACTTGGGCTATGGAAACACAGTAAGTATCTGAATTTTCTTTTCACTATCTGTTCTACCCGGCAAAAACTTTGTTTTTAGTTTTTGCCGGCTGGAACTGCGCAGCCGGTTAGATGGGAGTATGGCTCCCGTCATGTGCTTTGCAGGCAATTGCGGGACCAGCATTGACATCAGGCCGCCAACACTGAAATGGAGGTAGCCAGAGACCCTGGGCAATACCTGGGTGCTCGACTGAGAGGCCGGTCCTGCGTCGGAAGAACGCCTAGTTGGTGGAACACGCGCTTAAGAAATTGCCTTAATTCATTATGCTATTATTGTACCTCCTGGCTTAAAAAAAGACCCTGCATCAGGTGCAAATTAATTGTGGAGAGCGACGGCTATGGCTGGAATAAGGAGGGTGAGGAGTGAGGTATAGGGTGGATGAGAGGAGGGAATTGGATTATAATGTCAGCCAGTGGTAGTCAAGGAAGATCAGGAGAGGTGTATACTCTCAGTCTTATGTCTCTGCTGTATTGGAAAAGGCATTTACCGATTAACCCTATTAGGACGACCGCCTGTTGCCTGGCAACTTCCTCCTGGACGAGGCTGGTTGCCATAGTGTGCCGCTAGGGACGGCTGGTTTGTACTGAGTTTTACAGGTATCACCCGCATATACACTAACATATATATAGACGTTGCAAAGGGCTACCACGTGAAATTCTTCATATACACCTTAATGATTTCTTGTCTTCAATAAGGAATCCAAATTTGATTAAATTCTGATGACTGATTTATTATAAAAAGAAATTGAGAAAATGATGCTTTGAGGCGTCGCGCGTTCTCATTGTAGTGTGCACATATGCAGCTCACTCAGCTTAGTACGGTAATGCCTGTAGGCACCAATACAGTCAATAGTAGGTGATTCCTCGAGGTTAAAGGGTCAAGGGGGTTTCAGACTTGGCGATAGTCAGTTATACAGATAGAATATTTCATGATCAAAGCTTTAACTCAAATGATTGTATAGGTAATTCAAAATAAAGGTACTTATGGTCCACCTTGCAGCTTACTGCATATACCCTAACCCCCATTTTCTTAACAACCTTTTCAGACTATTCTTTGCCTTCTGAATGGTGCGGTGTCCCCTGTATCTGCTCCCTCTCCCAATGCAACCATTTCCAACCGGACATGGTCTTCCGCCTTTACCTTCATGCCGTATCAGGTAATTTTTAAGCTGATGATGCAGAAACAATAATGACTGATGAATAGCCATATGTATACATTTGAAATGGAATTGATTATAGACTAAGTGAAATGAATATGTATGAAATCCAATTAAATTAAGTTTTAAAACTATTTGAAAGTACATGTATGTCATTAGATATCGGGAGGATACTATCCTCTTGTAGCTCTATGAGCAGTGGAATGCACTGGATATTATTATGGACATACTGATAGTTACTCAAATTGACACACTGTTTTTTACCCATGTTAAAACTGTCCGGTTTTCTATGCAGGTCTTTCTCTTTTCCTAAAAAAAAACACAAGCAGCTATGAAATATCTTATTATGTTGTACACGGATAATTTACTGTTGTATTGAATATTAAGTGCCAATAGATTGCTTTAAAAAAAAATTAAATCGACACATTGTAACACACTCGTTATTCAATCTAATACCATTCAGACGAATCAGTGGCAACTGGTTGTCTCACGGACCGATCTCGGCTTAAATGATGAAGGTAGGTACGGCGGAACATTTCCATATCAATTGTATATATGATTTTCCTCATGGGATATTCCACGGGTTATTTTTAAACTACATCTAAAAACTGGTATTATATTGTTGGAACGCAGGATCATGGAGTTACTTGTGAGCTATATAGGTAGGGTTTATGTTAGTATACTCGGCGTTATTGAAACCTGCCATAGTCCTAATAAGCACTCAATGAGTCTAAGATCCCAAAGTCAACATTTTATCAAAAAGATGAAACCTCGGAACGAATTTTTTAAACAATCACCTTTATATAGAGGTAAATGCACTTGGAATAAGCTCCCTGAGGAAATCAAAGCACTACCCAGCAGGGTCTCATGTAAGAGAGCACTTAAAGAAACCGATATCGCCAATTGCTTACCTCCAACCATATCCTCGCCTATTGTAATGCCCAGTTGGATTCTTTAACCTAGCTGGTATGTATATCCATGCCGCTTTATAATCCCACTGTTATTTATCACCTTCATCATTATTACAATTACCATAAGCGTTTTTGATCATACAGTGAATCGAGTGTACTTAACAATAGTCGTCTATTCATTACTAATTACTGACTTAATTATGCGTAAAGTGTGTGTTCCACAAACTAGATGAAAACGTTGTACACCCACCACACAGCGTTTGCCAGCAGCTAGGCTGTAGCAAGCGATGACCTGGCCTGTGAAACACCTTGGTAGCTGCTTACGCCGTCGCCTCTCAGTCGGAGCTGCTGGTTGAGGAGCGCCGCCTGCTGGTTGAGGAGCGTTGGCCGCAAGACTTTCACCCCTATGTACATGGGGAAATATAACCAACCCTATAGTTCATAGGTGATGGGTATGTTACAGAAAGAAAACGTCAACAAACCGGTAATAAATAACCGGTTAAAAAAACGTCTACTTATAGTTAAAGACATTGCTTTACAGTTGCACAGTGGTGGCCAAGTGAAGAATGGAAACTTATGGTCAATACAACTATCGATGGTGAGATGGTGACAGCATCAGCCAGCCTACTTGATAAAGTTGCAGGTAAGAAATATAATGCCGTATAGTGAAAATGGTTGCCTAGGTCCAGTTCTCGTATGACCAGCGCTTTTAATATATAGTATATCAGCATATCTTTGAATGCTGGACATATATTCATCTGAACCTACAAGATCTCCAAAAAGAGAAGTATCCTCTCTCATATGCGAAGTGCATAATAAGGTAATATAATGATATATGTGAGTCTTCTGTTCCCCAAGACGTGTTTCTGCGCTGGACAATGGGAAGAGTTATCACCAACTTACCCGCTGGGCTGACTTCTACTATTATTACTAGGACACATCATAGTCCCTGCACTCCAGACATAGCAGTATTTTCTCTCAATTCTACAGCATCTCAAGTTAAGTCATTTTAAACATTGATAATGAAAAGAAATAATGTAAATTTCTATTGTAGGTTATTCTATCGAGTATTTCTCCTCAGATAAAACTGTCCCTAGTGATTCTTCGTGAGAGAAAAAGGAAATTGAAAATATTAACAAATGTGTAGGAGGTATCAATTGATTTAGATAAATCATGCCCCTTGTCATTTCAGGTTTTTTCATTGCACGAACCTTCAGCGCTTTCCAGTCAGATGACGTCACATGGTTCCAGTTGTCTTCAGAGGAAGTCTGCCCATCAGGTTCGTAAATTTTATGTTTTCAGAGCAGTTTTGATTTCATATTCTCAGAGGAGATCTACCTATTTAGTACGTATACCTAACTTTAGAGATGGTATTGGAAAGTGAATTTTTTATATCATTGGTATAGACAGACAAATCCCCACATTTTCGATGAAACATTAAAATGATGTAAGATGTTTCAAAAATGATACGAACCACAACAGGAAACTACGTAAAGAAGCGTGAAAAATTTAATATGAAATAGAAAATGAGAAGAATGTGCTTGAATTAATATGTAATAGAAAGTTTGTGAAAATAAAGAAAAACAATATAAACCAATAACCCTAATTAATGTTTTTAATTCAACTCCATTGTGATCGTTTATTATATCAATTCCGAATAATGACGCAACCTATCAACCTATTTATTTAGTTTGCACAGCATCTACTGAACTCATCGGTGTGATTCTAACCAACCATTATCTGCTCATCCTAACCACTGGAGGTTTACATCGTAGTAATGATTTCAGGGGCGAAAGCTCAGCATCTGCTGGAAAACTGCAATTTCTGACTGTATTCACGGTTTCCGAATATGTGGCGTCTCTCATGGTAATTTATGTTTCCATAAGTTGATGTTTAGGATTATTAATCTGAAGATGTATTTCCCATTACTGGATAAAGATAAATTTCACGTATTTTACATTTCCCCCACAGAGTTTCACATCTGAAAGAATGAAGCTACTGCGGTTAAGTTAATTATGTACTATTCTACATACAGGGTAGGTTGTTTTCGCTGATATATTACTGACAGGTATTTGTTTCAGGATATCCACATTTCGTATTCTAAAGCGTGTATGTCCAGACAGTATGATTTACAAGCCACAAGAGGTGAGAAAGCCATCCTGTTTCTTCAGGCTAGAATTCTCTATAAAGGTAGTTGATACCGAAAATCGACTGATATTTGTTATGCTTGTCGGTGAAACCTAGTTCTGGCCTTTTCTATTTTGAACGAGCTTGTTCTTGATAATATTTTTCTAGAATTCAAGACGAATATTGACAAAATTTTCTAGCTAGCCCACAATTATTGGGATGGGCTTTAGAGCTTATAGCAAGGTTGTACATCGCCTATGTTATCTTTGTAAATGCAAATGCATACGACTAAAGATAATGTTTACGAATAGGTGATGTCATATCCATAACATTAAAAACAACTAATGGGGTAAGTTTTCCTCTTCAATGTATTGACATTTTTATATTATGCATCAAACACGTTTTTCTATTTTTGACTAAATAACCTTCCGTATTCCGTTAGGACCTAATAGTCGTTGTTTGTATCTAGTCTTTTCACAATAATGCTATTTACAAACATAACTCAAGGTACTCAATACAGGCCTAAGTAAGATAAAGAAATCTTATGTTTGTTTTTCAACTTAGAGTTCAATAATAAAAGGGATGCATAACAATTATTCTATTATATTGGTTTCTTAAGGATTTCAATTCATATTATGCGGAAGATCCATTCATTACCTGGAAGTCAGCAGACTCTAAGATGGCGGACGTATCTATTATAGACAGCTGTCATAATCATCATACAAATAGCCTGACTCTCCTTGTAGAAAATGGGGTAGGTGTGTACAGTGTGGAGAAAGTCATATATTGATACATGCACATTTCCCCGGACCATTAATTTTATTCATAATATAATTAGTTTTTGAAAAAAATAGAAGTTCATGGAATGCTTTTTAAAAGTATCGAACCCATGCTGAAATCACAACGTAAATTTTATCTATCTTTATCCTATATTTTCATTACCGTTTCCATTGCAAAATACGTAACAGTTAATGAGTTATCAAGGAATATCATTGGATACTATTAAGACTAGTCTGTAATACTTGTACTAAAGGTAATCCAACCCAGGTGAGCCTTTGAGGACATGGAGTGCCAGGGCTTAGGCGCTCCTCACGGTTGAGTGATTCAGTTCGCTTTCTCAGGCCGAGCTTGGTGGCAATGGTCACATACAGCGCGGTCTTTTCATGGTTTCAGAGTTTTGAATGAATTCTTTATCTTCATATTTGTAGGTAGGTGGACATGACCGGAACTGGGCAGACACCCATATAGTTCCTTTAGTCGAATAATTTGGACTCATACTGTTCCCCATGCATACTGACACTGGCACCGCTTTTCGCAGGTTGATCATGTGTGCTATTTTGGGACCGGTCAACTCCCAAGGGCGACTGCTTGTTGCACCTTTTCATTCGCCATCATGGAGTCAATGGGTTCAGAAATGGTTTCTAAGCAACACCAATAAATAGATGTTTCTGATTCCCCTGAAGGGCCTCTTACAGGGACTTTGAACATAATTCCTAATGGCGTGGGTCTAACAGGACCTTTATCTTACACTTCAGAGAACCAGCCAGCTTTGTTTACTTCCCCAGGAAGTGTTCGCGACTTGGGGATAGGCCTTTTGTTAGGGTCCCGGATCTGCCAGTTTCACAGCTTGAGGTGAAACGAGGGGATATATGGAAGAAGTTGGGGCTCAAAGAGAAGAACAGGAGTGCTACTGTGACTAAGGAAAGGTTGGCTTTTTATGCCCCGACCTGCAAACCTATATCTCAGCACTTGAAGAGACAGTCCCCTGTGCGGCGTAAAAGTCAGGAAGGGTGTGATGATGCACCATTTAATTTGGAGGAGAGACAGGACTGCCAGATCTTGCTCATACTAGACTACTATGACTTTTCTAATGCCACTCAAGGAAATCGGTCTTCACCTTTGACTCAATGAGGAAGAGAGGTCATTATAGTCAATTACATGTTGGAGGGCAAGGTAGAAGATGATGCCACTATCCATTTAGGGTCAGGCCAGGCCAAAAATACCTAGACTTGCTAATGGAGTGATTATGTGGAGAAGTGTGATCTCTCTGCCATGATGAAGAAAGTCTTCCAAAGAAGAAAAATTACTGAAAGGATATGGACGGTTCTCAGAAAGCACAGGCTACATAAAAGGGAATTTGCAGAATTAGTAGTTAATCATTTGTATGAACCAGCGAATGCAGGCAAACCATGGACACTATAACGGTATGTTGAGGTTGATAGATGACACTAAGCACCTCTTGGCAGAATGGTTATGTACCTTGGTGAATGCCCGGAGAGATTTCAGACTGAATATTCAGATTGTCATGTACACTGATGCTTTGACTACAGCGTTGGGGTGTTACATTGCTGGTATGGATCTGAAATTAATAGAAGCTGGTGATCAGGGAGAGGGAATACCTCCTGTGAATATTATGGAAATTAAGGCAGTCCACCTTGTATTCCAACATTTCTCGAGTAGGTTAAGAAATGGGAGAGTCATATTGTGGATAACATGATGGTCCTTGTATGCATAGAGAGGTGTAAACTGGCAGGCTCTTAGCCTTGTAACCAGGAAGCAGAACTATTGTTTAGTTGCTTCTGGCATTATGGTGTGTCAGTGGTGGTTGAATATTGTCCTGCACAAGAGAATGTAGATATGCCTCTAGGTATAATGTAAAATGTAACAGTTATATGTCTTTCTATTACGATAGTAAGGCTCTGGACACTGACGAATTCATCATGAGTTGAAAAGTCCTGTGGAAGATACTGAAGGAAGTTCAACCGGGATCTTAGTAGTACTGAAGTAGCCGTCACAGCCTTGATTTCCTCTGCTGGGGTATTCATGGTACGTAACAGTAGTATCAGTGTGCCAGTGACCAAGAGAATGGCAAGTGGCCGGGACCTCCTGCCAGGCCCTTTCCGCTGTAGGTGAAAGGTTCCCAGGAGTTTGCGCATCTATAGATGATGTCTGGAGTATTCTCAGTCTACATCAGGAAAATTGGCATATCATGTCGACAGTATGGTGTATCTCGTCCAGGAAAATATATACAATGATCTTGAAGAAGTGAATTTCGTTTACAGCTGACAGTGACATTGATCTTTTGTAACTGTCTGTTAATGATTGACTATCACTTTTTATTTTACTTGTCAAGCGGACACCTAGTAGTGAACCTGTCCATGCTACACAGTCTTGCTTATTCTCGTTTGTTTTATATTGAAGGAATACCTGTAGAGAAATATAGGCTTGTTAAGCATTTTGTGAAAGGTCATAGCAATGCTAAGCCTAATAGGCCAAAGTGTATAGACACTTGGGATACAGTTCCGGTGTTGGTTAGATTGGAGAAGTGGGGATGAGTAGGACACTTGGATTTTGTCCAAGACTGACCAAGAGATTATAAATGCACCCTATTTCTTATTACCACTAGACAAAGGGTGCAGGCTCTGGATACGTTGAAGAGTATGGACATGGTGTGTGGTACTGACATGTTTACAATTACTACTAGGCTCAAATCTAACTACTCAATAATGAACCCACTGATGTTGATTTTCAAGAAATTCATGAATGAGAGGCTATGTGTATACACTCACCTTATATGAAATGTTAATAAAATGAGAACGTTCATGGCTAGGGCTTATGTCATATGCACAGGCAAATAACCCAACAGGCATGCTGGCGCAAATTATGAACCCAGCTAGCTGGACATCTGAATTCACGTTCGCTAGGTTCGAAACGAGTTCAGTGGAAAATAAAGTTGAAAAATTAACGTATTGCGTCGTGCATTTTATCATCACAAAAATATGCCCCACATATAGATTGGATATTCTTTACTGTATTAACGAATGAGTTAGAAAAGTACCGGCACTCCGTGGGTTGGATTAAAAATAAAACAATTGAAATGAAGTTTAATTATAATCAATGCTTGGGACCTGGAGGTCACAGGGTGCCTGGGCCTGCCCATCTCGGAAGCAATAATCAGGTGAAATATGAAATGATAGCTCACATAGAAATCGCTGCATTTCTCGCTTGCTGTGTCTCCAGCTTAATGCCGGGGACACACCAAGCGAGTCAAGGCAGCAATCTCCGTAATCGCAAACACAGAATTGCACGTATTTCAATTATTATTTAATAGTAACACTATTTCCCACCAATAATCTACATTTTCGTAAGCAATAATAAGGTGAAATATAGAATAATAGCTCACACACTCGCCATTTTGTGTTGGCGATTGCGGAAATTGCTGCATTTCTCGCTTGGTGTGTCTCCGGCCCAAAGCTGGATACACACCAAGCGAATATTGCAGCAATTTCCGTAATCGCCAACACAAAATAGGGTAAATGAGAGCTATTTTTTCATATTTCATCTGATTATTGCTTCTCAGACTCTAAACTATCGGTTCGCGATATAACACCTCACATACATGCCATTTTTGTAGGCAATTCCGGAGATCGCTGCCTTGACTCGCTGGTGTGTCCCCGGCATATTTGTTTGTTTGTTTGGGTAGTTTAACGTCCAATTTGTTCAATTAGACTTACTTTGGTTTACTTTACTCAAATTTGCATATCCTTTTGGGAGAAAAAGTTATGCTGACTGGCTAATCCAGGCATCTTACTTCTCTCAATCATATCTTATCAAAAATCTTACATTCCCTGAGGAAGTCAAGGATTTCTTTCTTCCCAGTGTTATGGAAAACACTGTGCATTGTTGGCGCATTCTTAAGGAATTTCTTCCTGTTCTCTTTGAAGGCCTGACAGCATAGCATGAGATGTTTTACACTCAGCGGAGTGTTGCATGTCTGGCACACAGGTGCTACTTCACCTCTTAGGAGATGCCCATGTGTCAGTTTGGTGTGATGTCCCCGGCATAAAGCCGGAGACACACCAAGCGGAAAACGCAGCGAGTTCCGTAATCGCCAGCACAAAATGGCCTATGTGTGAGCTATTATTTCATATTTCACCTTGTTATTGCTCCCGAGTCGCTAAATTGTCATTAGGAGATATTACATTGAAATAATATCTCGCATACATGCCATTTTGTGTTGGCGTTTTCTAGTGATCGCCGCCTTGACTAGCTTGGTGTGTCCCCGGTATAAGACTGGCTACCCTGTGACCTCCAGGTCCTGAGGGTTGCTTATGATTAAACTTCATTTCAATCATTTAATTAATGATAGGATTCAATTTTAATTGCTTCTTATGTGACATCGTTTGTCTATATGAAATGGTGGTTTTCAATATACGCATCTTTTAAAAAAAGGTTATGCAGCTTGTTTCATTCGTCCCTAACGTATTGACGTTTATTTACATACAACAGTCGGGTACAAAGTCGGTGGAAGTCATTCGGATGAATGACGAGATGGTTCCCAGCGCAAGAGATTTTTTCCCACCTTTCGTGTTCCCAGCTACGGCCCAGCTGAAAAGACTGCAGTTTTTGCCCATATCCAATCTTCTCTATGCCCTAGGAAACCAGGTTTCGTATCACAATTCAACTCCAGTTCGCCTTCAATATTAAATTATGAAAATGCATCTCTTCCCTTTCTCAGTCTCACAGAGATATCTAAATTAGTATTTTGTGTGACGATCTGGGCTGAAAATTAGAGATGCTACCTTGAATTAGAATTGTGACCATTCTCAGCTGTCATGCTAACCATGGTGCCCTAGCTGATGACGCCAAGCAGGATACGCCCAACATTGATTTTGATTTCTCAAACCTGGATACAATACCTTAGTTGGGCCATTGATGCTTTTTGCTGCCTCTAATGGTGCATCATCGGTTATTTTTCACCAGAACCTTTGATACATACTTGGGGAACCCCTCAAAATAGGCTCAAAATAGATCCATCCAGACCTAAGTTTGGTAATTTCCAAGATTTATTGATGGTTGTTTAACTTCCCATTTCCTGGGAGACCCTAGAGTTCCTGACAATGCCATCGATAATAATGTCATAACTAGCGAGTGCCATGGTATCGGTGATGGTTGGGAGACTTCCAATTCCAAGGTATGATTTAGCTGGAGATATACCTAATACAGCCTCGTCTGTAACATACTGATGTGAAGCTGTGTATCGCATTGTACGTCGCCACACTTGTAATAAGAACATTCACATTGTATTAGTTGTATTTGATATTGATATATTGACGTTTGTGTATGATGCAGGTATTTTATACAATTTCAGGTTTGGGTTTCTGATGATGGTGGTAATTCCTTTACTCTGATGCACTCGCTCACAGATGATATGGTTTTGTCCATGTCTATCGACTATTATGAAAAGCTACTGTTAATAGACACAGAGGGAGGTTCCATCCTATTTGGTCGGCCAGGTCAAATCACTTTTTTCAATAATGTATTTGCATTCGTTTAAATATTTCTACTTCACAAGTAGTCGAAATGTCGTCTCATATTGATTTTGTTTTATAAAAATTCTTCTCCCGCACTGACGTGCGTGTCATTGGAAAATTTTTGATATTGATTTTGTTCTTAGTTTGCCTCCTATATAAAATCAGGGATGTCAAAGTTCAAGAAAATCCATGAAATCAAGAATGTTTTTTTTAAAACACAGAAACATTGCCCTAACATTGCCCTAACTATTTAACCGTTTCAGGACGAATGATGCCTTGAAGCATCATCTGGCCCAGTCCGAATGATACCTGAAGGCATAATTTCTCCAAAATGTACAAAATTGTCTTGCATCAGTAAACATACAATTTTCACAGAATGTAAGAATAACACCGTATTTGATGTTTTAACCAAAAGGAAGAATAATATGAATGAATGATAGCATATGATATCACGTGATGAAGCAATCGAAATATGAATCCGACCAAGAATATGCTCGTCCCATAGCGGTATATATATATACGACTGTAGCCCAGCTATACAGGCGCCCATCCTTAAGGGTTAAAAGCCTTAACATTACCTATGTGTATGTAATCCCCATATGATTTCTTGAACCCCATATACCTGACTTCGTCTTTAATGTGTGCATCAGTACTTCAGTGATCCTCATGGTTTTCCCTGATGATCTGACCATAAATAATGCAATATAGCATGAAAACGGCGCTGCGCAGCTGCCAAACGGCACCCATGCTCCAGTCAAACGGCAGCGGTTATAACTCAAGTATAGATACCGTAGTAGTGGAGCAGGTCATCGTCCACTATCGCGGACATATAGAAATGAACCGGCAAATCATGATAAATTAGCTTTTGCAGGATACCAAACAGCTGATGGCCGGTTACCAGCCGGCATCGGTGACCTGCTGGCCGGCGGGTGTGTACACTAAAATCATCTTTGGCACACTCCCGTTTTCATGCCATACCGCTGGCCCAGTGGAGCACGCCCTTAACCATAGTGTTAACGCTCAGCTGTTTATGAATGGGGTGGATGGGTTTTATTGCCGTAAATGACGTCATGGATTTTCTTTAAGGGCTGCTCACATCCCTGAACAAAATATAGTAATAGTATACAACAAAAGCACAATTCCAATTTAGCTCTTACTAAATAGAGAGACACGCCTTTTACTCACAGTATTTTTAATTACTTAGAATAGATTAATTGTATGACTATATATCATATGGCAGTGTTGCAAGGTTGTTAAGAGATTTCAGATGTTCATTATTTCTCTTGCTGTGTGGTTTGTCAGGTGTGAAGCGGCTCGTCGTACTACAGTCAACACTCACACCGTCCAGCATGGCGTTGAAGGTTGATGCCCTCAGTCGTGTTTTATCCCTGAGTCTTACCATTTCACCAACAGTGATTAATGCACAGATCATCAATACCACAGATGAAGTCAAGGTACACACAATTCACTATTTGTAAGGCATTCTTAAGGAATGGCAGTGTGTGATTTGGATAAAAGTCATTTAAATAGATGACTTTATTTGGCTGGTCGCTATACTAAACCTGTTGACATGTATAAGCTATAAACCAGCTACATACATTATTGTCATTCTATGAAACAGCCTGTCATTCTATGAAACAGCCACAAAATGTGTTGTTTTGAGGGGGATTCATTTTTCACAAAAAATTAAGTTCCGAACATGATGTCCTATGTATGTAGATACTTCTTTAGTGGAAAAGGGTACTAACTTTCCAATTTTACAGAAAGAAGATAACGTCCTCTGTTTTTGGATGCTTCAGTAGTGCCAAAAAGGTACTAACATTCCCCTTTTACGGGTAAAATAGGCATTTATAGTGATGGTATAAAAGCGACTGTTAAAAGACAATCTAACTGAAACCTACTGCTATTACTTATAGAATTCTATTTAATTCTCTAGGAGAGGATTAGCAGTTATTTAACAACTAAATTTGTACATATACCTTCATTCTCCAGAGGATATCATGTGATTACCTATTTTCTTGATTTTTAGAAGGTATTATAGAGGAAACCCATGAAAGATTAGGGTCTGAGCTCGTATCCCATCGAGTTTGAATCACATGGTAATTCACAAGGCGAAGCTGCGTGAATTGCTATGTGATTCAAATGAGATGGGATCGAGCTCTGACCCTAAACTTGAATGGGTTTCTGAATTTATCTCACCCTTAATATTGACTTCTGGGCTAACATTTGTGACATTATCCCCCATTGGATATTTTTGCTAAATATCTAATGGGTGTTACATACGAGTTTCAAATGTTAAGTCTATGGAGAAAAAATATCTGGGGTGAGATAATAACACCTACCCTATGTACAATAATAATAGAAATATTCCTTACAACTGCAATTTTGGCCCAGCTTGCATAAACTTTAGTTGAACATAGGCCTGATATATACTTTAAGAGATAATACCCAGAGCCTGAAAAAATATAGAAAGAGCATCTGAAATACTACTTCTCCCTTGGATTCTTTTTATTCTATATATAACCTTTAAGGAAAAGCTAATTTTTTATTCTAATATATTACTTTACCTATAATATAGTGCTATATGGTGTTACAGATGCTTGGGTTTTATAATTCACTTGCTTGTAACTTGGTCCCTATTTGAGATTAGTGAAAAAGAATTTGTCCTTAAAATCTACAATTTGTTTACCTTTGATAAGAAACATATGCTGATAGGATACATTGAATTGGATTTTTTCATGAATTGCACTGCCTTTATGAGAATCGACCATATATATATATATGTATGCATACATATACCACTAATACTCTTATACTTTCATCTAACCACCGGAGCAATCTATGCAATCTTCTGAATTTAGGACAGACATAACTCGGCGACCGCTACAACAGTGTTTGTTTAAGAAAGGAGCCATAATTGGTCTCAAATCCTGGATGTTTTGAATATGTAATGCCATTCTCACAGTAAGACCCTACTGATCAGTGACAGTCCCTGTACAATCTAGGTCATGTGACCATGCCTGTGCTGCTCACATCCATGATGTGCAGACATAAATAAAGCTCAGTTAAATCTACAACCGAGTTTCAACAAGATGCTGATTCAATCAAACATTGCACCACATATAAAACGTATTTCTCTACACAGATGTACTTCTATCCTTATGATTCATTTCTTGCAATACTAAAAACACGATATAGAACTGTAGTTTTGTGGTCTCTTTTCCTCCAGAGAATGGAATGAGATCACAACCTTTTGCTGGTGTCAATCCATACAGTTTTAAACACTGATAACAAGCTCACATACCTGTGTCATGGCAAATAATACCCGTTTATCTGCTTGGCTGGTTTCTGCTTGTACAATATTGTCATTTTCCATGCCCCCTAGCAGATGACTGCAGAACCAGCATATTTTTCTGTTGTCATAGCCTGAAGCGAGAATTCCACCACCCAAACTTTTTCGACGCAGAACAGACAGTGGCACCAACTGGTGGGAGTGTGTGGGAGTGGGACGCCGGGTAAAAAATCTAGCTGGTGGAAGCATATTTCAGGTGGCAAATGGCCAGACGCCCCAGTAAACACTCAGCAACTGTGAGGCAACATCCCAGCAAGCCCCAGCAACCCCCAACAGACATCAATTTCTCCAGGTAACTCAAAGCTGACACCTGCTGGAACATCTGGCGAGTGATCCCACCAACCAGAAATAGACCAGGGACCTGTTTCAGTAGTCTTGTGACATAAGGCCTAGACAGACATCAACAGCGGCACCAACAGTGCAAAAAACAGTGTAAAAAGACTAGCAAATATCTGAAGATCGAAGTGGCCAATCTTCTTCATATTTGGAACGATTATAGATTATATGTATCCCCTACTCGTGTTATAGTGTCATTGCTTAATTCCTACGAGAAGTGAGTGAAACTCCTTGTGTCATCGACTGCAATCTTGTGATCCGTCCGTATGGTGTCACAGACGCCATCTAGACATGTCACGAAACTTTTTTTTTTTTTTAAATTTTTTTTTTAGTATGTTTATTGGGTCAAGAGATACATTACTCATATCCAGACTCGGCTGGGCCGGTCTTCCGTCTGGTACCATCTGATGATTATTGATATGTCTGATACAAAGCTGTCAGTCTTTATAACATACAAAACTAATTTATCAGACATGATCAATGATGAACATTGATGAAGAAAACAGGCAGATCCTTCTAAAGTATTTACATAACAGTTTCAATTAACACAATAATCGACTCAACCGTTAGACATGAAGGGGAGTAGTATATCACGTACAAACATACGAGTGGAGGTTTGAGATCCAATATGTTTAACAAATGTATCATCCAGTTTGAAATACCTTCTAGCAAGAGGTTAGAGTTCATCAGTCATACATACATACAAATGTACATCTTGAGGATGGAAATTGTTATTGCATACCGGATTATGAACGGTTATCTCATACATTCTTCATAGATGGAGAAGACCATAGACATGGTATTAATATCAATGAAAATAGAAGTGATAATAGTTTCAAATGTCTCAGTTGCAACGCAATCCAAGCATAATTTAAATAAAAAGGGACAAACATATTCCGCTGTGACCGTCAATACACACATTTGCAGTATAAAACAGTTGTATCGTTGTTATTCTGTTCCGCAGTTGTAACACAAGCTGCATACCAAAATACTGTCAAGAATAGTGTTATAATAAGCAAAGACTCAGTTGTAATCACAAGCTGAGGTGGGGGTAGTGAAGAATCTTAGTTTTAGTTTTAGCAGTGTATTGTTTCATTGAAAACAGTATGGGTATTGTTTCTTAAGAGCGATTTTAAATGTTTTTTGTTCTGTAGTCTCTGTATATACCGATTTTAGCCTATTCCAGTTTTTAATGGCAGTTACCAGGAAACAATTTTCAAAAACCGAGCCTTTTAGGGGAGGTAATAATAGTCGTAGTCCAACGTTTCTCCTCGTCGGTAGGATTCGTGAATCTATTTGATCTGGTTCTTTAGTTAAAGAGAAAGCGTAGAACAGTGAGTGTAGTTGGCGACGATTCGTTAAATATAGCACTTTGGAAAATGAGTGGAGTTCATTGGTGTTAAATGGTTGGTTGGGGCCAAGCTTAATGTTGTAACAGGTTCTTAAGGCTCGGTTTTGAAGAAGTTGTAGAGAATTGTTTAGGTAATTGACATTGGTATCATAAATAAAGTCGCAGTAATCAAAGTACGGAAGAATAGTAGTTTTATATATAGTGATAGCGGTTTCAGTATCAATTAAGTATCTTATTTTAGTCAATAGGTAAATTTTATCTGTAATTAGGGAAGAAATATTATGAATATGATCTGAATATTTAAGTTTGTCATCAATGGTTAAGCCTAAGTAATTAAAACTATGTACCTTCTCAAGTTTATCGTTATTCAAATTAAAATGATAATAGACGTCATCATTTTTATTTTTATCAAAAGTCATCCAATACGTTTTTTTTTCATTTATTGTTAAAATATTTGCATTACACCACTTTTCAACAAGGTTAATGGCTTTATTCATGTCTAGAGGGGAAGGAGTTGTTATAACTGTATCGTCAGCATAAAAGGTGACTTCGTTGGTGTGTAGAGTACTTGAAAGATCATTAATATAGATTAGAAAAAGAGTCGGGCCTAAAATCGAACCCTGTGGGACACCGTAGGATATTTTAGCTCGTTTAGATAATCGATTATTTAAAAATACTTGTTGTGAGCGGTTAGTTAAATAGCTATTGAACCATGAACATACATTACTGGAGAGGCCAAGGTTATTTAGTTTTTTAACAAGTAGATTATGAGAAACGGTGTCAAAGGCTTTCTTAAAGTCTAGAAAGAGTGAGTAAGATGGTCATTATTATTGAGACGATTTAGAATGAAACGAAGAAATTTAGAAATAGCAAAAGTTGTAGAGCGTTTTGGTCTGAAGCCGAATTGGTTGTTTGTCAGTATATTGTTATCTTCTAAATATTTCATGATTCGTTTATTAATTACTTTTTCAAATATTTTCCCAGGAAGGGGTAGTAGGCTTATGGGACGAAGATTATTAACAAGTTTAATATTGCCCTTTTTGGGTATAGGTGTAACGGTCGCACTCTTCCATTGTTGTGGATATTTCAAATTTGATATCGAGGAGTTGAATATTAATGCGAGTTTATCAGGGATAGCCAAGAATACGGATTTCAAAATTGATGAACGGATATTGGGTATAGCAGACGATTTCTTTGGATCTATTTGTTTAACAAATTTGATAATCTCATTAACTTCTATTGGGTTTGCGAATAAATTTGTGTCCGTAATCTTGGGAGGAAAAGGTAAGTTGTACATTTCAGGTGGTGGTAACTTATTTGCCAAGGTCTCTCCGATATTCGCAAAATAATCATTTATAAAGTCAGGTATATCCTTCGTCGGAATATCCTTGTTAGAGTTATGATCAGTAAGACTGATTATGGGGGGTGGGTTTTCTTTGGGTAAAATCTTTCGAATTCCGCGCCAGAATTTCTTCGGGTTTCCCTTGTTGTTGTTTAGAAGGTTCTTTATTTCGTTTCTTTTATTATTCCTGATTATTTCTTGGGTGCGATTGCGATGAAATCTCGCCATACGCCATTGGTCAATGTTATTTGTGGATCGGGCCTTCCTGTAAAAATAGTCACGGGTTTTCATTGAGTTTAAGACCACATCATCTACCCAGGGAGCTTTGTTCTTGTTTATTATTATTGTTCTAATGGGAGCTGAAATATCAAGTGCTCTAGTTATGTTGGTAAACATAGTTTCCCATAATTCGTCAGGGGATTTGTTTAAATTAAATTGGGACCAGTCACTATTTATAAGATCATTGAGGAAACGTTGTTCATCATAGTTTTTATAAATACGGGCTTTTATTTTTTGTTTAGGAATTTTGTTTCTTACTGCCTTGATTATCAAATATATAGGTAAATGGTCACTCACATTAAAGTTAATTGTGTTTGAACGGGAGACATTGGATACGTTTGTGTAGATGTGGTCAATTATAGTCGAGGTATCTTGGGTTATGCGTGTTGGTGTAGTTATCAATTGTTTAAGGTAATTGTTTTTACAAAATTTATTAACATGGTTGCGCATTAATGCTTTATCATTCAAATCTACATTCATATCACCCATAATGATTATAGCTCTTTCTTTGGGTAAGGAGTCTATGATCTCCGACAATTTAGCATAAGTGTTCATGACTGGGGTATTCGGAATTTGATAGACATTAACCAGTGTATAGATCTTGTGTGAGATAGTTATAGGAGTTGTGATTATTTCATAATCTATAGTAATGATAGTATGATCCATTGCTATTTCATAGTCGTAATCATTTTTTATATAAATCATCAAACCTCCACCCTGTTTGTTAATTACCGGGTATCGATCTAGCCTGAGAGACTGATAACCTTCGAGTTCAACAGCGCTAGTCGGGATTGGTTTTTTCACTACTGAAACAGGTCCCTGATCTGCCGGCAACCTCCATACGGGCGCTATACAACGTTTTTGTCTGGTTGGTGGAATACTCGCTTAAAGCGTGTGTTCCACCAATTAGGCATTCTTTCGATGATAGGCTGGCCTCTCAACTGAGCTCCAAACTGGCTTCTGCTCTCCAGCCAGTCAAAGATAAACCAATACACGGCACCTTGCAGGCGCAGCAGCAGTGAGTGGACAGTAGCACTGTCTGGTGGAAATTGGCCACATAAACGTAGTAAGCGAGTTCCCCACTCAGTTGATAGGGGGCTCCTCGAATACAGCAGCACAGAACGAATACTGGAGAACTTGACCTGTAATGAACTCGACCCGTAAAAAACTCGACCTGCAACGAACTCGACCAGTAAACAGAACTCGACCCGCAACGAACTCGACCCATTTTTCCGGCACTGAACTCGAGTATCTTATAGATGCAAATATGGATATATATGAACTAGAATACTTTGGAAGTATTATTACTATTCATATTACCTTGGTTTCAAATTTTGCCGAAATTGTGAGCGATAATAAGAGTTTTGAGTGTCCATTCAGGGGGGAAAAGGGGGCTAAAAGGCGATGGTACCATGCTCACCTTAAGATTTTGTACCTGAAAAATATTGCAAGGGTTTTCGCCAACTTTTCTCCTAAAAACAGAAAAAGTCGCAAAGTGTGTGACATCCTTTAACCCTAACTCTAACCCTAATCCATACCCATACCCATACCCTAACCCTAATCCATACCCTAACCCTAACCCTATCCCTAACCCATACCCAAACCCTAACCCTAACCCTAACCCATACCCTAACCCTAACCCTATCCCTAACCCTATCCCTATACCTAACCCTATCCCTATCCCTAAGCCTAAGTCCTTCCACTTTTTCATTATTTAAAACTGGTTCTAAATCATGGGTCGAGTTCTCCAAAACGGGTCGAGTTCTCTTTTCAAATTTACGGGTCGAGTTCGCGGGTCGAGTTCTCCAAAACGGGTCGAGTTCTCCTGTCAATTACGGGTCGAGTTCGTTTTGGGTCGAGTTCTCCAGTAACCCACAGAACTAGGCCATTTCCGCCATGTTGGGATTTGTCTGCATCGATGACAACTCTTCAATTTTCTGCTGAATACTGTAGTTAATTGAATAATGAAGTTAATGATAATATGAATGTGTATGGCACGCTCTGGTGCTAAAATTCTGCCCAAACTACTTAATCTTCCTGAATTTTCAGTCTCCACTCGCAGGTTAGTGGCTTGCGTGTGCCGCCCAGATATGTTGACGGTTGCAGTATTTTTGGAATGCTGTCAAAAGCAAGTGCTTTACTCTCATCAAACCTACTGGCCAGCTGCGTATTCCACCCAGAAAAACCTAATAAGTCAGTTCTTGTTGGATGGGAGAAATTCCACTAAACCACCATGATTAAGTAGCCTGTGTGGGATGCTGGATGAAAAACCTGGCTGGTGGAACAGAATGGAACAATCATTTCAGCTGGTGGGTGGCCTGGCCGATGTTCAGTAGCCTAGAGGCAATGCTCCAACAAACTTTACCAAGACTTGATTTCACCCGGCAACTAAGGCCCTGCACCTGCTGGAACCACTGGCAAGCTGTTCCGCCAAGCAGGCCACCACCTCATCGAGGCCAGGGAGCTGTTTCAAAAATAGAGTGAAGTCTCGCCAGCGGCCCGTCGCATTTCAAAGCGAGAGGCCACAACAGCGAGCGGCACTTTGAATCAAAGCAGCAGCAAAACCGCTACCAAAACCCAATAGCGAGCGGCACCTCCACCTCAACAGCGAAGCTTCAAGTGCCATTGTTAACTCTCACTTTGGTGGTGAGTACTCTCATTAAGCACCCTTCCGACTTTTGAAACAGCTCCCTTGTCTGCTGGCAAACACTGTATGGTTGGTGTACAACGTTTTCATCTAGTTGGTAGAACATGCCCTTTAGTCTGTTCATGCACCGCACAGCCCCTGAAAGCCTGTGCACCCTGGCCCTGGTGACAATGGTGGGCTGAACTGTAGACCAGCATGCAGCACTGGTCTTCAGTGATATGATGGTGGTGGTAAAGATGAGAAGTATGTGGTAAATACTGGTGTATGTAGATGGGGAGAGCGTGTAGTGTATGTGGACTGTAGTTGGTAAAGTCCTAGAATATGTCACAAACACTGGAGTAACTTATCACTAGAATACTGCAGTTTAAGTCCATGGGGATGTAGTGGGTAGAGAACTTCTTCTTGGCTGCTTCAGCCCTTCACAGATAAAATCTGCTCAAAGAGGTACTTGCAATGCTCCTTTTATTGGTAATCCACACAGGTACAGGTTCCTCACACGCCAGACTAAGAACCCAGAATGATGGGTGTAGCTGGCTTATATAGCTAGTATTGAGGTTGCATGCATTAAAGTGTCAAGGTCGTTGTCCCAAATGCTCACTCTCAGCCTTCTGTCCTACTAACCCAAATCACCTGTCCTACTGACCCAGGCTAAGTGGGACAGTCGGTGTGCAGGCGCTGACCTACTGGCCCAAATGATCCATCCCTGCTAAGTGGGACAGTGGGTGTGCTGGCGCTGACCCACTGGCCCTAATGCTCCATCCTACTGGCCTTCACCTTGGATGCTTATGTGCTGACACACTGGCCTAGATACAGCTCTCAGGGCATTTCATATGGGATATATGCCTATACTTCTGCTATACAAGAGCTCACAGTTTTACTTATACATTTCTTAAACCTTTCTTATACATTTCATCATTTGTGCTTGGTTCAGGTCCAGTGCAACGGGATGAACTATAGTCTGTCATGCTCTCTGTCAAACTACTTGAAAGCTTGTAAATGAGCGATAGTCACTGGGAATCTACGTTCTTACCTATAATGTGATTTAGGATAATGAAAAACCATATAGACACTTGTTCGGCTTGCCTTTATGTTTTGTATTCAAAATCAATGAATGTTATTGGAATGAGCGAATGGTTGTTTCTACGTTTGTGCAGGATGCAAGCTCAAACTTCGCAAGGCCGTTGAGTGTCCTCTTCATTTCTCATCAGAAGGCACTGCTATTTGAACATGACGTCATTGGAAGCCCAACCTCGGTCCCAACCGTGTTGACAATCCTCAGCGTCGGAAAAGAGATTGCTGCAAAGTGTGTTCCCGTCATTTGTATAGCAAATGATTTATATTCTCTATCAGATTCTGCATGCCTTTAATGCTTATATTAGAAATACTGTTTAACTATATACTGCGATGGCAGTTTTTCACTTTTCCACGTCGAAATCTTTGTTTCCTTTTCTAGTCCATGAAATAATTTGTCTTGTATGAAACAAAGATATTATAGATTGAGCCTAATTCACGCCAACAAAACAGTGGTTTGAATTTCCCCACTCAGCCCCAGCCTTATTCCATTGCCAACATTGGTATGTTTTTCATGATTTCTCTGAGGCAATAGATCAAACATGAAAAATAGTTCCACCTTTTTCGGGCCCCAACTGAGATCCCAGTATAGGTATAAGTTGCAGTAGAGAATATTTCATCATATTGATGCTTATTGGCTCTTCCTAATAGGGAATCCTCATACTCTGTGTGAGAATCAGCATCAAGTGTCAAAAACATATCAATATTAGGGGACGAGGCTTAAACACCTCCACTGTGGCCGACGCTACCTTGAATTTGACCAGAATTTGATCTGATACCAGCATGTTGCCATGTAAAAACGTAGCAACCATTGTGAAAAGAGCCCTGGAAACAGTTTGTGACTGTCTCCACGTCCTCCAACAAATGTTTCGTTCGGGGGGAGAGTGTAGGAACTCTGCCATGCCCAAAATAAGGGTATGGGAAGTAGAAAAATGTATTTTCTAAGGGCTCAAACTCAAAGTTTCGTCCGAATCGGACTCTTCAGGCGTCTTAGGGGCTAACAAGGTCTTGACTGTGTCTAGTTTTTGATAGAATACCATGGTGAATGATTTGAAAGATGTAAAAATCCTCTTGTTAGTGCAAGTTTGATGTGTGTTTGGGTCAATAAACTGTTGTTCATGAGAGTCAAAAAGGATTTTTAAATGTCATACCTGGTTGAGAAATATGATGGCGTACCACGTTACGTTTATTCTGCAATCACCAAGATTGTGTTGCTAACATGGACTTGAGGGAGATAGTTGAATCTGCATGAGGTAAAGTTTACCAGCATGGCCCAATTTGATTATATTTTATGGAAAGTTGGGGGCAGGGACTTGTAACTTGAAAAAATGTTTATAAAAAAAAAAAATCAAATACATATCAATGCATTTTATTTTTGACGAAGTAGTTCTGGTGTTTTTTCAGATCTCATTTTGTATTTCATAAAAGTTCAGACGTTATGCTTTAATCTATATCTATCTTTTTTTAAATTGAAGGGACGGTGGGACAGCTATCATACTTGGTGTAAAACCAAGGCCTCTCATGTCAGGATTTGTTTCTGCTGCTGTGGTTGAACTGACTTCCACGTGGTATCAAGACTCTTCAACGTCTGGTCCTCAGAAGCACACCCTCAGTAAGTGATATACTACATAGAGGTAATATCTCTCCAGATTTATATTTTGCCCAGCAAGAATTTATAAGAGTATTAGTACCCCACCACTATTAATTATGGCATCAATCGTCAAGTAATACCTTATCTCCCTCTGGCTATGCCATATTATCCTGCTAATGACTACCCGTTATCCATATCACTTTTTCCATTACTATGTACACCATATTGTAAAGATATGAATTCGTCTTAACCATTTTTTCTGAAGAAAGTGCACAGACGGGAAACCCGCTATTTCATGTTTATGGGAACTTAATACTGGGCCGTTCATTAGAGGCATATATATACATTTACTACAGAACACATTGGCGCCAAATACATGGGTGACCCATGGCCTTTGGTCAGGGGTGGTCATTGCCCCCCTGGTGACACACTTCAACACTCTGTGCTCCCGTGCGCCACCTATCGCTTTCTCTTCGCACCTCTCACCCACGTGTGTACGCAGCGCACTCACCTACCCCTCACACTTTGCTCAGCACTCGCACCGTACAGACGTACATTTTCTACCCACCCACCCTCACCACTTTTATCCTACTCCTTACACGCGTAGGGCTATTATATCATTACATTATTACATACTTATGTAATTACTCATAATAACTATACTTATTATATCATATTCATATTATAATTGACATCAAAAATACCTCTGTCAATTATCTCTTATTATTGTTATCATTAATATTCATAGTAATAATATCTTATCTCTTATTCATCTTAATAAGACCTTATAAAATTCAATAAAATTTTATGAGCCCACTCCGGCCTCATTTTAGTTCATCCAGGGATATGGGGTAATGTACTGACAATTATCAATGCAAACCGGTTCCTTTGATTTATTTTAATACTAGATAAGTGATATATAAAATATCATCGAATTTGACCTAACCCAATTTGACCGATTTACAAAGGAAATGTACTGAAAAATGAGTCTAATTCAATTCTTTTTAAAACAAGGATCTTGTGATTCTTCAAATGTGAAGTATCCATTTACTATATTCTGTGAAGGTTTGAAGAAAATGACATGGATTTTATTATGTGAAAAAGAAGTTTCTAGAATTATATTTTCTGTTATGATAATATTACAATATTTAGGTTTCTCAATGAAGGTCGGAATAGACCAGATTATTGATAAAGATACCAGAACGTGGAAAACGCTGATCTTTCACAGAACATTGCCCTGCTGGACGAACGGCAGAGGAGAACGCGGAGTGCTGAAAAAGGTGGTTTTCAAAACACATTTGCATAAAACAGGGAGTTATACAAGGTATCCTTTTAACAGAGGTCTTAAAATTTGGAACGGGTTAGAAAAAGAAGTGCTGAAAATCAGTTCAGTGGATGCTTTCAAGCGTGCCATGAAATGTAAATATAGTAGTTGATTACTCAATTTGGATAGGCTGCAATGTTGTCATTTATTGAATGTTTAAATACATTATAAGTTTGGGGTGGAGGGTATTGCGCTTGAAGGTGCACTGAGTATGGAACATGTACAGGAGGTACTCTTTCAATGTCAAATGGAAGAACCGGGCTTGCCCAGAATTTGCCAATAAAGATTTAAAAAAAAAATTAATCCTTCATTGATACCTGCCAGAGATTAAGACGGGGTGCGCTGCTTCCACAGTATTGGTGTCGTTTTCACTAAACCGGAAGTGCACAATATAAATTATCATTCTTTATGGAAACCAAGTAAAATACTACATGAGAGCATCCATAATTGACGTCATGCTATTTTTGACCATTTCTGACCACCTCCTCCCCCCTGTTTTTCATAAAACTTTATCATTCTTGGTCATGGAGACTGGACAACACCCACCCACTACCCCAACCCCCACCCCACCCCACCCCCGCTGCATACTGTGATTATTTCGTGATCAGTTTCGATTGAATACTCTTGAGTTCCGTTGTTTGGTCACATTTCATACTGAAAGCTTTTTGATTTTGTGTGAACTGAAAAATATGCATGTGTATTTCTTATCAGGTGTTGCCTACGTAAACCAAACTGCAGGAACAGCCACATTGACTTTGTCATCTCTTGTTGGTGAGTCTACATATTATTACATACCTATAGCCGAACGTCAGTGAAATACTACCCGCTCACGGGGGTGTAGTATATCGCGACTACGGCCCACTACACTGCGCTTTGTCGCACTGCACGATTCTAACGTGTATGTATCTAACTCGCCGCACCGCGCTAGGCGTGCGTATTCGACGTCATCGCGATCAAAAACAACATGGTGAATGTCGTCGAATCGCGACTTGAAACTCGCCTTACAGGTCCCCTTAACAACTACAGGTTCCTAATGACCAATCGTCGAGGTAACTAACGTGCGGCTCTGACCTGACACCGTTTAAATTGCTCAAATACGCTAAATTCATCGATAATAACAACACGATCCGCAACGGGGGACGCACAGACACGCTTACGCTGGTTCCTGGCGCCTCCGCCTCCATACACGCCTAACGCTCTCCAATCGTATTTTCTGCTAAGCGCGCCCTTACCGAATAGCGGCTAAACATCCGCTGGGCGAGTGGAGACATGCGCAACGAGCACATCCTGTAAGTTGGCTTCCGGTTCGTAGCAGACAGTGTCAACATGGAGCGGTTGTGACTTAGGAACTCGATAAATGGCGTGTTTCTGATCGAATTAAGGTATGTAATAATAAGAAAACGCCCTGACTGTGGCCAGAACTATGTCTTAGTTCTCGGTCACCTATCGCCGACGTTCGCCCCTTCGCCTACGGCGTCGGGGCGAACGTCGGCGATAGGTGACCTCGAACTAAGACATAGTTCGGCCACAGTTAGGGCGTTTTCTCCTATTATTGGTATTAAAATTGTATGTATTTCAGTGGATATTTCAATAGATATTCATGATGATAAGCAAAAATCGATATACCGACTTAAAAAACTTGTTTTTCATGGTTAATTTGCTGTTGTGCTCGCTCTCTCATTGTTGCAGATAACGCTGAGGGCTGGACGGCGGACGACGTGACGAAGACGGTGGTAGTTCCCGGGACGACGAGTTTCCTCATCACGGCGTACAGCTCGGCGGACACGGTGCACGGCACGGCGGTGGTGGCGGTGCGGGGCGGCCGCCTCGTCCACCCACCGCGCGCCTGGTACGTGGTCGACGTGGGCGTCGTGTCGGCCACGTCCACGTGGAAGCTCCGTGAAGCCACCTGTAGGTACAGAATGCTGCCGGCGATCAGCTTCACGTGGAAGTCACTGTTTGAGCTGGACCTCGGTGATTCAGTCTCACTGGTCGTGGTGATGAATAATTCAGGTGTGTGTGTACATATGATATAATACACTGCTTTAGTATAGGAATGTTCAAGCTTGTAAATTTCATCTTTGTCAAAAACGGTCGCTCTCTTGTTAATTGGTTATTTCGAGAAAAAAAGGACATAGGCCGCTATATTCAACCATCATATATAAGCGAAACTGACATTTCATGTTGTATATATACTTAAAATACAAATGAAATGCCCATGTGGTGATAGAATGTGTATCATATTTTATAGAACAGTATGATTATACCGTAATTCATTTATATTCAGATGTGAACACAAAGAACAAACCTTCTAAAATATATGCCTCATTGTCACACTCCTCGCTCTTCAAGGCGAGTTTCAACTCTGAGTTTCTACTGCGAAGCAATCAGCGTCGGTTGAACGTTACATTGGAAAGCTTTTACAATCGGAAGGTGGGTATCCTGCAAATTGATAGGCAGTCCAATGTATCACATGTTACAATGATACGGTTGAAGCCCAGCCATTTTTCACTAAAATGAGAAACATGGAGATCATACCTGAAGTCGATATGTATTAATATTTTATTCTACTATCATTATTCTCAAAGCAGATTCTACATGTAAGGGAGTATGTTGTTAAGAACACCCTTTCCATAGGTGGAGTGTAAAATTCTAAAACCTAGTCTAATTCGTGTTAACACGGGTGTAGCAAATAGCCACAAGTTAAGATTTCTTCTGGACACCCTAGGTCACACTGAAAGCTAAAAAATCTATTCAATTACATACACAATACTGACTGGTTTTGATTACGAGTGGCCGTAATCTCCGAGTAGTTGAAGCGTAGTAATATCCGAGCGATTAGCGGGGATATTACGTCGTCAACTACGAGGAGAATGCGGGCACTCGTAATTAAAACCAGTCCTTATTGTATTTACTAACCACCTGTAGGATTAATAAATCTATTGCAATAAAAAGTGCATATAGTTCCAGATTACACCATAATGCCACAGCACTTTCAAGCATGGGTGTAATTTAACGTATTGTTTATGCTAGTTATATAGCTCGCTATTTTTCTGTGTTTTTGGTCTGCAAAACGTTTTATGACAGTGATTTTTGATGGTAAATGAGTTTATTGAGACTGATTATATACACAGTAATGACTGGTTTTGTGAACGAGTGGCCGTGTAGTTGACGCATAGTAATATCCGAGCGATTAGCGAGGATATTACGTCGTCAACTACGCGGAGATGATGGTCACTTGTATACAAAATCAGTTGTTATTGTATTTATTACCCACCTACAAGATTAATAATAAGAGTCTATTGCAATTGAAAAGTTTCTGCAAGACATTTAGTTCCAGACACCACAGCACTGTTAACTCTGGCAGTAATTCGGTGTATGTAGACTTACACCAATAATATAGTTCGCCATTAACCTGTACTTTTAGCAAAGTGTGTTATTACAATGATTTCTGATGGTAAATTATATTATTATGATTGACTCTAAATAGTTGATATTAAATGAACATTCAAGAAACTTATTTCAAAGTACATGATGATTCGACCTCATTATGGACAGGACTATTTTTCCGGAATCTCCTGCAAGAGATTCTGACATGCCAGAATCTCCATGTAGCGAATTCCAGGCGCTCTATACAATTCCTATGGAAACTCCGTAATCGGTGGATGATAAAATGCTTCCTGTGACTACTAGTGCAAAGTAAGACAAGAAACAGATTCAATGTTTTTTGTTCAGTAAAAACTATTTTCTATGGATGAATAGCGTGGGCATCTCGCTTTGGAGTAGTATTTGTATTTACTATATACCTACTGCCGTAAGTTATGTAAATACTACACGCTGCTCTCTACCATGTACTGCACAGCTGTGCAGAAAAATCGCGGTTCGTTTTTCAGTGTCACCTATTAGGATAACGTCATTATTTCAAAATGGCCGACGTTGTTTATCGCTTCGACATCGGTAACGTTAACGTTGCGGTACATAAAGAAAACATGATAAAATACTGAAAAATCATAGATGTATACATATATGAATTACAGAAAAAACATCAAAGTACAGTGATAACAACTTAAGTGATCATCAGACTCATCTTAAAACGGCAGTGCAATGGCTTAGCAACCCCTATGTTTTTGGTCTGCTCGTTTCCCGCCAGTTTCCAAGTGACAACAAGTGTTACACTGCAGGTTGCTGTGCGTGTTGCTGTGCAGCAACGTCACAGCCGCATTCCATGGAGGAGGCGAAAGCTAAGGTTCATGTTGATCCTCCTGTGCCCAAATTGGACTTAAAATGGCTCTTACAACTTAAATGATATAAATATATGAATGTTTTGGAGATATAGAGTAATGATAAAAAGTTGTACCTGTAAACATACAAATTTGATCCTCACTCTGGCCATTGGCACGTTTACAACTCGGTGTAAACACCTCATTGTAAACGTGCCAGGGTCAGAGTTCGGATCGAAATTGGTATGTTTACAGGAACACCAAGAGTGAGTTAGGGCCGGACAATGATATGTAAATAGATGCCTTATATAGATATCACTCTAGAATATATGAAAAAAGTCGCCCTGCCCAAAGTTACTGTGTGCACTCTCCCAGCAGATCTTCCGCAACAGCGCTTACTAATCTCTGCTTCAACGTCAACAAGTCACATGGTAAGGAGGATAGTACTTACTGCACATTGTGCAGTATGGGCAATGCAGTATGGGATTTTACTGCACACTTTCTAAATATTTTGCAGTTACTATTTGCTAACCAGAGGTTAGTAGTATATTGAAATGGAAACTATGTGCAGATAGTGGTACGATGGATCTTAAATGGGATTCACACGGTGGGATTCATGTACCTCACAGGGTGCTTGTCTAAGACAAATCCTGCTCGGATTCTCTTCTCAAACAAAATTTCTTCGTCTAAATTGTAGGGTTCCTTTCCCCTACAACCTTTACCCCTAAAAAGGAACAGAATCTCATGAGATTTTGAACCCTGTGAGGTACATGAATCTCATCGGGTGAATCCCACTTTAGAAATAAAATGTGTCCAGCAACGAGTAAAAAGAAAGAGAGGTCTAGCTCAGGCTGGCGGGACATCTGAAAGTTTCTCCCTGCCTTATCAGCAATTAGTCCCCCCCCCCCCCCCCCTGACACACACACCGCTACAGAAAGCACTATGGTTATATGGGGCTCCCCCCTTGATCACCATCTTGTCTCCATGCAGGAGACTCTGAAAAGTCACATTTTCAGGAACCCCTATAGGATCTCAAGACGCAGTTTAAAAAGACAGGGGAGTCAGTCATCTCACTTTGAGTACACATTTTAAGCAGGCTCTTCAAAGGGGACGGATAACAGTTGAAGGTAGTTCTTATTTTGAAAATTGCCTCTTGCAAAATTGGATAACCTTACCATTGATATGAATAATTAGACCTACAAATTCATTTTCACTCGAATGCAGAATTAAAGCCAAGACACCCCCCCCCCCCCCCCATAACTTTGTTAATACATGCATATATGGTTTATTATAATTCTGTTCAAAGGGTTCTCTTGTCTTATCTGACCATCCCTCCCCCCCCCCCCTAATCCCTGGTGATTACTAGGAGAGGGTGGTCTCCACCCAATGAGCATTATAAAACCAAAAATAAGTTGGTGATACCCTCCCGCAACAGAGCCTCCATAGCTGTATCCCACTCTCTATACTCGTTACGTTTAGTGACCATTACGAATGCACGACTGATTCCTCTAATATGCGCAAATAGTGTTCTGAAAGAGAAAGAGAATACACTTGGGGATTCTTTCCAACCAACGCCAACTTGAAAGTCCCCAATGCGTCTCAGGGTCCCAGTCGGTTAGTCGGTAACCAGCACGAACTGCTATATTCTCGGTTTAGGCGCTGTGTTACATCTCTATTATGAGGATATTTGTTATGTGAATTTGTTTCGGGAAGGTCTACTCTAGAGTGTGTAACTATATCACAGGGAGTGACGGCCGTCCGTTTCCACGCCGCGAATCCTTCCTTGCTGTGTGAAGACCCACTACTCAGTGTACTCGTGTATGCTGGATGTCCGTGTCAGAAGCGCCTTGTGTTTGTCTATCAACAAAATCTGACTGACGCACAATACCTGAACGATATGCTGAATGACACCTACACGAAGCTTTTGGACGTAAGTGATTTTAACTAATTATAAAGGTACTGAAAAATATATCCTCCCCAGATACAATCAACAGAACACATGGTAAAACGGAAAGGGAACAAGTGATGTAAGCATAGTTGACCTATAAAGCACTTATATGTGCCCATGCAGAAGGAAGATGTATCGCACACTTTGCAACTTTTCCCTTTTTTCAGGGGAAAAGTCGGCGCAAATCTCCCCATGTGATATTTTTTCCGGTACAATATCTCAAGGTGTGCATGATCTTCCTTGGGATATTCTACCACCCCCTTTTCACCCTCTTTTCATCCGAAAATCTGACAAATGCAGGCACTGCACCACTCAAGCAGCTTGTATAAAACTTACTGCAATACTAAATTTTATTTGTCAAGGTCACTCTATATTCATAAATAACAACACCCATTGAAAAAGTAAAACATGTCTCACTATGGAATACTCAATGGAAAATTATGAGACTTTAGGATTGGATAAAATGGACATGGACAATAATTCGCTGTATACATGGTCTAATTTGAATAAGTAGGATCGCTCACCGATCTCAGCGGATCTCAGTTTAAGATCATCACGACTGAAAATCGGATCTCAGTTTGAGTTCATCACGACTGAAAAACACCCCCCAGGTTATCCATCGTTGAGATATCTTTCTCAGTACAATGTGGAAAATTCCAAGGAAATATCTCAAGGTGTGTACAGATTTGCCTAGAGATATTCAACCCACGTCCTGCTTGGGTGACCAACGCCTGAAAAGATTTTGTCGCCGACTTTTACCACCCCCCTGCTGGGTTGGCAGCAATCCCTTGCGATATTTTGGGGACAAGAAGTTGCAAAGTGTGCGATGCCCTTTAAGTCCTTCGTAATGACAGGTATATTATGGTCCAAGTTCGTCATGTCATCTTCTATGAAGATGAAAGTCCTTGGTGAAGGGACTGTTCCATCGGGCTGACTGCACGGCCAAGAAAGATCATGGCGCGGCCGCCGCGTTTAGGCAGGGTATATAAGTCAATGCGGTGCAGAAGGGCACACGCTCAACGGCGGCGGCTACTCAAGGCGAAGCCCTAGGGAAGCACAAACCAACCTAAACTAGTTTCATGAAGGACTCCTGAACGCACACCATAATAACACACACACAGCTATGTGGCAGGGGTAAAACTTCTTACCTGGCTTTCTGAAATTGTTTCCCCGGAGAAGAAGGTGCTGAGGGCCAAAATTCTCACCTCTGTAAATGTGTAGGGGTGAGGTTTTTTCCTAAATTCATTTCATAGATTCGATCACCACCCTTGTGGGGTAAGAGAACCTTGAGAAAGTCTGGTGAGAACCTGCAACGGTTAACTGGACGTTAAATCAAACCCACAAACCCACAAAAACCCTCCCTACTGGGGTTGGATAGGGTTTTTGTTAGAGGATGGGACTGAAACTCAGTTTATGGTGGCCCGGATTGGGCCTATGTTGCCTCTCCCAGCCATAATTGATATACCTGGATGGAGTGGCTTGGGGATACAGTTCCACCTATTATGTGGATCGGAGATAGCACTTAAGTGTTTAGTATTCATTTGTGTCTTTTTTACTTCATGTATTAAGCTCTCCTTATCTTCTTTTTCTCAGGGGGACCTCAGGGGTAGAGAGACGCGAGATGCAAAACGGAAAATTGGATACAAATGTCCAAACCAAGTTAAAGACAGGGGGCAAGAGGGGTTGGAGGGGCCTGTAGGACATGTATTATTAATGATTGGCCAAGAGGAAAGTGATGTTCACCTCCATAAAAAAGGCGGATATCTGCCTCATCCAGGAGACACACGGATGCGATGAACAAAATGACTTATGGACGCTTGAATAGGGGGAGGGGGGGGGCAACTTTTTTCGAATGGCTCGTCCAATTCCAAAGGGGTAGCTATCCTTTTTTCAGGGGCGGTTTTTTTTGTGGTTTTTTTTAATACTTTTATTTATCCTGTAGTGCACTCAGCCTATGTGTCGGCTGGTTTCCATGTGCCTGCAGTCTTATTTACATTCAGTCTTCTTGTGCAAATTCAGATTACTTTTGTAGTACATATATATATGAACAATGATGTAACAAGTAGTGGTAGAAATACAATAGGATTATTCACATTTACGATATAAGTAAACATATATGAAAATTATTAATGATATAATACATGGTTATGCTAATAACATTCCATTTGTTTACATCTTATGATAGTTTTGATAGTTCAATCTGCAATATAAGAAAACGTAATTGACAATAGTAGTAATATTACAAATAATAGTTATGCTTATAACATTCATTAGTTATTTCTATCGTATTAACTCATTCTATTAGAGTTCTGACATAGAATAATTAGTGATAGTATAATAAATATAATACATGGTTATGCTAATAACATTCCATTTGTTTACATCTTATGGTAGTTTTGATAGTTCAATCTGCAATATAAGAAAACGTAATTGACAATAGTAGTAATATTACAAATAATAGTTATGATTATAACATTCATTAGTTATTTCTATCGTATTAACTCATTCTACATAGAATAATTAGTGATAGTATAATATTAATATAGTAGCAACATTATTGACTATGCACGATGTTATCAGGCTGGTAATTACCTTTTTGCTAAAAATCATGACAATAGCTTTCAGTATACTGCGTAGTTTTAACAGTTTTAGTGACAGTTTACACTCCTTTAGGAGTGCTTTTAACTTCTTAGCTTTAAGTGAGACAATAATATTGGCCTTCCTATCAGAGATTGTTTTGGTTGTTATACAAATCTTTGATCCCAGCAATTTTTTGCAATTTTTTAAATGTTCTTATATTTTCAATGTTTCTTTCTTCTGCTGGTAATGCATTCCAGTGGGTTGGACCCGAATACTCTACACTCTTCTGATAGGTTGTACACTTAGGCCTTGTTACCTTATAGATGATACCATCATATCTTCTTGTTCTTAAGTTACCCTGTTGGATCAAACTATCATCATTCATCTTTGTATGCATATAATTTAATAAATGAGATACTCTCCTTTTTTGTAAAAAAGGTAATTTAACAGCTTGGTGTAAGGTTGTTACATTTGTTCTCATTTTGGACTTTGTGATAATTCGTAAAGCATGGTTTTGCATTGTTTGAAGTTTCTGTTTTTCATAATTATTACAATTTACTAACATGATGTCTCCATAATCCAACAGTGGCAGTATCATAGATTTGTAAATAAGTAAGCAAGCATATTTAGTAATGTACTGTCTTATCTTAGCCATGAGGTACAATTTATGTGAGACTTGTTTGACCAGGTTTCTTACGTGAAGTTTGAAGTTCAGCGCGTTGTCAAGTATAACTCCCAGGTACCTGTATGATACTACATTTTGCAATACCTCTTGGTTCAGATATAACCGTACATCCTTTACAATTTGTTTCTTCACATTTGGCAAAGGCCTGAAAACTACTATTTTCTTGTATTTATTGATTATTTATTTCTTTTGCACCAGATTCCCAGATGATCCAGATCATTTTGGATTTTTTGTTGAGTAACTCTTATACAGCTGCCTGATTTAAACAATACGGTATCGTCCGCATACATTAAGCAATTTTCTTCATTTTTGTCAGGGTAGCATTGTATAAGGTCGTTTACATATACGATAAATAGTAGCGGCCCCAGGATTGACCCTTGGGGCACGCCAAACGAAATCTTACCTAACGATGATAATTTACCGTTTGCAAAAACCCTTTGTGTCCGATGAGAAAGATAATTTCCAAACCATTTATGTAAGGTTCCTTTTATACCTAGGTGATTTAATTTAGATAATAAAATTTTGTGATCTATTGTATCGAAGGCTTTTTTGAAGTCTATAAATGCACATATTGTAATTTCTTTATTGTTTATTGATCTTAGGATATTGTTTGTTAATTTGGCTATTGTATCTGTTGTTGTGTGTGATTTCCTGAAACCGTTTTGAGTATTTGTTAGTAATTTATTATTTTCTAGAAAGGTTATTGTTCTTTTATGTACGATTTTTTCCATGATTTTTGCTGGTAAGGGTAGTAGCGATACCGGTCTAAGGTCACAGACTCTTGGACTTTCTCCCTCTTTTTTCAATGGTATGATCGTCGCACTCTTCCATTCCTTTGGGAAGACTCCCGTTGATAATGATATATTTATCAGGTATGTATATTGATCGATTAATATCGTCAGCGCATCCCTCAGAAATCTAGTTGAGATTTCATTTATTGTAGATGATTTACTGAGGTTTATTTCTTTAAGTAGTGCTAAAATTTCTTCTTTGTCTGTTTCTACATCAGTTATTTCTTGGTTTGTTGTTAGTCCTTCATAGACCCAGGGTAGTTCATGTTGTTTTGCTAGGTTTGCTCCTATGTTTGTAAAATAATCGTTTATATGATTTGCGGTTTCGGAACTATCGATGTACTCTTCAGTTTCATCCTCTTTTAATTTAAACTGTTGCGGTTTGTTCTTACTTGCTTTTGTAAATTTGGATATTATTTCCCAGAATTTTTTTCCATCGCTCTTATTTGCTTCTAGATTTTCTTTTACATAATTACTTCTTGCCCTTTTCAGTAATGTGTTTACTTCATTTCTCGCCTGTCGTGCTGCCTTCCAGGCATTTTCCGTGTTTTTTCTTTTGGCTGTTTTTAGAAGTCTGTCTTTGTCTCTTATGATTTCGATTAGATCGTTTCGTGATCCAGCTTTCTTTATTGTTATTTACCTTGAAATCCTTTAGGGGGCACATTTTGTCCAGTTTTTCGATTATAGTTGATTTTAATATGTTCCATAGTTGATCTGAGTCTTGAGAGGCATAGTAATCGACCCAGTTGACATTTAGTAAACTTTCTTTAAATTTAGCGTAATTATAGTTTCGATTTGATCTGCCTCGAAATTCTACTTTTGTTTTTACCATTTTCTCTTTTTTCCTAATCATATAAATACCCAAGTGGTCACTGACATGTCTATCCGTTACTCCAGATTCCGAGATGTTGGTTGAATTAGTTATGATTAGGTCTAGACAACTTTGTTTTTGGACGTATCTGGTTGGGACGTTTATGATTTGTCTTAAACCTAATGTTTTTTCAAGTAGTTTAAGTTCCAAAGTATTTGTATCTTTTTTATCTAAATAATCTATGTTGAAATCTCCTATAAGGACCAGGTCCGCATTATTGTTATTCAACTCTTCTAGTTCAGCTTGAAGTTCCAGGCAGAAATTTTTGCAATTTCCGATTGGTGGTCTATAAATAGTATTTAGGAGGATTTTTCTTGTAAAGGGTGGTGATATTTCTAACCATAATGATTCTTTTGTTTTTGTACTAGTGTTATATTTCAATAATTTCATGGATTCTATATTTAGATTTTCTTTAACATATGTCCCCACACCACCCACAGTTTTTATTTTGTCGGCGTTTGGCTCTTTCCAGGACCTATCGTTCCTATAGAAAGTATACCCGGGTATGTCTATAAGGTAACTTGGCATATCTGAAGTCAACCATGATTCAGTAATACATAGTATGTCAATAGTATAGTCATTTAGTAGTTGGTATACCGTGTCTAGCTTAGCCCAGAGGCTACATACATTATAGTGTACTATCTTTAGGCCTTTTTTACTATTAAGTTCTGTCATTGTTGTGGTGGTTCTTGTCTAGTTGATAGCCTTTCAGTATTACCATGTCTAGTTGCATAATCCAAGTACATGTTGTAAAGTATAAACATATTAAACACAAAGTTAAATACAAAGTCATACAGTAAACTCTTAAATCTTGTCTCAAAAAAATGTGTAAATTAGATAAACTTGTAAATTGAACCGAGAACAAATAAATATATCAACAATAGTATACCTTATGTTTAGACTCAGTCTCAGCCTTATTCGCCACTGAGTGAAATGATCAATATATTCACATCAAAATATACAGTGTTAAATTGCTAGACAAATGAGATTCGTAGAATAAGTAAATAAATAAATATGTAACTAAATATAAGCGTTAGGGTGCTCGTGTTTGGAGCCTTTTTACGTCATACTTAAATAGGTTAAGATTGGTAGTAGTTTGATGGCAAACTTAACTTTTGTTTTGTTTAGGTTACTAGCCCATTCCATGGTCTGCAAAGGTAGAAGGCCTCCCCACTGGGACGGACCCTCTCCCGTTGCCAGAGCATAGACTTGGCGTATACAATGTAATTACCTAATTTGAGTCCATTTTTGTTATTGTCTTTATGATACACTTTGCCCACGTCTCGAGAGTTTTTTCGTCTGGGTGCAATCCATCGTATAATCTCTTATAGGCGTTGAAGGTGTTATTTCCTGTTTTATAGTGGATGCTTGATTGGATTCTTGGACCTATTAAGTTCTTTTCTGCGTTTCTCAACCCTATTGAGTGGTTTATCAATTTTATCGCTTCATTTATCGTGGTTTGACCCTCACCCGGTGTTTCAATGGGTTGTACTTTCTTGAACTCGTTATATCTGTCCAGGTGAATACCCACTAAGTAGGCAATCACTACCCTGTCAGTGTAACATTCCACAATGTCTCTCACGGTCAGTAGGTCGTCTATTACCTCCGAGACCAATTGGTCAACTTCATTGCTTCTTACATACACTGTTTTTCGGTGGTTTCTTTGTGTCAGGTTGTTGATTCCCGCCATTATTATTGCGTAGTCATGTTTCTTTTTTCCTATATTTCTCGAGGAAATAAAGTTATTTACTGACCTTGAGATGTTGGCTCCTCCCGATGCATACACTTTCACCTTATTTGTTGTCACAAATGTAGGGTCGGCATTTTTTAGATGCTTTTCCAATTTAAACCCTCTCGAGTCCGATATGATAGCTATATCCATTACCACTGGTTTTTAACCCGTCCCGTCTCTGATCGATTGAAGCAGCTCTCCTAGTGCGTTTTTTCCCTTCAGGTTGTCTTGCTTGATTTCGCCGCTCGCTCGTAGATTCATTCCGCAGCCGAAGAACTTGTCCCCTGTTGCTTCGTATAAATATCCTTTGTGGTTTTTCAGTTGTCCATGAGCGCTGGATTGTTCTCAAACTTGGCTTTTACCACTTTTTCCATTTTTTTTCAGCTTGATTTCTTGCCATTCTTTGGATGTTTTTATCGACTTCCCTATCTGTTTCGCCTCGTATGGGTTCATACACTTCATTAACTGCGGTATTACTTCTGGCTTCCCCACAAAGTGGGCGTGTTCAGCTGTGTAGGCAGCCTCGGCAGATGGAAATTTACCAAGGTCTGTTTCTACTTCAATCCCATACAGGTTCGACATAAAGGAATGTTCACTTTGAAAAGCATATCCGTCTGGTGTTGCCACTGTTTTTATCGTTGCTAGCTGTAGTTCTACTGGCAGTAAATCCATTTGTTTACTTGAGTACTGCTTGCCTTCCAGGTTGAGTGTAGATCCTCGCACCGTGCAGTTTTTACCCATTTTTTACTCTGCGGTAGATTTCTCCTTTTTGGGAGGGAAATCTAAGTTTAACCATGATCGGTCTGGGGCGATTTGGCTTGTTTTCGTTGTCGTTTGGGGCTGGTCCCATCCTGAAGCAGGCTTCCACCTCTCCAGTGGTGAAGCCAACGCCTATGTCTTTGAAAAGTTCGTCACAGACCTGTCAAACATGATTTTCCCCTTCTTTCAGTCCTTCAATGACGATGTTGTTTCTTCTTTTCTCGTTTTCTAGTAGCTTTATCTTGTCTTTTAACGATTTCACCTCCGTTTCTAGTAGGTTGACTGTAGCCGATTTTTTTTCGATCGTCGTAGCCATTACAGCCATTTCTTCGGTGAACGCCTTATTTTGCTCCTTGATGAGTTCCATTTTCGTATTTAAATCTTCAACTGATTTCTCTGAAGCAGCTTTGTGGGTTTTAAGTTCATTTTTTACCGCATTGATGTCCTTGGACATGGTTTGCAGTAGTTCCCAAACCTCGTCGAGTGACTTAGGTCCTTTTCTCGCTTCCCCCTTGGGCGGCGCCATTTTGGGGCTTTTCGATTGCTGCTGTTTCACCGGTGTCTCGTTTAGATTTGCTTTTGCTAGTCTCGGCGATTGTCTGTGTGACATTCCCACGTTTTCGGTACGTTCCAGGTACGTCTACAGTACTTGTTTTGACGTTTTTATGACATTTCACTGCCCGTTATCACTCTTTTTATCGATAATTTTGCTCCGCGCAAACGATAGCCGCCTTTAGCGTGTCATGACGTCACTTGACGTTGAGATATTGGAAACTAGGAGAGATTTTGAGGGTAGGATCGTGGTAACCAGAATTTGAGTGGAGGGGGAGGAACAGGCGATGGAGAGCTCACATGTTGCTATGAGAATATACTATTGTTCAACGTTGGATTGATCACATGTACTTCCCTCTTTTTTAGATTGTGAGTTGGAAAAATGTAACTTTCTTTGGATTCAATAAACAGAGCGATGCTCAGTATAACAAAACTAGTTTCATACCCAAATCTGACTCCATCTAGTTCCTTATTACTATTCCACCAATGGGTATTCGGAGACTGCAGACTGGCTGCAGAAGTATTCTCTGTACTCATGGGCCATGCAAGGGTTTACCATTTCAACGCTCGTGTTACCTCTCGTTTCATAGTGAATACTTTTGTTCAGCCGTTAGTGTGCCATAGTTTACTATCATTTTTATACCTCCGATTATCTCTAAGTGCTATATGACATGAAAACGGCGCCGTTTGGCCGCCAACGACGGCCATACGGTGCCGGTTATACGTCAAGAATAGGGACCGGGGCGATGGAGAAGGTTACAGAGATGAACTGGCGATGAACTGGTGAACTGGTGAACCGGTGATAGCTTTAGTCGTATACCCGCCGGCGGTGGGACGGTGGTCTTGGACACTATAATCATGCTTGGCAAACTCTCCTTTTCATACCATTCCTGCAGCCTGATGGAGCTTTACCGGTACGCATATAACCAGTTGCACTGTAGTCACAATGCACTACATAAATTAAATATCTGACTGTTACATGTATTGCAGGTGAATTACAGACCACCTTCGCGTCTTGGTGTTGGAATTCCCACAAGTGCGAATGTTTACAATGCGGATCCTGAAAAACCAAGACCAAATAATGTCTTTGAAATTTCAAAGGTGTGTATGTGGAACGAATAGCTATTGCGAAATTGCTTATTCATACCTATCAGGCATGTAAGAACTTGGCTTTTAAAAAGGACTGTCACACCTACGTTCTAGAGTATTAACCACGAACAACCCAATTGATTCATAAAATTGAGAAGGGAGGCTAAACAAATGGATTTTTGTATTGCGTAGATCATCCGATATTCAACATATTGCTGATATACAATTCAAAGCAAGAGCATATGGACAGTCATTTTATTTTCACCTACTACTTTTGAGGTCCGCTCAGTTACCGTTAATGTAAAATCCTTGAGTTAACTGACCTATTTGTTCGCAGAAAACTGGAGTGCTAAAGCAATGTAAGAATGCCTCAGATCGTAACACTTGTGGCTGTACGGATCTCATGAAAATTTCTACTCACCCAAAGGACTCAGATTGTAGGGAAAGGGTTTGTATTTCACCAAATGTTTTCAGTATTCCTAATAACAACGATAGTTCGCTCGGAAAACCACATTGAATGAAATAACTATACCTGGATAGTCATCTATGAGGATGGCCCTAGCAAATCATGGAGAAAATGTCACCGCAGGGCACTGGAAGTAGTGGCAGGACCAGCCAGAACGACAGCATACTACACTCACAAACGCCTTTCCACAAACCCCTCTTGTAACGTTTTACGCCCACATTTCCTCCGAACCTAGCATGAAAACATGGCGCCAATCTCCTTGAAATGTACCTCATTTTATAGAACATTTTGTATACCTATCTTTTTGAAGGAGTAATTCTATTGTTCACTGCAAAGATATCGTTGCACATGTCATCATTTTTACTTTAATGTACATTAATTCTTTTTTTGTCATCAGTTGTTCTTTACTGAAAATGTATTGTTTCTTGTGTTATTAATTTTACTGATTGCCAGGTGTTTCGTATTCTCCACCCGGGAGTGCTTAAGACACATTTCGTTGTGCAGCAGCCAGGACTGCCTGACGTACGGCTCGGTGACAGTTTCCTGGTCAACCTCTCCGAAATCAACGACCGTGCTCCAACGATAGACAGTAAATGCAGTTCATATACACCTTCTACAGTTTAAATAACCAGTGTTATCTACAGATGTCATTCGATGATGTTACTCTTTGCTTAGCCTTACTCAATAATTTGGTCTATTGGATAGATTGCTATGTCCAATGCTACACTATTGTATGAGGCATTGCAATGCCCTGCTACTTGCTTGTTTAATACCAGTCGAATTTTTATGAAATAACGAAAGGGTCTTTCCATTAGAGTCATCGTTGTTTCACAGATATAGTTTTGTTTATAACTTGTACATTCAATAACATATATAAGGTTCGTAGATCAGTAGATCAACCTGCAAAGTTGGATCTTCCTATTTCTCATGTTTCCTACAACAACATCATCCACAGCCATGCTGTCCACATAGTAATGCTCCTCCTATTGGTAATTCATGTCTCAAAGTTCTCGCAGCTTTCCAATTTTCAATGGAAATCCACTTATTCATTTTTAGTATATAGAATTTTTTTCGCTAGTGTGATGCAAAGACTATATTAATTGAGCTTCATCTGCACTAAGATAAGTGATTGGAGCCTCCCCACAAACGCTCAGCCCAATGCCCTTGCTAACATCAATGTACTTTACACTTTTCCCAGTCTCCCTGCGGCGGGAGATTTCACGTATATTTTTCTGGACCCAAGTGACATTTCTGTGACCTGTTTCATGTTTAAATGCTATCTGATGGCCTTCAGAAATTTAGTCGAGTAGTCTCTGTTTTCTAAAGTGTTTGGAATGGTAAAGTCTTATCATCTGTAATTCTAGAATACCTTATAACCTGATGAGTCGCATTATTGTGTGTATGACGTGTGTGTGGTCAATATTAATTCTATTTAAATTGGTTCTTACTCTTGATATAGTGACTTACATTGGTTATTTAGTGTATCTAATTATAAAAATTAATTTTCTAAAATTACACGTCACAGTTTAGGCTTACTAGTTGATTAGAATTCAGCAATATCGTAATTTTATACAATGTATTGTTGGGGATTTTCCCTCTCGAATAAAAGACCTCCAGTGCAGGTATTTATTTCTAATCAGATAAAACATTCCGAACTTTTAGGAAAGAGCTCTACTACAACACCCATACCGGAATTACTGAAAGGACTCCGAAATGATTCAAGGTTCCCAAACGCATACAACTATTTTAACCCAAATACTCTTCAATTGGTCATGAACGTGAGTGTATTCTTTGTATAACGTTTCGTACGATAAACCTTCAGGCCTGCGTTTATAAGTCGTGTAAACTGGCTCCCAAATGCATTACCCTTAACCAGGTTTTAGGGCTACATGATAAAGAAATCTTTGTCATATAATCATCAGGTGAAAAAGATATAGTTGAGCCATATAACTTTTACTGATGGACCTAGCATTGAAGTAGTGTTTTGAATATCGTCTCGCGGAGGAGCGGCAAACTCCGAAACCTCCAGAAATCAAGAAGTCATTTGATTCGCACGCGTCATAAAATATATAAAATACGTCGTATGAAAATGCATAAGAAAATGGCGAGAGGCATTACCCCCATTAGTCAGATGAAAATTATATTTTGTAGATAAATCTCAACCTATACAATATTTTCATTAAGGATCAACTTGAAGGTAACATTGATTAGGAATTGTAATCAGTAAGCTGTTAAATTTCAATGTATATTGGTTTGTCAGGGATCCGGCCTTTATCACTACAAAGCTGATGTTCTGACTGGATTATCCTTCTGTGATCTCTCCGTCCATTTTCAGGTAAGGCTGAGAAACTAAATGAATGTTTTCTAAACTACCAATAGTTATATGCCATACCAGTACAAACATAGTTTGCCGAAGAGCAACCATTCCGCTTTAGGAGCGTTAAGGGGCACACAAAAGCGAGTTTCGTTTTTAAAATAGTTTCTTGGAATGTTCTACAGAGTATTGATATATGTACAGTCGATTTTGAAGGCCAATGGCATTGGTTCTGATGCGAATGTGACCCTTTATCCTTTCGAGAAACTCTGAATAGCCATACCTCTACGTATATATTCTGCTTACTATCAGCTGTTTATTAACAAGTAACCAAAGGTAGTAAGGGTAATACCCGTTTCTCTTTTATGTTTTTCTTTCAGTTATATGTAGACCAGGCACCAATCGCCTACCCAATGCAGTACATCCTGAATTTCGCAACCAGCATAATTTTTGGAGCCTTCTTTTTTGTCCTCTATCTATGGTATTTCAGCCATTTCAACAAGTTTAAGCTGCGTCACTCCAAGTCTGTGATACAAACTCACGACGGTATACCTCTCTATGCACAGGCCGAATAGGTACATAATATGGCTGAAATATATCGCTTGAAAGCTCAAATCTCACTGATTTGATGCACATTGATAGCAGAATTTACCATGGAGATGCCTCCAAACAATGTTTGTATCATGTTGCAAAATTCCCTCAATACTGCAGTAATTAGAAATACATTTAATACATTAAAAAGGACTTTATTTTAATTGAATTCTAAACTAGCATAGATCGACTCATTCCAATCGAGGTATCAAAAGATTCATAAAACTCATGTAGTTAAAAAAAAAATTTAATTTATCATTATTTGATTGTGTACCATAGATAGAGATTCTATGCAATAAATTGTTTTGACGATACGCTTTGTTTTTGTATTTATTGAATATCTCTTCATGAGGAGGAACAATATGCGGTATATGGTTCTGATGCGAATGCTGAATCTAAGAGATACTGAACACGAATATACAATTGAAAATAATAAAAGAAAATATGTCATACATTCGTTGCTGGTGGTTCCGCGTTCTAATTGTTCAATGTATTGTCTTTTGCAGTGCTAAACATCTTTATTGCACCCGGGGCCGTTTAATACAGTAAAACCCCGGTTCCGGGACACCCCGCTTAAGAGATCAATTTGCTCGGAACGGAAATTTTCCCCTCTATTAAGTGTTTATTTTAACCCCACTTAAGGTGTTACCCCACCTAAGGAGACACCCCGCTTTAGGAGACAGTTTTTCGGTACAGAAATGCTTTAAAACCTCGCTTAAGGGGACAGTTTGGAGGCTTTGAAGGTGCTTTGGAGAAGGCCAGGAAACATGAGCAGAAACGATGCTGAGGAGGTGGGTGTTGTGATGCACTGCATCGGTACTGTCAATAGGCATAGAGCTGCTACATCACAGAAAGTACATGTATTATTCATCTATTTATTTCATTCATTTGTGTATTTGTTTTCCATTTATTTGCTTAGAATGTGTTATTTAAAAATACCTGTTATTTAATAACCTGTGTTTCCTTCATTTGTATAGGTATACTCTATTATATAACCATTGCCAGACTGAAAACCTGCTTAAGGGGAGACCCTGCTTAAGGGGTCACTTGGCCGGGAACAGAGGGTGACCCCTGAAGCGGGGTTTTACTCTATTTGAAAGTACTCTCCAAGGACTGTTATATGACAGCCCTAGGACTTTTATAGGATATGGGCCCACAAATGGGTCAACAGATGGGGAAAAGATGTCAAGTATGTCTTCAACCAATCAAGAGACTCTTCTGTCCTGGCCCCGATGACATCCATTACCACTGCCATGAATCTCCTGAAGGTTCCCAGTCATCCTGTATGGGGAATAGACACTGAAACACCACTAATCCTGTACAAGATGTACATCCAATCAAAACTGGACTATGGATAAGTTAGGTAAGAGTCCTGTATAGAATCCTGTATAAGAGTATAGGCCAATAAAAAAGAAACCAACCTTGAACTTGATTTTCAAAGCCAAGCCAAATCCCATAAAAGGCAGCCAAATGAAGAGAATAAGATCTGAGAGGCCATATGAAACCCCTCCATGGAAAAGAACAGGAAAGGTGACACCCTTGAAACCGTCCTTTGATACTATTCCATAAGGTGGTATTTTAAAGACCATATATGTACATCGATGGCTCAAAGAAGGTAACCGTGTTGGATTGGGTGTCCACACCCTATATGGAAACTTAGAGAAAGCCCTGCATGGCAAAAGAAGCATATTCGCTGTTGATGCAAATACAATACTGCATGTCTTGACATGGATGAAGGTGTCATAACACAAGCAATCTATAGTGTTCTTGTCTACAAGCCATTGAGTAGCAGGAATGCTGTCATAAGCGGCTATTCCATCAAAAAGGCCCTCCGCAGGTAGGTTTTTACCCTCCAGCCGACATTTGCCCCCGGGGCCGGCCGGAACAGTTTCAAAACTGGCTGTTGGCCCTGGCGACCACCAACAGGCTAGCTGACACTTGCTGGCGACTGGGTTTTGGAGGCACTGTGATGGGCTGATGGTGGGCGGTGCCGGCCATGAGGAAGTTATTCGACATTAAGAGTTGTTCCACCAAGCAGATTATCACTGCCGACAAGCAATTCCGGCCAGCATCTGACACTGACGACCAACAGGCGACCATAAGGTTTGTTCCCTCTACATTATACTATAAGATTAATTAAACGTGAGGTCAGTGACCCAATAAACCTGTTCCAGAACCAGAATCCCATGAGTGTGTTATATATTGATACAAGAAGGCACCTGCTTCACAGCAAGATATATTATAAAATATTAATACATAGATACGCGGCTTGGGGAATCTCATATCTGCATGTTACTTGTATGCACCCGTCCAAATGATTTTCCTACTACCAAATGAAGTCACTGAACAAAAGGGCCTATCAATAGTAACGTTAAACACACATAGTCTGTACAGAAAACTTGATCAAGTAAAGGCCCTCTTTTGTGGAGTTGATTTCCTAGCCATTACTGAATCTTGGTTAATGGAAAAATATGACAAAGATCTACTAAAAATCCAAAGTATGGAATGCTACCGCATGGACAGAGATCCGAACATAGCAATGATTGGTGGTGGAGTTATCCTTTATGTGAAGTCTACTTTGGCCACGTATATACAAAGAATTGATAAATACTCAGAGAGTAAGGAAGATATTGAAGTACTCACATGTGAATTCAATAAACCTCAACGAAAGAAAATGATAATAATTACAGTATATAGACCCCCACGTGGAAACATTAAAAGAGCATACAATTACCTTTCAGGAATACTCGCAGATGATAAATATCATAATCACGAGGTCTGGATCTTGGGAGATTTAAATGTCAACTTAAACTATACGTATACAAATAAATACAGGATTATGAGAGACTTTTTAGATCAACATTCCTTGGAATGTCTTGTGACAGGAAACACATATCTTACAAAATTTGGTGCTTCTAGAATCGATCATATCTACACCAACTCGAACAGTGTCTCCCTCTCTGGTAACGTTAACGTGTACATAAGCGACCATATCCCAATTTTTGCAATCAGAAAATTTAAAAAGCCCATTACTGGTCTTAGGGAAGAAACGAGTCGAAGCTACAAAAATGTCGACAATGAAGCACTAGAAAATCATTTTAAAAACTTTGAACTACATGAAGTAAACCCAGTTACACCTACACAGGTTTATGTTGCATGGGAAAAGCATAGGGCTGCCTTCTTAGATATACACTGCCCAGTAAAACTTTTTAGATTTAAACAAAGAGATGGGATTGACTTACCCGTGGCAATACAAGTAATGATAAAGCAAAGGGCTACACTAGTAGTTAGTCCATGCAAGATCGACGGAAGGTTCTCAGGAAATGAAACAGGAGTGTAGACGCTTATCTAGAGAGATCAACACTAACATAAGAGATGTTAAGGCCCTACAGATAAAGAAAACACTAGTAGACAATTTCGGAAATCCAAAACGCTTTTGGAAAACTATAAAAAGTTTCTGGAGCCCCCTGAGTTCAGATAATAATCTGAATATACAGGACGCAGACGGGAATCGTATACCAGAAAAATTGTTACCAGAAGCCCTAAATGAACATTATCTAAGTATCGCATCTAGAATAACCCGCCCTGCCCTGCCAATTAAATCTGTTGACAATTATCTTGAACCTGATACTGCAACTGACATTGTACTGAATGAGATTGAACTTGAAGAGAGCTTGGAACTAATCAAAAAGATTAAAACAAATAAATCCTCTGGTATTAGAGACATCAGCTCCAGCTTCACTAAACGTTGTTTATTACAAAGAACAAAATGATAGATGTCATAAGATACTCTCAATTTATCCTCTATGCAGATGATATAGTTATAACAAACAAAGACCCCAAAATTGCCATAAAACTGATGCAGGACGACCTGGATCGACTCCTGTCCTGGTTTGAAGCTTATAACCTAAAATTGAATATTGCAAAGAGCAAAACAATGTGGATAGCTCCTAACAAAAGAGTATTAGCAGAACCCCCTCCGGTATGCCTTGTAAATGGTACCCCGCTGGGAATAGTGAGTCGTTTCACCTATCTGGGTGTAATAATAGATAATAAGTTGACCTTTAAAGATTTTGTTGAAAAACTGAAAATTGGTCAGAGCCTGGTCTGAGGAGGTACTAAGCCTCATCGCGGAAGGCCGCCTGACTCAGGCCTGGGAAGATACCACCCGGATCCAGATGTTGCGCATTTCCATTTCTCGCTCCCCCCTAGGCCGGATTGACCATCAGGCCTCGGGCAAAACCAAGCGCCCGGATAAGCAAGGGGAAAAGCAGGAACTACGGGGCGGCCCACCTTGCGGAGCCTATAACAAGAAAACCTGCTCACTCCAGTCTGGACACGTGGATAACGGTCTCAAGCAATTACACATATGTGCATATTGCTTGTGCAATCTGTCCTCGTACCACCCGCTCCCGGAGGAGGAATGCCGGATAAAACAGCGCCATCTATCCGGCCAACAACCAGCTGCCAAGAAGGGTGCCACGCCCCCTTTTCATCTTTAGGCCTGCCCGGGCCTCTCAAAACAGGACCCGCTAGAGCCTACGGCGACTCCACTGCACGAGGCTCACACTCTCCAAGCATGACTGCTCGCACCGACCCCCGACTAACTTTCCAAGCCTCCCGGCTCGAACCAGGCCTCGGCCAGAAAACACCGACAAGTGCGGTAATGTATCCGGTCCAATGTACTCTGCTATTCCAGGAGCAGAACCCTGTTTTTGATTGTGTGATCAATGATACGAGCTATGTGGCACCGCTCCCGCCCGGCACCACGTGCGCCAGCACCGGCGGCTGCCGCCCTACGCTAGATGGCGCCACCGCTGGAAGTCGATGCCAGGATTCCCCGTCAGATGGCGGCACCGCAGGACCCACCCAGCCGCTCACCCTTGCAGACTGGGCCCCTACGGACACGTCCCTCGGCCGTGCCCTGGCGGCGGCAGCCCCCATAGCCGTGGAGGACCCGCCTACCTGGATTTCGCCGGAGGAGTTCGCCCCGGTTATCCGCGATCTCTGGCCGGCACCGCTCCCACACCGCTGGTAGTGTCACCGCTTCCACTTACAAGTCTATCAACACGTGCTAGCCTCAGGGGTACCAAACTATGCTGGAGTGCTCACCCCTCTGCCCTCGGGGCTCAACATCCAGGCCGGGAAGGACGCCCTTCAGGGGTACCACGACCGTCGCCTACTGGACTATCTGGAGTTCGGGTGGCCCTCGGGCTACTCCCGCCCCTCTCTCCTGTTACCATCCTGCACTAACCACGCCTCTGCGGACCATTACCCCGAGGCAATTCAGGAGTATATTCGGACGGAGGTGGGTCACGGGGCTATACTGGGCCCGTTCGAGGCCTCCCCCTTTACCTGGACACAAATCTCACCGATGATGACACGCCCCAAGAAGGATACCTCCAGGCGGATAATAGTCGACCTCTCATTCCCTCCCGGGGCCGGAGTCAATGCCGGAGTGTTACCTGGGAACTTTGAAGGGGCGAAATTCGTCTACACACTACAGGGCATCAGGGATGCCATCACCCTACTGGAGCCGTTAGGCCCCCGGGCCTACATGTGGAAAGCCGACCTAGCCCAGGCCTACCGCCAGCTCCGGGCCGACCCCCTCTGCTATCCTCTATATGCCATCACGGATGGGGACAGAGTGTACCTGGATCTCTGCCCCCCCTTCGGCGCGAGGCTCTCGGCGGCGGCATGCCAGAGGACCACACAAGCAGTGGTGTACATCATGGCAAGCTTAGGCCACAAGACCTTAGTCTACCTGGACAATTTCTTCGGTGTGGCCGCCTACCGAGACTTCATAGCCCTTGCGGATAGGCTCGGTCTCGCTCTTTCGCCGGACAAGTGCACCCCCCCCTGTACAAAAATTGGAGTGGATAGGGTACACTATAGATGCCGCGGCGGGACAGGTGACCATTCCCCCAGCGAAACTTGAGGAGGTGGAGACCCTGGCCTCGGCATGGTCTCGAAAGACAGCCATCTCCAAGCCCCAACTCCAGTCTCTAGTTGGGAAACTAGTAGACGTCTCCAGCTGCGTCCTCCCAGCTCGGAAATTCACAAACAGTCTCCTGGCGGCACTCCGGAAGGTTAGGCCTCATAGCCTCATAGGCTTATCAAAAGGGGTCAAGGCAGACCTAGCTTGGTATGCCACCTACGCAGCTAAATACAACGGCCTCGCGGTAGTGGTCCAAACCAGGCCGGAAGCCTACCTCTGGGTTGTGCACGCAAAAGGGGGCATGGCAGTCTCCTCTGTTACAGAGTACGGATCCCATGCCACCACCTCAGACATGAAGGTCCTCGTATCGACCCCGGTCCACCTCCAGGCCTGTGCTATACTGGTGGCATGTGCTACTTTCACCAACGGTTTCCCGCAGGGCTCTCGGATAATTATCGGCCTCGACCTCCTCCGAGGCATTGATACCCTCGCTACGGGCAGGACCAGAGACCCAGTATTAGCCGCTCTCACCTGAGAGATTTGGCTCGTACTAGCCTGGACATTCGACAGGCCTCGGAGCCAGACCTTCATCTTCCATAGGCGGCCGCGAGGGCCCTGGTCTCTCCCCCGGCCGGTGTGTGGGCCTCGGCCCTCACACGAGAACTGGGACTGACCCAGGTACGCCTTCAAGTCCCAAAACCGCTCCTTACTCTCCCGTGGTAATCTCTTACAGGAACCTCCCGTCTACACGACCAGATGCTGGCCTCGGTCAACGCGGCAACCTCGGGCCCGACCCAGGAAAACAAAGCTCGTCAGGCGAGGACGTTCATCACCTTCGCGGCTTGGTACTCCGTGGACCCGCTACACCCGACCGTCCGCGACGCCGCCCTCTACGGTCAGTATCTGGCCAACTCTCTGGTGGCCCCGACCTCGCGCCTCAATTACATCTCCGGCGCGAGGGCATGGATCGTCTCACACGGGGGTGAACCCTCTGCGTTTCAACATCTCATGGTAAAGCAAGTTCTCCAGGGCGCGGCACGCCTCACCCCCCATGTTCCAGCTCCAGCCCCTCCCCTCTCGGCGGACCTCCTGGCCCTCCTGGCCCGCACGGCTGACAAGGCACAGCCCCACGGTCTGGTCCTCAAGGCCGCCATCCTCATAGGATACGCCTCCATGCTGCGAGGCTCCAACCTGATCTCTCCCTCTGCCCTCGGTCCTGGCCCTCATACCCTCCTGCGCAGAGACATCCAGCAGGAGGGGGGGGGGGATGAGGGTGGTTATCAACTCCTCCGAAACTATCCGGGACCCACTGCAGTCAACCTCTCTCTTCGTGGCTCCCTCGGCCTCAGACCTCTGCCCGGTGCAGGCTTGGAGCTGCTACAGGGAGTTGAGCCTAGCCCCTCCCTGGGCTCGAGCCTTCCTGACCCCATCAGGAGCGCCGCTGGCCTCGCGCCAGCTGACGGCTTTTATCCGGCTCGCCCTGGAAAAGGCTGGCGTCCCAGCCTCGAGCCGGTTTTCTATCCATAGTCTACGTCGGGGAGCCGCACAGGATGCTGCTAAAACTCCAGGTGTGGACCTCCAGTCCATAATGCGCCATGGCACCTGGAAGACAAAGTTAGGCGTCAAGGCTTATCTCGACCCCTCGTCCCTTGAGGTCTCCTCAGCCCTTGCCGCCAAACTGGCCAACTTCTGACTTTGATATCATGTATTAATATCATATCAACTCCCCTTGGAGTTTTCTTGCCTCAGGGCCAATAAATTTCTGTCTCCAATTTCAGCGTCGACTGAGTTAATTATATCACAAAACCAACAACTCCTGATTTTAAATTGAAGGTTGTATTTAATGATACTTGTTGTTTATACATGAGTTTTGACACAACGTTTCGGCCAATGTTGGCCTTCTTCAGGTGTACATTCTCTCATCTTACAAGCACTAAAGTACATTTTTGGAGCAAGAAAATTACAATACTTGTGTTTCCATAGATACTACATAGTTACTACATTATATCTTCTTTGGTGTGCTTCTGTTCTTCATTTTTGGCGATCAAGCTAACAGTGGGTATAATTTTGAACCCTTAATCTGTTAATTGTCAATAGTCATTATAATAAATCATCATAATGTTCAGTTATATGAGAGTCTGACTTGATTTCTCGGAGCAGTTTGGTTATCAGAGCCTGACTTGACTTTTTGGAGCAGTTAGAGGATGGTCAGGGCTAGCGCTAGCTTGGTGGAATAGCTGCTATAAGAGACATTAGGCATATACCAAACTCAAAGAATATGTCACATGAAAACATGTAAACTTAGTATATATTGTATATTATAAAAGCTAGGTATGCTAGGTTTTTTTGGGGCTTTTTTTGTAAAGGCTTTATTACTTCGATTCGTATAAATCGCTCTTCCAGTAACAGCATGGTCGAAACAACACAAAAATGAACAAGTTTATGAGAATATACAATGATGTTAAAGATTTCTTCTTGCTCGCTTTCACAGAGCTTACATTTGTTATAAAACATTCATTCATACTACCAAATCCAAATTTGATGACAAATACAACCATTTTGGTCCTATACTATCCTTGATATTCACATGCCTAATCATGTCATCTTAGGGCCTAATCATTGAGTTGTCTTCTTATTCATTCTTCAACTTATGTAAGATGCCCTTTTTAAATATAGTTTTCGACTCTTGATTCTGCAATTCTACAGATAAGGTGTTCCAGAGGCTCAATCCAAAATATACTGACGATTTCCTAAACTTTTCCTTTTTTTCGGGCGGGGCAGATATAGCATGTACTTATCTTGCAATCTAGTTTGTATACCTTCTTTATCTCACTCTATTTCTTGTAATTGTGATATATCCTTAAGCCTTTTTATAATTCCCATTAATAAAAACCTCCTTCGTATTTCACGATGTGTAACCCCAGATTCACTCAGTAATTCTTCAGTAGAGATGAACTTCCCATTATGGTAGGCTTCTTTCCGCAAGGCAGTTCTCAATGCCCGGTATATACCCCGATTTAATCTCATTTTAGTTTCAACGGTAGAACCCTCCAGCAAAAATGAGCAATGATCGGCAGCTGGCAGTAGACAGGTTTTTACCACAGTCAAGGCTGTCCCCTTGTCTATTAGATGTCTAATCCTTCTAAAAATAGTGTTTTTGTCATTTTACATAGTTTTTGCCCGTGCTTGATAAAGTTTAGATCTGTGTCTATAATTGCCCCCAAATAGTTCATATCTTCTATAGTTTTGTTAGTTTCTTTGCCTAATTTTATAATCCCCCGATTTTCTCTTTTTATCTTTCCTCTATTTCCATGATACACAATTTTTGTCTTCCTTACATTTACTGTTAGTCTATTAGCTGAATACCAGAAGTCCAGCATGTCTACTGCACTTTGCAGTTTGCATTCAGCCCTCTGCAAACACCTGTTGCTGGTCACTACAAGATCGTCTGCATACATAAATAGGAAAACATCGTTAGGTATAGATAAAGGAAGGTCATTAATATAGATGAGGAATAACAAAGGGCCCAGTATGGAACCCTGTGGAACCCCAAATTTTACATGTTCCTTCTCTGACACATTCTCTCCATACTTAGTATAGATTTCCCTTCCATAAAGATAGCTCTCAAACCACCGTATTGCACAAGGTCCCAATCCTGCTTCTATCAGCTTATGAATTAATAGATTATGGTTGACACAGTCAAATGCCTTTTTAATATCGAAATATGCTGCTATAAAAATGTCCTTGTCATTATCCTTTTGTAGTAAGTACTGTATTAACTTTAAAACCACACCCCCAGTACTTCTCTTCTTTTTGAAGCCTAATTGTCCTTCAAAAAAGTAATCTTTCCCCTCTAGATAATTGTACAGCTGCTTATGCACAACCCGCTCCAGAATTTTTCCAGGGACGGGCAGTACACAAACTGGCCGCCAATTCCCTATGTTCGGTAAATCATCCACTTTAGAGAGGGGGCAATCCGCCCACACTTCCAAAGTGAGGGAAATATAGCTTATCATGGAGTGTATATATACACTCCATGATAAGCTGTTTACGGATGTGGGCAAAGTGCTCTGAACATGCCAAAAGATAGTTATATCATATACCATACAATTAACCCCGTCCATACCAGATGACTTCTCGGTGGATATTTTCTGAATCAATTTTATCATTTCACTGTTTGTTATTTCCTCCTGATCGATCTCCCAACCGGGGTTGTTTTTCCTATTTACATAATTTAATAAAACATTATTATCTAAACTGTTAGATAAAATCTGGCCCACATTACTAAGAAAACATTAGCATGTTGTCCACAATTGCTCATCGGTAAAATTTCTCCTAAATTGTTTTTAAAACATACCTCTGTCTTGCTACCAATAGGTTTTATTATCTTATTCAATTCTTTCCAATATTTTTTGGGATTAGAGGCATGTTCTCATAGTTTATTTTGTACAAAATTCCTTCAGTTCGTCAATTTATTCAGTTCGTTCTGATTAACACGAGAGTAGTTCCTTATTTTTACCTGATGTTTGTTTCTCTTTTTTTAGTGCAAATACAATAAGGTGGTCACTAAAATAGATGTCCAATGTTCCTGCCTCCTGGATATCAAATGCATCTGTCATGATTGTATCAATACTTGAAGAATTTCCAATACCTATACGTGTAATAGATGATATGATGCGTTTCAAACCAAAAGTCTTTAAGACTTCACCCATTTTCTCATTTCTAGGATCATGTCTTTCTCTGACATCAAGGTTGATATCACCCATAAACCACAATTTGGTCTAAGTGAATCATTTGTCTACACAAATGTCTTCAATATAATTAAGTAATGGATGTATATTAAATCCGGATGGCCTATACATATTCATTACTGTGAAACTTCTATGACCGGGTTTATTTACTTTTATTACGAGAGCTTCAAGGTTAGGGGTCATCCGATTCATATCATTGTATATGGTAGCATGCGACAACCATCTGTTGTTTAAATAGATACTCACCCCTCTCCCTTTCCCGACTACCCTGTCTTTTCTTATAAAGTTGAACTCATTAATATTAACATGGTTTAATGTGATGTTCTTTTTTAACAGAGTCTCAGAGATACCAATAACGTCGAAAGAGGTAACAGAATTTCTAAGATGTTTTGCTTTACTGAACAAACTGCAGATATTCCAGTGTGCTATTTTAAAGCCCTTTTTTTAAGAGATTAATTTAGTGTTATGTGTCATAATGACATTCCGACAACACAAATATTCTCATCAGCATAGTGCTTCCATTTCCAAACATGGATGTATTTTCAAAAGTGCAACAAATAAGAAACAAAAGTGTGCAAATGACGATAGATAAACATGAGATGTGTCCGCAAGCACCTTGGCCGGGGGACACCGATGATAGTCCATCCATGACGATAATAGATAATCGACTATCCTATACGCTATTTATAAATAGAAGTTTCTTGGTTGCATTGACACTCCGCTCCTGTCAATTAAACTAACTACATATACTGTGAGTGAGTAAAATAGTAGTTACTCACACATTTATCCGTTGTCCCGAATTACATCACAACATTGACCATGTTTATCTCTCTGATGTGGTCCGATGATACTTTCATCCTAGCAAGACTGACCCGTCTTCGGATAGTCACTCACTGCTGACACATGGGCACCTAAGTCTAATTGAACAAATTGGACGTTAAACTACCCAAACAAACAAACAAACAAACATGGGCACCTCATGCAGGGTAAAGAACGACCCATATGCCAGCGTTGTCAGGTGCCTCTTTCAATTGAGCACCTGCTGCTTTACTGTCAAGCAACAAAGAAAAGCAGGGATAAGTACATTCAATGTGCAACATCCATGTCCAGTCTTTTCAACAACACAGGGAAGAAAGAAATTCCGAAGTTTCTTCGTGAAACAAAAATTTTCGAAAAGCTATAGAAATGAACAAAGGAGAACTTTTAGTGGCCAAAACTGTCCAGTACGGGAGGTTGGCAAAAACTGTCAGCCGGCTTGACCTGTAGCCAATTACAGGGAGCAGCTTCATACTGGTCAGCTTGCTGATCAGATTGGTATGTTGCAGCGACTGGTTTGCCATTGTCAGTATAATGTGACCGGCGGAGTGTTGTGTCAATGGTCTGCGGCACAGCCCTTCAGTGAGGCAGCACTATAAAACGGGCATAGGGTCCCACTGCTACAAGTAGACCAAAGTTGAGTTAATATACCTTTCAAGAACCAGATAGGTCAACCAATGAGTCAGTCTCAAAAGGACGTAACTTCCATGTCCAGTGTTTTCAACAACACAGGGAAGAAAGAAATTCTGAAGTTTCTTCGTGAAACAAAGATTTTCGAAAAGCTATAGAAATAAACAAAGGAGAACTTTTAGTGGCCAAAACTGTCCGGTACGGGAGGTTGGCAAAAACTGTCAGCCGGCTTGACCTGTAGCCAATTACAGGGAGCAGCTTCATACTGGTCAGCTTGCTGATCCGATTGATATGTTGCAGCGACTGGTTTGCCGTTGTCAGTATAATGTGACCGGCGGAGTGTTGTGTCAATGGTCTGCGGCACAGCCCTTCAGTGAGGCAGCACTATAAAATGGGCATAGGGTCCCACTGCTACAAGTAGACCAAAGTTGAGTTAATATACCTTTCAAGAACCAGATAGGTCAACCAATGAGTCAGTCTCAAAAGGACGTAACTTGCCTACCGAGACGTAAAACTACACAAACAAACAAACTAGCAAGTTATGGTAAGTTCTTGCAAAGATCACACTTTCTGATCAAATGTCCACTCATTAGTCTTTTCCTCATGTGTCCATTCCTAGTTATCAGAAATCGGAATCATACATAAAACAATATAATATAACATTAATAACCTTAATCCCAATAATAAAAGATTTATTCTTTTTTCATGACCGAGCGTCTTTATCAGTCTAACAATCATGTAACATAATCCTAACAATTACTTTCATATGACTTTATCATTATTATACCTCCAAGTTTGTATTCTCGAGACCGCTATAATCTGATACTTCCTGATAATCTTTATATAACATTTGTATATTATCAAACTTCTTATAGTTAAACATTAAAATACATTCACATGAAGCCACCACCTTCATTTTTGCTTGAGCACAGCGCATTATCATCATCTATAAGAGATGTGGTGGAATCTATCATAAGTTCTGAACATAAGTTAAGAGTTAAGAGTCGGGATCTAACGAGATAATATTATTCTGTAATATGGTCATATCGATCAAGCGACCCGGTATGGAATCCCTGACAACCGATATGATCAAATATAATCAAATTCATTATCGATATAGTTAGCGAATAACAAAAGTAGTAATGATTTATCAAAAATTAATAAATGTTCCTGTTTATGTCATTCATTCATTCATTCATTGATGTAGCCCAGTATGGAACTAATCATAGAATAAATCCTCAGTCAGTCTCAATCATTCTATCAACTCTATAGGTGTAGCAGTCAAGACACCGGGTGGTGTAGTATTTAGAGAATACTGGCTTAGGCTTCGTGGATGTTGTTTTGTACGTGGTCCTTGGCCTGATTTTACGGCCTGAGCTCGAAGAGCGAAGGCCGTAAAATCAGGCCAAGGACCACGTACAAAACAACATCCTGCAAAGCCTAGACTGTATTCTTTTTATTATATACCCTCAAATCATTAGAATTATTTAAATATTTACCTAAACGCCATTATCAATGTAGTTGGGCACAGCATCGTATACTTGAATCGTGGTTTTCGCGACAACGTCGCTATCGGTATCATAGCGAGGCTTGCGCATATGTCGTCATCAACCTCTTAATCTCCCAGCACATTCTTTGTTTTAGGTTAATAGTGTATGTACGTAAGATTCTGCTTCGGAAGACGACTGTCACTCACCATGCTGATATAGCGTTAATCAAATTAACCAAGAATCCGGTTGCAGATTGAGATTTATATTTTTTCCAATGTGTGCCATGTGCAAATTTAACGTCATGTGCAGAAGAGACGGCTGAACCACAGAGTTCTATTGTGGCTGAACCTACCCTCAAATTGTTAGAATCAGTTAGATATTTACCAAAACTCCATTGTCAAAGTCGGCGGGCATAGCATCGTGTACTCGTATCGGGGTTTTCACAACAACGTCGCTGAAGCCTGTCCAAAAGTTACTGTATGACATCATAGCTACCGCTCACTCTCCCAGCAGAACTTCCGTGGTGCTTGCGCTTATCAATCTCTGCTACAACCCCCAGCTATCACTCTCCATGACGACGTTATGACGTCATTGATTGTTTACATTTTGCAAGCTAACTGTCGGACGTGTATGGAGCCAAGTTCTTTGCTATGGCATGCCGATTTCATTTATATTTTTAACCTTGTATCTCAATGTTTAATATTTATTAATGTATTTGTGTAGCACTTTCATGGGTTTTAATTGTGTGTATTTACAGTCGATACTAATGCATCGCCTTTAGTTTTTTTTTCGCTGGTTCATATGTGTGATATACAGTCGGCAACAAGCTACATACTTCCTGTTTCATGCACCCGATGCCCGTACACTGAATTTTGTGCACATACATGCGATATCCAAACATTACTTCCATTCAGTATAGGCGTCAGTTTCGTGCACGGGTATATAATAAAGCCCGGTATGGAACTATATACAGTTTCCCAGGCCTTCGTTTCTAATTCACTTTCTGTGAGTAGGCACTGATTTCTAATAAGTTTGGATCAAACTAGGCCCATCAACTAGGCTAGCCTAGCCTACTACTGACATTACTGTGAACATTAATTGCAAAACTATATCCTGAAGTATCATAAACATTGACTTTACATACTTAAATCTAAACAGAATAGAGTCGAAAAAGTCAGGAAACTAGCTGGAAGCTATACCCGATTCAACAAGGAAAACTTCACACATAATTACCTCAACTCTAACTGGGAGGACTTTACGATTGATCGTAAACCTGACGTTCTATGGAAGATAATGTTAAACAACATAGAGAACGCACTCAAACCAATGGCTCCTTTGAAAAAAATGTATGTATCTATTAATAAGCCTGATTGGCTCACCACTGAAATATTACAGGAGATTAGAAACCGTGATTACCAATACAGACGTGCTCGTAATACCAACACAGAAGACCACTGGCGTATTGCCAAATTTTTCAAGGATCAAACTAAATCTATGATAACACAGGCCAAGAAAAAGACTATTAAAAACCTTCTGAAGCGTCATAAAGATGACCCTAAGAAATCTTGGCACGGAATAAGAAAACTACTCCCTAAGGACAAACCTCCCAAAATTACTACGCTTGTGGATCAAGATAACAATACAGAAATCCCTACAGGAGACTTGGCAGATTATATAAACACGTTCTTTTCCGAGATTGGAGAAAAACTGGCCAATAAACTACCTAAAAGAAAACCCTAACCTGTCCCTTCTCCCTACGTGAGCGTGAATTCACAATACTATCAGACCTATTTCAATTGACGAGATTGTAAAAAACGTTAAAAAGATTAAGTGCACAAAAGCCTCAGCTGTCAAAAACATATGAGCGTCAGTACTGAAACTTGCATTTATGTTATCCCCAGAGAAACTTTTCACCTTATATAATTCCACCCTTTATCACTCTACGTTCCCATCTAGCTGGAAGCAGGCTACTATTACGCCTATCCCTAAAAAAGGCAATATTAAACTTGTTACTAATCTACGTCCAATCAGTTTACTACCCTTACCAGGCAAAATATTAGAAAAAATCATAAATTACTGATTAAAAACTTATTTTGAACACAATAACATACTGACTAACTCCCAACATGGGTTCAGAGAAAAAAGATCAACAATTTCCGCAATAACAAACTATCTGAACTATATTCCTGACAATTACAATAACGATAATAACTTAACTTCTCTATTCCTTGATTTTAAAAAGGCATTCGATACGGTCTCTTACAATTTCCTTCTAGAAAAAATATACAAAATTGGTCTAAACAACACAACTTGTGCATGGTTTAAAAGTTACCTGACAGGGCGTAAGCAGCAAGAAAATCTTTATGGTAACGTGTCTAGTTTCAAACATATAACCTACGGTGTCCCTCAGGGTTCGGTTCTAGGTCCCACACTCTTCCTAATTCATATCAACGACCTTGCCCTAGAGTCACAACAACTAAACTGTAAAACGACATTATATGCTGATGATACTGTCATTACAACTCCTGATATCCAAACACTACAACTTATTATACCGTCCATAGAAAGATGGTGCGCAAATAATATACTAACTATAAATGAGAATAAAACTTACTGGATGAATTACTCACCCAAGCCTTTGCCCAATAACACAAATGTTATCATGAATACAAAAGTAATAGATCAAGTAAAGAACTTTAACCATCTTGGACTAGTAATCGATAACAAACTCCGATTCAAAGAGCACCGAAACTCAGTAGTACAAAGGGTTTCACAAAAAACTTATCACCTAGCTAAAATTCGTAAATACATTGATATTTCAACTGGTATACAAATTTACAAATCAACTATACCACCATATTTGGATTACTGTGATTATATATATGACAACAATAACCAAAATACCATACAGGAACTTCAGAAATTACAAAATAAAATTCTACGGATAATATATAAAGTTAAATTAGAGCTCAATCCCCAGTATACGACCGATGAAATGCACAAACCTGCCAGAGTCAGAACCCTGAGGGATCGTAGAGAAATACACTTGCTACACTACTCTTACTCATTGTCTCAGGACCGAGCGCTATTGGATAACCGTGCTTTACCGATACGCCGTAAACAAGGACTCAGACTAGTGCAACCCCTGTTAAAGCACCCTGTGTTCAATAACTCTTATTACCCCCGTGCAATCCAACTTTGGAATAACCTGAAGGAAATGTATACAACCTTAGACGATAAAAACAAATTTAAGATCCTGACCAAAAAAGACTATCCATCATGTCTAATGTGAAGAATACATAACTTGTATAGTTCAGTAGATTGTGTTGCAACTACTGCTTAACTTTCAAAATGCTGTAACCAAAAGGTAGTTAAGTGAAACCAGTCCGATTGCGTTGCATGTACAACTGCTACCTAGTAAACCAGACTTATTTAATATCTTTCCTGTGTGTATGTAATTATTATATTGCATGTAGATATTTGTATTGCTTGTTGGACCCTGTGGTCTGGCTGGAAGCCTGTATCATGATGTTAGCCTAAAATTGACTAGCTATTATAAGGCAATCTCTTCATGTTCTTAATGGGTATGTTTGAATACAAACCCCTGAGGGTGTTTGAAATATCACCTAACCATACCGAGAAATATATTATAACTGATTGAACCCTTGTGCAGTGCATAGTAATAAGTTTGTGATTATTATGATTGAATATCTGATCTCATGAGGAGAAGGGAAGTTAGCTCATATACTCACAAAACATCCCATCTCATCTCATTAAGAATTTTGGTTGTACACATGGAGGGTGCTAATCCTATGCTGAATGTAGAATTGCTACTGAGGACACCCCCTATCACCATTTGTCCTGTTAAGTCGACTTAATGTATTTAGACAACGGAAGGGACCAAGCGGAAGATCGGCTAAGCCGAGCTTGGAAATCGACAATGTATATGTCTAAGTCCCTAATAAAACTCATTCAAAAAAACATGAATGCTGTAGATCTAGTGCCTAGGCCTCTCAGTACATATTGAAGAAAATGGCTACTGCTTCAGTAAAACCACCTGAAATCGTAAAAGTGGAAAGGGGTAACCTATCTCATTCTTGGATCCTATGGGGAAAAAAAAGAAATCTGCCTTAGGGCCACAGGCCTAATGCAGAGGAGGGTGACAGGAAATCGGTCTATTAATCCACACCATAGGGGATGAAGGGCTGGACATATTTGTAGTAACTCGTCTCACTCCGCCAGATAGACTAATCTAATCTCGGGAAGTGAGTTCGGACTCAGCAAACCGGCGGACCGCTACAGATGTATGGATGTAGGGATGTATGGATGTAACGGTAATGGTATCACAGTAACGGTAGGGTAGTAACGGAGTAGCAGCATTAAGATGTAACTTAACATGTAATGCTAACGTGATTAGGATGTAATGCAATGTAATTGCAATTAGTAACGCGGTAATGCAGTAAAGAAGTAACGGGGTTAGAATGGTAACACGGTTAGAAATGGTAACGGGGTTAGAATGGTAATGCGATAACGAAGTTAGAACCGTAACCCGGTAACAGGGTTAGAATGATAACCCAGTTAGAAATGGTACTGCAGTAACAGGGTTAGAGGGGCAGTATGGTATAGGGGCAGTATGGTATAGGGGCAGTATGGTGGAAGGGCAGTATGGTGGAGGGGTAGTATAGTAGAAGGGCAGTATGGTGGCGTGGCAGTATGGTAGAGGGGCAGTTTGGTGGAGGGTTAGTATAGTAGAGGGGCAGTATGGTGGAGGGGTAGTATTACGCGTATCACTGCGCGAGGCGAAGCCGAGACCAGTGATACGTAATCGCCGTCGTGCGATAAACAACAGCACGACTAACCCTCGTTTGGTTTCGGCAGTATGGTGGAGGGGCAGTATGGAGGAGGAGCAGGATGGTGGAGGGACAGTATGGTGGAGGGGCAGTATGGTGGAGGGTAGTATAGTAGAGGGGCAGTATGGTGGCGTGGTAGTATTGTGGAGGAGCAGTATGGAGGAGGGGCAGTATGGTTGAGGGGCAGTATGGTAGAGAGGCAGTATGGTGGCGTGGCAGTATGGTGGAGGGGCAGTATGGTGGAGGGGAAGTATGGTGAAGGGGCAGTATGTTTTTGATTGCCCACACATTTATTCCGTTTATTTTGCCTCTTTACAGTATTTGGGCAAAAAAGATATGATAAGAAGGACCTACGATACCTCTGGAGCTGTCGTAGGTTTTGGGGTCTCACGTGCACCTTACATGCCAATTACCGCATGTGTATGATGCACTTGCAGTGTTGTGCAATACACCCTCCAGAGGTTACTAAACTCCCCATTATCGCCCAGGGTAAATACAAGTTCCGCTCGTGACTGACTGGCAGACCACAACCACATGAACTATAGTTTTCCCATTTATATTTGGAGAAACTTAATATATTTTTGGATTAATATGTAGAAATAGCTGTAATTTCGATTTCTGACATCAGATTTCCAATTTGAATATTTATAAAAACCGCTAAACTGGATAATTGTGGGCACGGACTGATATCTATGGATAGGAAACGCGGGCCATTCCCGTGTTTTTTCAACGATCTGTTGGACTCGGCTACGCTTGAGTGCATTTCGCGGGTATAGCGCTAATTTCCGTACGATCCGCTAGGAGAAATTTGGCAATAGTTCCATTTTAAGCCACCAGGGTTGAAAGTGGCGCTGCTGATGTTTTTTTTTTCGTTTTTTTTTCTTTTTCCACTGGTCCGTAATGCACCTTATCTGCTTAGTTACGCAATGCATGTGGCCAAACATATCCCTGGCAACGTATACTTCAGCATTGGAGGACTGAGTGTATAAGCATAATAAGTTTTTTTAAAGTTACGGCACATTTTGTGTCACAGCCTGCCTGAAAATCAGGGAATTTTGCCTGCCGATCCAACCCAAAATGACACAAAATGTGCCGTATCTTTTTAAAAATCTAGTGAACTTAGGACCCTTATTCCAACTCTCCCATGTAGGTACATACCTGGAATCGACTGACAAATACTTTATTAAGGCCAAGGGGCATGGGAATGAATTGAAAATAATTGTTTCCCAAGACTGACTGCCCGAAAATCAGGGAAATTTGCCTGCCGGCCCCAACTATTCTATGACAAAATGTGCCGTAACTTTAAAAAAATCTATTGCACTTAGGACCCTAATTCCAACTGTCCCATGTAGGTATATATCTGGAATCGACTGACAAATACTTTATTAAGGCCTAGGGGCATGGGAACAATTTAAGAATCTGGATTTTCTGGATTTTCCCTTTGAAAATGAGGAAATTTTGACTGCCGACCCAACCCAAACTGACACAAAATGTGCCGTAACTTTTAAAAAAATCTAGTGAACTTAGGACCCTAATTCCGACTCTCCCATGTAGGTACTATCGTAAAACCGGATGAGTTTTGCCAAGATTAAAACGAATCAGGTTTTCTCTCTACAATATTTTAATATCAAAATCATGAATAAAAATCATAAAAATTCCGTATGCCCCTAGTAGCATACAAACGTCCGTATGCCAGTCAGCGTGGCATACGGAATCTCAATGTTAAGCCTATGGGATTTTATATTAGGGGTAGGATAAATACCTGGAATCGACTGACAAATACTTTATTAAGGCCAAGGGGCATGGGAATGAATTGGAAATAACTGTTTCCCAAGACTGACTGCCTGGAAATCAGGGAAATTTGCCTGCCGGCCCCAACTATTCTAAGACAAAATGTGCCGTAACTTTAAAAAAATCTATTGCACTTAGGACCCTAATTCCAACTGTCCCATGTAGGTATATATCTGGAATCGACTGACAAATACTTTATTAAGGCCTAGGAGCATGGGAACAATTTATGAATCTGGATTTTCTGGATTTTTTCCTTGAAAATCAGGGAATTTTGACTGCCGACCCATCCCAAACTGACACAAAATGTGCCGTAACTTTTAAAAAATCTAGTGAATTAAGAACCCTAATTCCAACTGTCCCATGTAGGTACATACCTGGAATCGACTGACAAATACTTTATTAAGGCCTAGGGGCATGGGAATGAATTGAAAATAATTGTTTCCCAAGACTGACTGCCTGGAAATCAGGGAAATTTGCCTGCATCTCTACATCCGTACATCTCCACACCCAAACATCCCTACATCCCCACATCCTACATCTCTACATCAATACATCCCCATATCTTACATTTCTTCATCCCTACATCCCCACATCCATACATACCTACATGCTACATCTCTACATCCATACATCCATATATTTCTACTTCCCTACTTTCTACATCCCTATATCCCTATTACATCCTACATACCTACATACAAAAATTATCTGGCTTTTGTCTCCGAGCCCCCTCTTTTTGCCAAGTCACATATTACTTTATGTATGGATGTAGGGATGTAGGATGTAGGGATGTAGTGATGTAGGATGTAGGGATGTAGGATGTCGGGCTGTAGGATGTAGGGATGTAGGGATGTAGGATGTCAGGCTGTAGGATGTAGGGATGTAGTGATGTAGGATGTAGTAATGTGGGGATGTAGGGATGTGGGGATGTAGGATGTAGGGATGTAGGATGTCAGGCTGTAGGATGTGTGGATGTAGGAATGTAGGGATGTAGTGATGTAGGATGTGCGGATGTAGGGATGTAGTGAAGTAGGATATAGGGATGTAGGATGTCGGGCTGTAGGATGTAGGGATGTAGTGATGTAGGATGTGTGGATGTAGGGTGTCGGGCTGTAGGATGTCGGGATGTAGGATGTAGTGATGTACTGAGGTAGGATATAGGGATGTAGGGATGTAGGATGTAGGGATATATGGATGTAGAGATGTATGGATATGGATGTAGGGATATATGGATGTAGGGATGTAGGAATTTACATATATAAGCAGTGGTGTATGAATGAAATATATTCATTTTTTCAGGCAGTGTTAACAAGTCTCATTACAGTAAACATATTCTGAACAACCCCTTAAACCTATGGATAGGCAATCAGATATTTTTTAAACTTCTCTAAGTTTCTCAACATCCTCAAAATAAGTCATTTCTCAGGGGCGTCGTCTTCCAAAGTTTTGAAAATATTTCCAGTCTATCGAACCTTAATAAACTATTTAACTGTCTTCCCAAATTGATAACCTACTCAGAACAGTTAGATCTTCAGTTATAGCCCTTCTGGGAGTTTCCAAACAATTGGCAGAGTTTGGGTGACTTTAGATGGGGGCGCCACACAGAAATGACTGATTTTGGGGGGTTCACCGGTGAAAAGTCAGAGTTTCAAAATTGTTCCCTGTTAACCAAGCCCTGCTTATGTATTTAGCTGTCTTCCCCAATGTGAAAGCTACTCAGAACAGTTGAAATTATATTCCTAGCTCTTCTGGGAGAGTCCAAACAATTGGCAGAGTTTGGGTGACTTAAGATGGGGGCGCCACACAGAAATGACTGATTTTGGGGGGTTCACCGGTGAAAAGTCAGAGTTTCAAAATTGTTCCCTGTTCACCAGGCCCTGCTTATGTATTTAGCTGTCTTCCCTAATGTGAAGGCTACTCAGAACAGTTGAAATTATATTCCTAGCCCTTCTGGGAGAGGCCAAACAATTGGCAGAGTTTGGGTGACTTTAGATGATGGCGCCACAGAGAAATGACTGATTTTGGGGGGTTCACCGGTGAAAAGTCAGAGTTTCAAAAATGTTCCCTGTTAACCAAGCCCTGCTTATGTATTTAGCTGTCTTCCCTAATGTGAAAGCTACTCAGAACAGTTGAAATTATATTCCTAGCCCTTCTGGGAGAGTCCAAACAATTGGCAGAGTTTGGGTGACTTTAGATGGGGGCGCCACACAGAAATGACTGATTTTTGGGGGGTTCACCTGTGAAAAGTCAGAGTTTCAAAAATGTTCCCTGTTAACCAGGCCCTGCTTATGTATTTAGCTGTCTTCTATAATGTGATAGCTACTCAGAACAGTTGAAATTATATTCCTAGACCTTCTGGGAGAGTCCAAACAATTGGCAGAGTTTGGGTGACTTTAGATGATGGCGCCACTGAGAAATGACTGATTTTGGGGGGTTCACCTGTGAAAATATTACCCATCTAACAGGCCTTAATTAACTATTTGTTGGTCGATTCCAGCTATGTTCCTACACAGAACAGTTGTACTTATGGCTCTAGGTGGTCTGGGAGTTTCCAAACAATTGGCACAAATTGGGTGACTTTAGCTCTGAGCGCCCCTGAGAAATCAGTCATTTTCACATGGTCAGCCACAGAAAGTTAAACTTTTGGAAATAATACCCATCTAGCAGGCCTTAATTAACTAGTTGTTGGTCGATTCCAGCTATGTTCCTACACAGAACAGTTGAACTTATGGCCCTATGTCTGCTGGGGGTTTCCAAACAAGTGGCACAAATTGGGTGACTTTAGCTCTGAGCGCCCCTGAGAAATCAGTCATTTTCACATGGTCAGCCACAGAAAGTCAAACTTTTGAAAATATTACCCATCTAGCAGGCCTTAATTAACTATTTGTTGGTCGATTCCAGCTATGTTCCTACACAGAACAGTTGTCTTTATGGCTCTAGGTGGTCTGGGGGTTTCCAAACAATTGGCACAAATTGGGTGACTTTAGCTCTGAGCGCCCCTGAGAAATCAGTCATTTTCACATGGTCAGCCACAGAAAGTCAAACTTTTAAAAATATTACCCATCTAGCAGGCCTTAATCAACTATTTGTTGGTCGATTCCAGCTATGTTCTTACACAGAACAGTTGTCTTTATGGCTCTAGGTGGTCTGGGAGTTTCCAAACAATTGGCACAAATTGGGTGACTTTAGCTCTGAGCGCCCTTGAGAAATCAGTCATTTTCAGATGGTCAGCCACAGAAAGTCAAACTTTTGAAAATATTACGCATCTAGCAGGCCTTAATTAACTATTTGTTGGTCGATTCCAGCTATGTTCCTACACAGAACAGTTGTACTTATGGCTCTAGGTGGTCTGGGAGTTTCCAAACAATTGGCACAAATTGGGTGACTTTAGCTCTGAGCGCCCCTGAGAAATCAGTCATTTTCACATGGTCAGCCACAGAAAGTCAAACTTTTGGAAATAATACCCATCTAGCAGGCCTTAATTAACTAGTTGTTGGTCGATTCCAGCTATGTTCCTACACAGAACAGTTGTACTTATGGCCCTATGTCTGCTGGGGGTTTCCAAACAATTGGCACAAATTGGGTGACTTTAGCTCTGAGCGCCCTTCAGAAATCAGTCATTTTCAGATGGTCAGCCACAGAAAGTCAAACTTTTGAAAATATTACCCATCTAGCAGGCCTTAATTAACTATTTGTTGGTCGATTCTAGCTATGTTCCTACACAGAACAGTTGTCCTTATGGCCCTATGTCTGCTGGGGGTTTCCAAACAATTGGCACAAATTGGGTGACTTTAGCTCTGAGCGCCCCTGAGAAATCAGTCATTTTCACATGGTCAGCCACAGACAGTCAAACTTTTAAAAATATTACCCATCTAACAGGCCTTAATTAACTATTTGTTGGTCGATTCCAGCAATGTTCCTACACAGAACAGTTGTCTTTATGGCTCTAGGTGGTCTGGGAGTTTCCAAACAATTGGCACAAATTGGGTGACTTTAGCTCTGAGCGCCCCTGAGAAATCAGTCATTTTCACATGGTCAGCCACAGAAAGTCAAACTTTTAAAAATATTACCCATCTAGCAGGCCTTAATTAACTATTTGTTGGTCGATTCCAGCTATGTTCCTACACAGAACAGGTGTACTTATGGCCCTATGTCTGCTGGGGGTTTCCAAACAATTGGCACAAATTGGGTGACTTTAGCTCTGAGCGCCCCTGAGAAATCAGTCATTTTCACATGGTCAGCCACAGAAAGTCAAACTTTTAAAAATATTACCCATCTAGCAGGCCTTAATTAACTATTTGTTGGTCGATTCCAGCTATGTTCCTACACAGAACAGTTGTACTTATGGCCCTATGTCTGCTGGGGGTTTCCAAACAATTGGCACAAATTGGGTGACTTTAGCTCTGAGCGCCCCTGAGAAATCAGTCATTTTCACATGGTCAGCCACAGAAAGTCAAACTTTTAAAAATATGACCCATCTAGCAGGCCTTAATCAACTATTTGTTGGTCGATTCCAGCTATGTTCCTACACAGAACAGTTGTCTTTATGGCTCTAGGTGGTCTGGGAGTTTCCAAACAATTGGCACAAATTGGGTTACTTTAGCTCTGAGCACCCTTGAGAAATCAGTCATTTTCACATGGTCAGCCACAGAAAGTCAAACTTTTGAAAATATTACCTATCTAGCAGGCCTTAATTAACTATTTGTTGGTCGATTCTAGCTATGTTCCTACACAGAACAGTTGTCCTTATGGCCCTATGTCTGCTGGGGGTTTCCAAACAATTGGCACAAATTGGTTGACTTTAGCTCTGAGCGCCCCTGAGAAATCAGTCATTTTCACATGGTCAGCCACAGACAGTCAAACTTTTAAAAATATTACCCATCTAACTGCGACTATAAACAAGACGTGGGGTGGCGGACACCCCATAAGTGCCCCTCAATACCAAGCTGATTAACTATTTGTTGGTCGATTCCAGCTATGTTCCCACACAGAACAGTTGTATTTATGGTCCTGGTTGTGCTGGGAGTTTCTAAACAATTGGCACAAATTGGGTGACTTTAGCTCTGAGCGCCCCTGAGAAATCAGTCATTTTCACATGGTCAGCCACAGAAAGTCAAACTTTTAAAAATATTACCCATCTAGCAGGCCTTAATCAACTATTTGTTGGTCGATTCCAGCTATGTTCCTACACAGAACAGTTGTCTTTATGGCTCTAGGTGGTCTGGGAGTTTCCAAACAATTGGCACAAATTGGGTTACTTTAGCTCTGAGCACCCTTGAGAAATCAGTCATTTTCACATGGTCAGCCACAGAAAGTCAAACTTTTGAAAATATTACCTATCTAGCAGGCCTTAATTAACTATTCGTTGGTCGATTCCAGCTATGTTCCTACACAGAACAGTTGTCCTTATGGCCCTATGTCTGCTGGGGGTTTCCAAACAATTGGCACAAATTGGGTGACTTTAGCTCTAAGCGCCCCTGAGAAATCAGTCATTTTCACATGGTCAGCCACAGAAAGTCAAACTTTTAAAAATATTACCCATCTAACAGGCCTTGATTAACTATTTGTTGGTCGATTCCAGCTATGTTCCCACACAGAACAGTTGTATTTATGGTCCTGGTTGTGCTGGGAGTTTCTAAACAATTGGCACAAATTGGGTGACTTTAGCTCTGAGCGCCCCTGAGAAATCAGTCATTTTCACATGGTCAGCCACAGAAACTCAAACTTTTAAAAATATTACCCATCTAACAGGCCTTAATCAACTATTTGTTGGTCGATTCCAGCTATGTTCCTACACAGAACAGTTGTCTTTATGGCTCTAGGTGGTCTGGGAGTTTCCAAACAATTGGCACAAATTGGGTGACTTTAGCTCTGAGCGCCCCTGAGAATTCAGTCATTTTCACATGGTCAGCCACAGAAAGTCAAACTTTTAAAAATATTACCCATCTAGCAGGCCTTATTTAACTATTTGTTGGTCGATTCCAGCTATGTTCCTACACAGAACAGTTGTACTTATGGCCCTATGTCTGCTGGGGGTTTCCAAACAATTGGCACAAATTGGATGACTCTAGCTCTGAGCGCCCCTGAGAAATCAGTCATTTTCACATGGTCAGCCACAGAAAGTCAAACTTTTAAAAATATTACCCATCTAGCAGGCCTTAATCAACTATTTGTTGGTCGATTCCAGCAATGTTCCTACACAGAACAGTTGTCTTTATGGCTCTAGGTGGTCTGGGAGTTTCCAAACAATTGGCACAAATTGGGTGACTTTAGCTCTGAGCGCCCTTGAGAAATCAGTCATTTTCACATGGTCAGCCACAGAAAGTCAAACTTTTGAAAATATTACCCATCTAGCAGGCCTTAATTAACTATTTGTTGGTCGATTCCAGCTATGTTCCTACACAGAACAGTTGTCTTTATGGCTCTAGGTGGTCTGGGAGTTTCCAAACAATTGGCACAAATTGGGTGACTTTAGCTCTGAGCGCTCCTGAGAAATCAGTCATTTTCACATGGTCAGCCACAGAAAGTCAAACTTTTAAAAATATTACCCATCTAGCAGGCCTTATTTAACTATTTGTTGGTCGATTCCAGCTATGTTCCTACACAGAACAGTTGTACTTATGGCCCTATGTCTGCTGGGGGTTTCCAAACAATTGGCACAAATTGGTTGACTTTAGCTCTGAGCGCCCCTGAGAAATCAGTCATTTTCACATGGTCAGCCACAGAAAGTCAAACTTTTAAAAATATTACCCATCTAGCAGGCCTTAATCAACTATTTGTTGGTCGATTCCAGCAATGTTCTTTCACAGAACAGTTGTCTTTATGGCTCTAGGTGGTCTGGGAGTTTCCAAACAATTGGCACAAATTGGGTGACTTTAGCTCTGAGCGCCCTTGAGAAATCAGTCATTTTCACATGGTCAGCCACAGAAAGTCAAACTTTTGAAAATATTACCCATCTAGCAGGCCTTAATTAACTATTTGTTGGTCGATTCCAGCTATGTTCCTGCACAGAACAGTTGTCTTTATGGCTCTAGGTGGTCTGGGAGTTTCCAAACAATTGGCACAAATTGGGTTACTTTAGCTCTGAGCACCCCTGAGAAATCAGTCATTTTCACATGGTCAGCCACAGAAAGTCAAACTTTTAAAAATATTACCCATCTAGCAGGCCTTATTTAACTATTTGTTGGTCGATTCCAGCTATGTTCCTACACAGAACAGTTGTACTTATGGCCCTATGTCTGCTGGGGGTTTCCAAACAATTGGCACAAATTGGGTGACTTTAGCTCTGAGCGCCCCTCAGAAATCAGTCATTTTCACATGGTCAGCCACAGAAAGTCAAACTTTTAAAAATATTACCCATCTAGCAGGCCTTAATCAACTATTTGTTGGTCGATTCCAGCAATGTTCCTACACAGAACAGTTGTCTTTATGGCTCTAGGTGGTCTGGGAGTTTCCAAACAATTGGCACAAATTGGGTGACTTTAGCTCTGAGCGCCCTTGAGAAATCAGTCATTTTCAGATGGTCAGCCACAGAAAGTCAAACTTTTAAAAATATTACCCATCTAGCAGGCCTTAATCAACTATTTGTTGGTCGATTCCAGCAATGTTCTTTCACAGAACAGTTGTCTTTATGGCTCTAGGTGGTCTGGGAGTTTCCAAACAATTGGCACAAATTGGGTGACTTTAGCTCTGAGCGCCCTTGAGAAATCAGTCATTTTCACATGGTCAGCCACAGAAAGTCAAACTTTTGAAAATATTACCCATCTAGCAGGCCTTAATTAACTATTTGTTGGTCGATTCCAGCTATGTTCCTACACAGAACAGTTGTCTTTATGGCTCTAGGTGGTCTGGGAGTTTCCAAACAATTGGCACAAATTGGGTTACTTTAGCTCTGAGCACCCCTGAGAAATCAGTCATTTTCACATGGTCAGCCACAGAAAGTCAAACTTTTAAAAATATTACCCATCTAGCAGGCCTTATTTAACTATTTGTTGGTCGATTCCAGCTATGTTCCTACACAGAACAGTTGTACTTATGGCCCTATGTCTGCTGGGGGTTTCCAAACAATTGGCACAAATTGGGTGACTTTAGCTCTGAGCGCCCCTCAGAAATCAGTCATTTTCACATGGTCAGCCACAGAAAGTCAAACTTTTAAAAATATTACCCATCTAGCAGGCCTTAATCAACTATTTGTTGGTCGATTCCAGCAATGTTCCTACACAGAACAGTTGTCTTTATGGCTCTAGGTGGTCTGGGAGTTTCCAAACAATTGGCACAAATTGGGTGACTTTAGCTCTGAGTGCCCTTGAGAAATCAGTCATTTTCAGATGGTCAGCCACAGAAAGTCAAACTTTTGAAAATATTACCCATCTAGCAGGCCTTAATTAACTAGTTGTTGGTCGATTCCAGCTATGTTCCTACACAGAACAGTTGTATTTATGGCTCTAAGTAGTCTGGAAGTTTCCAAACAATTGGCACAAATTGGGTGACTTTTCCTCCAAACACCACTCCAGCAATGGTATTTGAAATGGTCAGCAAAAAACTGTCAAAATATGGTTTTCTTTCCAGCAAGACTTGAAAAATCTTTTTCTGGTCTTTTCAAACTATATTTCAAATATGTTGATAAATATTACTGCACCTTTTAATGAGTATTTAGTGGTTAAAGACAGAAAACACTCTTGAGGTGGGTGGAACTAGAGAACAATGCCGAGGCATAGATAGATAGGCCAGCACCCCTATGTTGCCAATCCAGGTCTTCCAAGTCCGTGTTGTGGGTTACAGTTCAAGGGTCTATCACCATACAATGTTGGCAACCAGCTAACACCGGAACTAGTCTCTTTCACAGACACTTGGAGGCGCGCAAGGCAGCCTGACAAGGGCCTGTTGGAGTCTAGCGGCTGAGGTAGGGAATTCCATACCCGGAAGCAGTATGGCGGCAGTAATGATGTCACATGTTTATATACAACTGGAAGACAGAGTAAAAATTACCTCAGCAGTTTGGAATGGAATCGTAATTTTTTCAAAGGTTTTAAGTTTTCCAATGAATAATACATGCAGAAATGTATCAGTAGACCACAGATTATCAAATCGGTTTTGATGATTAGAGAAGTTTATTCATCTGACAGCTCACACGTTGAGGTTTGTTTGGTGTTCCCTGGGTTTGAATCTGTGCTATTTTTAGCATGTCCAACGAGAAAATTCCCATCCCAGCCAATGAGCGCCCAGCCCTGGTAGACTCCTAGTGACCCTTGCCAGCGTAAATGGGGTACGCTTCAAAGAAAATCATTTAAGAAAGATCTCCACACACTATCAGTTCTATATCGTGGAGAATATCTTTACAAGTTCATTAGGCATTCCTCTGATATTGTCTTTTAGACTTGGTAATGTCTTAATAATTCTATTCTCACATGACATATTTTAAGCCAATCAGATGTCAGTATTCAAGTTTGCCCTTATCCGTAGGAGCATTTCCCACAGGAATCATACCATCCTACAGCTCTAGCTTGGAGCACTGGGATCCATAGACCCTCTGAGTCTGCTAGAGGTAGCTGTATTCAGAATTTTGAAAGATTACAGAATCTATTTGTTCTCAAAACATACAATTTCTTGAAATTTTCATCTCTTTGAGACAAAAATGAAAATCCTACATGTAGGCAAAATCCTACAAACTGGCATCCCTGGACACACTGCCCGGTGGGCACCCAGCGAGTGGTTCCACCTAGCGCCACAGCCGGTCGACCCACATTGTACCATACACGGTTATTACGTTAGTAGAAAAAGAAGAAGAAATCAATAATATGGCAAGTTACATATATAATGACTTTATTGCAAAAAAAGCAGATGCCATACACAAAGCCACCATGTGACAAATATGGGGAAAGATTGATTAACAGTAGACGAAGCGTTCTCATCGATACAAGGAAGCTATAGCTTTACCACCTTACAATCAACGAAAATGTGTTATCAACAAAAGAATATTGTCACTTCAGAGGATTTCACCCTATTTACATGTAGGGTAAAAGCATCTTACTTGTCTATGCATTGCTTGGAGTTAACTGCAATAAATAGCCCTAAGTGAAGAGGCCAGCACTGAGGAACTACCTTGATCATGGCTCTCTCAAATGACAGTAACTACCTGAATACATGGCACCACAACACCATTATCAACGCCAGTGGTAAGACGGTGTAAAATGAAATATCATTGACCAGACATAAGTATCTTCGTTTGTTCCTTAACTTGACTCAAGTCTGATTTCCTCAGTTACAGGCTACTGCAGATATCCTGATGACCTCTGTAATTGTTTTAATTGAGAACAGAACATAAACTTAATTACCATGGATTCACACCTATCGCTGCTAGGAAAACACATAGGGCGTGCGACAGAAACGGATTTAAGATTTTTATATCTATTCTAGTAGTGCTTGGGAAATTTACTCACGGCCCTGGAAAACTTGGATATGACCTTTATCAGCAGCCTACAGATGAGAGTCCATGGTTTTTATCACCATTTAAAATTAGGCACATATCATATATATATATTTATATATATATCTATAATAATATATTTGTAGTTCCCTTGAACATCTATAATATGCAGCTTTCAAAAGTGAGTATCATACAATCCACTTAGCATAGGAATCACTGAGTGATACTGAGACATAATCAGATAATTATACAAGACCATTAACAGCGTCAGATAAGTGTAAGGATTCTTGTCAGAGAACTGTACTCTACCATATATAAAGTATCCTAAACAGACACCGCGTGCACGGGCTATGTACAAGATAAACTGACTGCTAGTAGTTTTGTGAATGTTGACCAAGAAGGAAAAACCTTTAAATATGGTCAAATGGGCGAGGCACAGGTTTTGGGTTCTTAAATAGAATTCAAAAGTACATGGTGTCAATTCAGTTTGAAAGCTATTTGTAGATATATTATCATGTCATTAACACAGAAAGTAAGTAAGAATGTGTGCCGTTCCTTATGTTTAGATGAGGCCCTTCAGAGAGAAAAGGATGGTATTCACTAAAACAGCTTCACGTACAGTATACTGGTTACTAATGCCCAACTTAATGATTCGTTGGCCATGCTGTTAGAGCAACTGATATCATTATTCCATCGCTATATGAAGACGCATGTCCATACGTAGTTAATGATTAACTAGGAAACAGCCATGGGTTCTACACCCATCACTACACACTATCAATACTGTGATTCAAGAAATGGACTTATTCTCATTGTATCCCCTCCCTCATTTAACTAATTGTATCAAGACCGTCAGATTACGGATAAACCAAACAGAACTAGCTCTGTTTAGTGCCAATGCACCTGAAGCTCTTACTGTTCTGCGTTCAATTTGGGAATGTGAATATAGCTATTACGCATATTTCGCAGATGTACGTGAAATATCAACTAAATATTTCAAGAAAAACACTAACAAATAATTAGCTTTTTGCTAACTATAACAATTGGGCTCTTTCTTAAGATTCTAAATTCTTATCAATGTACCATGACTAACAGTTTTCGGACAATGCACTGAGCCATCAGTATATGTTATTACAATCCTTTGATAATTGTATTATAAATATTCGTATCGCACATGTGACATGACCGAGCTAACGACATGGGGGTATCAGAACACGATGGATGGTATGTATGTGTAATAATGAGTTGTATTGGAGTCATCACTGAGTTACTATATATATATATGTACCCGCATTCTTGCAGTACTACTACAGCGCACCTATTGGACGTAAGCGGAAAATCGCTCATGGGAAGTGTCTATTGTTTATAAACCTTTGTATGAGACAGCATTTCCATACTAATCAAGAAACTTCAAGAGGTAAAACGGGTAGATAGCCAAACACATAGCTTCTTTGGGAATGGCAATAATTTTCCAATAACAATATTGAGCGAGACCCAAGAAGTCCAACATACCTGTGGTTGGCAAATATCAAGCACATTGCACCAATTTATAGGAACAACAATAAGGTAATAGAGATAGAAATATTCAAATGATCTGTGTATATAAATAATTTATTTTAGAACTTATAATCCTTGTATACTGTAGAATATATAGTGTCTATCATAATACTTATCAGGTGACCTTATTTGAAAACATAGTAATTATGCAAATCATTTATCATGACCAAGCCTTTGGTATTTGTGGCCTACAATTGGTACGAACATCCTGGTTGTGCCACTTTCCTAGCACATGTCTACATCATTGGCATCAATTGAACAGTATTTTTATCTTAAGGCATTTGTCTATTTGTTCGTATTTGTAAATGTGGTTAAGCCTAGACCAAACAGATATACAGACACTATGAAAGAAAAGGGATCTGTGGGGAACTGTACCTTTCAATATGATGTGTATGATAGTACCACTCTATAATTATGCTCTACACGTATAGTCTATCATCTATACTTTTATCACACGTTAATATGATAAATATGCCTTGTCAAATTGCCGTAGTCCACTGTATAACTAGTGCCACCACGATCATGCCTCGCGCTACAGGCTTGGTAGTGAATCTACACAATCTACACCTACATATATAAGCGTATACCAACACTGGCATACATCGGGTAACCTCCAGTGTGACAGGGCTACTGCACAAATTCTGTATCCACACTTGACAAATGGTGGGTTCGTCCATTAAATTGTTGCATTCGGTATATATTTCTTGAATCATTTTCGGCTAGCCTAGCTCAGTGCATTAAACAGCAACATCTATATGTATGTATATACAATCTGGCTTTACCTCAGACAGAGTATCCTTTGTCACTTTTGATATTCTATCCATCGGTAAACCTTACCTATGACCATTAATTTCTCATTACAGAAACACTAAAACTGCGTGAGAAATAAAACAAGGTCTGACTCAATTTCATTATAGAACAGAACATTGTCAGGAAAAGCCAGAATGCCCATATCACAATCAGTTCTAATGTTTGTCACTGGAAAGCGTCTAGACTTCCAGATGGTATTAGTTAAAATCTGTGAAAAACATTACGATTATTTTTCAACAAGATTCACAAGGAACTTGTTCTCTACATCATCTAAATGGGAACTGCGTGTAAAAATAGGGCATCTGGTAAAAGAAAATCCACCATCTGTATTTACAGCTTTCCAGGCATTTCTGCATCACAGTCAGATTCCATCCAAGTTGACGATTTTCTTAAAACTACTGAACCTCGAGAATTTGAAAAGGACGAGAAAACAGCATAAATCTTCAAGCGTCCCACACAGACAGATAAGCCACAGGCAAAGGCAGAAGCTATTTACTACGTCCAACTACAGAAACATGGTCTATCTTATAAGAGATAAAGTCACTTCTTTACCCTATAGGTTTACAGGGCTTATTTTCAATTGCCTTACATATGATGTCGTTGTACATTTTTTCTGAAGCTCATATCTTTAAAATTGTCTTCGTTCTGCCAATAAAAGTCAGGATTAATGATTATCAAACCTGTATGGGATTAATATATAGAAACGTGCGGAAACATCACTGGAGAGTGAGCGGTGGGTAGATACATGGCCATCTAAGGAACAGCGTGACATTCATGATGTCAACAAAGATTACCTTAACTGTATTATGCGAAAACAACTAGAGAATCTCTTAGTGAAATTGACATCTTTATAATATGCCATTCATGGGACTTTGTAAATAGAAACTACAGGAGCCAAAAGGTATATCAACACCCAAGCCTTCAGTCAAATCATCATTCACTGATTTTATGCCCCCACCCTCCCCCCCAAAAAAATCTTTTAAAAAAACAGAGACAGTTCAAACAATAAAGCACCCAACCCTTTGTTAATTCATATTCCCTATCCTCCTAATCTTATGCTGGTCCACATGAAAACCTACTGCCAGTTTCATCCCTGGGGAGTATGCTCTAACATACAAAGCATATAATGAACACATCACATCAATTAACTAAATCTACGGACGCAACAGTATGGAAACTGTTCTGCTGAACAATATACTACAAATCCACGACGACAAACCAAAGTCTAACTATCCATCACTTTCTTTATGTGGGTCTGATCTAATCACTAATATCAACGTCCACCTGTGACCATATTCTGCTGAATAAATAAGCCGCTTTGTGAATTGTTTAACTTTCCTTAAAGGCCAGATCACGAAGAGACAATTCATGAGAGCATTACATAGGAAAACAATAAATAGGGTGTCAACAGTCAGATCTAGAGTTCTTCACTCCCAAGGTGTTGTCCAGTGCTCCATCAATTCAGATTCAGTTGCAGACAGACGTAGGATCATAAAACGGTATCTCTTGTATAAAGGTGTCACTGACAGGGCATTTCTGACACGGAACCGCCTCTGTCTAGTATGAAAAACAGCCAGTTTCTCTGATCTCAATGAAGCGTCCTTGACACTCGTTCTTGTCTTAGGTTAGTGTAAACGGTCTTGTCTACTGCACACTGCAGGGAGATGGCGATGTGTAAGCAGCTACAGATGTATTCCTATCCTTGGCAGTCTGTACTGAAGCAGCACACAGCCTACACGACAGGCAGAGCCCAGGTGATGACCGATTTATCAGCTGATGTAGAAATAAAGGAGAGCTGGCTTGGATGCCATCTTGCTTGGATAACTTTGTCCTTGTGTTCTGCGACCACAACGCTTGGTAATGGCCTCATCAGATCTCCTAAAAACGATGAGGGGAAAATATACGGACCAATTAGTATTTGTATTGTAATATGTTTTGTAAAACAAAATAGGTGATTTACTCTTAACAAAGATTTAAAATACAACTAGCTTGTGCTTAACACATAGTCTAGTCTGTTACAATATTCAAGGAAGGTGTTGGTATCATGTAACAAATATGTCTAATTTCAGGTAAAATTGTGTAGAATGCGATAAATTTTGATGTACATATAGTTTTCATACATATCATTTGTGGAAAGTCCTTAATGTACATATTCGATTCAATCTTTTTGAATGCACATCATTCACATCACCAGGTTTGGTATGATATGATGCCCTATTGGCTTCTTACCGTGCAGATCGGTGAGGACGATCTTCTGGTCGTAGGAGCCGGTCAGCAGGTAGTAAGCGTTCATTGAGAAGCGCACGGTGCGCACGTCGCTCGTGTGTGCTTTGAATGTCTGCACGGTGCGGTGACCGCGGATGTCCCACAGCATGCACGTCGAGTCCTCGTGGCCCGACGCCATCAGACGCCCCGACGGGTCCGCGCACACTGACGCGAAAGCGCTCCCTGTGAAGAAACAGAACTCTAACTCAGTAAGAAGAGCATCCGGGGACACATTAGATCAGTTCTCCAAAAGACAGCCGTGCAAATCATACAAGAGCTGCAAAAGTGATTTGGATGTATCTCGAGGAGCTTGTCCTCTTGCATAAACGGCTAGATATATCTCTAAGTATAAATCAATAGGATAGCTAATCACTAGAATAGCTAGGTATACCTCTAGAACTAGATAGATCTAGAGAGAACTAGATAGATCTCTTGAATAGATATCTGACTTCGCTACATACACCTTTTGGATAAAACACTATGTCAGCTGTGTATAAATATCTGGCTTGCCTGGAGAGACCTTCATTTTTAAGTTAGTAGTATTCAGCATACTATAGTAACATATAGTGGCGTCAGAATAGCGCCGGCAGGTGGGGGCATACGCCCCTCCCCCCACTTTTTTGCTAACCCAAAAAAGTAAGCAGCTTCAAATCTTACTCAATCTAATGTTGAAACTGTCTCGACTTTTCAGCATAGAAAAATGTATTAAGTCTAACTTTTTAGGAAGCAACAATGTCTAAGCGTTGACTTTTCACTATGGAAAAATGTCGATGTCTGACTTTTCAGTGTGTAACAATGGCTAGGCGTTGACTTCCCATCACAGAAAATGTCAAAGCCTGACCTTTTAGCATGTGACAATGGCTAAGCCTCGACTTTTCACTGTGGAAAAATGTCAAAGTCTGACTTTTTAGCATGCAATGATGGTTAAGCCGTGACTTTTCACCATGGAAAATGTTGAAGTCTGACTCTTTAGCATGCAGTGATGGCTAATCTCTGACTTTTCACTCTGGAAAAATGTCAAAGTATGACTGAGTGTTGGGAGCTCGTAGAGGTGGCCCGAGCCCTGCCCAAAAGCGGATCGATTTTCAGAGGGACCTCTTTGCCCTAGCAGACTAAAGGTTAACTACGAGCATTTTCTTTGAGAACCTCCGGTGCTCTCTGGACCCTCCGAGTCCCTCCAGAGACGCCTCCGAGACCCTCCGGGAAAGCTACCCTACACTCTTTATATACTATTTATATACATACGTTAAGTTTTTCTCATCATGTGTTTTAGTGTCTCACTATTGAGAAAATGACATACCTGTGGAGCTAGGAACCACCTGCAGTGCCGTGGGTGCGCGCAGGTCCCAGAAGCGTGCTGTCTTGTCCTGTGAGCCGCTCACAAACATGCACCCACCCCATGTGTGCAGTGAGTAGATGTGACCTACAACAAACATAAACATATATCTATTTTAACCATGTATCAATAAAAGATGAGAAATAAGCGTTTCTATAAAGAATACAAAATACTGTTGAACGTCAATGAATATGTGTACTCCTTGAAATCAAACAATTGCACATTATGCAAATTACAACGAAACTATTTGAGCAACTATTCCATAAATCTGGACATGGTGAGACATTTCAACAGCTGCACTGGAGTCTGTGGAAGATAAGTTGAATTTCGACCTAACAGTATCCTCCAGTATGATAAAAAAAACAAAAAAATTCCTTAACTTCCAAAACTTAATCACCTGATTGATGAATCTATAACGAATCTCCCATGACAGAGTTACTGTTGATAAGTTGAAAATACATGTATACAGCAGAGCTCTGTGAAGGATATGTCATGTCTCATTTTAAAACTTAAGACTTAACTAACATATATATATATATGCATTTCTAACATTGCTGGTAGTTTTACAGGGAGAGTAGGTGAACACAAACTGGAATTGCGGCGTACCTGAGTGGCCGCTCATAACACGTATCGGCGTCCCTGTCTCACAATCCGTGACGTAGATCTTACAGTCGCCAGCTCCCCCGCTGATGAGAAGAGACGACCGGTTACTGGAGTCCTGCATGAAGATGAGGTCTCGTACTGTGCCATCATGGAAGGTCAGCTCCATATCAGGACCTGAATGTCAACAATACACCATTAACGCACTATTGACATACACACCGTCTCCTACACACAACTCAGATAGAGTATCAGTATTACACTGTGAGTACACCAAGGACACACAGACTGTCTCATACACACAAGTCAGAATGAGTGGAAGAGTGAATAAACCCCAAAATTTGAAAAGTAGTAAAAAAAGTCTGAACAACAGTTTTAAATTAGAACGAATATCACTGATATGCTGTGGATACACCTATATCATACATCGATTATGGAGTCCCTATAATAAACCTATGATAAGGAATTTGTAATTCGCCAGGCGGAGAGTACGGGTGATCTCTGTTGAACGCCACCGCACTCGGCGAGCTAACATAGGTTCGGAGAGTGAACAAGATTACGCCAACGTCTGGTTTCTCTGTGTTGTCTACCACTGCAGATAATCATTTGATCTGAAACTGCAAGAGTAGTGTGGGTTTTTTTTCAAGGGAAAGGCTTCAGAATTATTTAACACATCCCAGCATACTAGATACTATCAGAAATGAACGTCTGAATTTGTCATGTGCTTAGCATTACGTAGGTGCTCTGCCAAGGTGTCCACCCCAATTGCTAGAAGGAAGTTCGTAGCACCACCTACTTCCAGATTGACTTGAGTGATCGCGTTGTTATCAATTAATTTCGCATATAGAAGATATCTTAACTGTATCATGCGAACAACCCACGTTAGATATCTCGATGTGGTGGACGGGGTTAACACACTTCTTGAAAAAGCCAATGAAAAAAACCCACAATAAAATGAAAAAGAAGTGAATAAGAAGATATTTACCTACGGATGACCCGGTAGATGGGTCAAAGCGGAGCATGCGGATGGTCTTGTCGTTTGACCCGGTGGCGATGAGGTCCCCAGTGGGGTTCCAGCCAATGCAGTAAATACTTCCCTTGTGGTGCTTGGCCCGCTTGAAGAGCACATTAGGCGTATTGGCCACATGGTCCTCTCTGGAAATACACATTGGATTAAGAGCTATTGACAAATCATATTCAATCATATACAAGAGCTATTGACAATTGACATTTACTCATCTATAAGAGCTCTTGACAAATCATATTTAACTAACTAAGTGATGCACGTTGTTTGTCAGTAAGATAACGGACTTGTATAGACCCTATTGAGGTATCCCAGAATTCAGTCTGTTTACAGTTCCCGGTATGCGCTGGTTACCGACGTTATATGGTAATAGACCCTTGACCCGTAACATACAATCATTGCTTTTTAACGATTTTTATAAATCTTCAAATGGAAAATCCGATGTCAGAAATGGAAATTTCAGCTATTTCTACATGTAAACCCGAAATTCTGTTCAGGTTACTCAAATATAAATAGGAAAACTGTGGTTCATGCGATCGTAGTGTACCCAAGCACTCGCGAGCGGAACTTGTGTTTACCCTGGGCGATAATCGGGAGACGAGTAACCTCTGGAGGGCGTATGGTTCCATAGTATATATACGATACTTGTAAAGATAGAAATTAGTTTCGCCAGTGAAAAAGGGTGGTCAAGCATCTGCGATGAAACCTCGTTATTCCAATCTTATTGGTTACATGAGGGTTTGAAACCTTCCATGATGAGGGTTTCTCTCATCTATTTTAATCACTGAATTCTCCTCTGTTAACTGTATTCAAATTGTAAACAACTGTCAACAGGTACATGGTAAATACAGCCAAGATCTACTGTATAGTGAGCTGACCTGAGGTCGGTGAGATTGGGGAAGGAGACCACTCTCAGGGTCTTGGAATTGGAGCCCACGGCGTACATGTGACCCTGTGGGTGGACGGCGACTGCGCGCACCGCCTGCACGTCCTCCAGGTTGGTGACGGCCAGGAAGCGGGGCCGGATCCCGGAGCCATTCTGTAACGTGAAAGTTTAGTAATTCATGAAACATGGGTATATAGTAGTTGGTCGATCATAACAAATATCCTACTAGCTTTTGAGAAAGTAAAAGAGAGGGATGTCAAATTAGAACAAGCATGACGCTAAATATTATATATATTCCGTTCTTTTTCTTTTTTTCTTTTTCGGTAGGGGTTGGGTCGGAGGCGGAATGTGACCAATTCCCTAGTAGACTTTTTGTTTCACTTCTAAAAGCAGATATTGCACACACATGATTAATATAACACAGATCCATTATCTTCATATTCCTCTATATTTAACCTGCCTAGGCCTCGGTGGTTAGGACAGAAGATTCGAGAGAAGGGATTGCAAATTTGAAATAACTTTATATATTGTTGAATATAATACATTATAATTCGATGAAATATCTTTTTAATCTTTAATCAGGAAATAAGAATCAAATTACACACTTTGCCAAGTGTAAATAACTATTTAGAGGTAGTAAGCGGCACGGTAAGCAAAACTCACCCACTCCCTACATTAAGATGATTAGCGTGGTGCAAAATGTGATGGTGTAAGCGTAATTCTTTAACATTAAATTCATACAAATACAGATAGAGCCCTAACAAAGCTTCACACGATTTCTCGGTAGCGAAAATAAGGGCATAGAACCCTAACGTATTCTGACAGACGTCTGTCAAATATCTATGCGCTCAGATGTACCTGGTGTTGTTGGTCGTGGCCGGCGGTGAACAGGGCAGTGGGCAGGGCGGGCAGACCCGGGTCGTGCTCGGTTGACGACTGTCGGCCGTGCAGACGGAACACAGACGGCGCCGGGTCTGGGCCCCGCCCGCCCCCACCACGCAGACTCCGCTCAAACGTCCGCTGAGACGCCATGACACCAGCTCAACGTTAACCTCTGCAGGGATGACCTTCACCTGACCTTGACGAACGTTGCTCGTGTGACTTAACGTTAAGGTAGAGTATCCCCTGTTATTAACATCACACGGACTATGTGCGTGTACCTTGCATGAGTGTAACACACCTGTCCTGAATAGCTAACATGCTGGTGGCTCTATACTCTAAGCCAATGTGGAATACAAGTGATTATCCTCACTTAAAGTTGGTCAGCTAGGAGCACATTCCCAAATCTTCCAATCACAGCTCTCAGGATGGAATCTCTATGCGAATATCATCCGGACAGACTGGGCAGTCTTTCTATAAGGCCTGTACTCGTGGGTGGAAAAGAGGAATTGCTACAGTACAGGTTATCTACAACATATATCAGATAGGCCGCATTTATCAGGTGCGTGCTGATACTGTACTCGGAGGAATAAGCAGTTTAGTCTCTGTATCATATCTGTCTCCAGATATCAAAATTTCTGATATATCACACTCCGGACTGTCTCCTCAATACGTGTATGACATCATGATTAAATAGATGCTGACGAATGAAGCTGTTCAGTAAGCTGGGAATAGAAGCCAGTCGTTTGTCACTGTGGCGAGTGTGTATGACGGTTGGTTTAGACTGGAGCAGACGACTTATCTCTGCATATTTCACCGGATTGTTATTGTTGTTGCTCAGTCATTCCTACTCGTGGCCGCCTGCTGGGTATCATAACGAGGCGCTTAATCACCGTAAATCCTCTTAACCTCTGCTGGGCTCTGAGCACCATGCACTTTGTCACAACCTGTTATAATCTAAAGCCAATCATTTTAACACGAGTTTCCATTACCCTCGCAATCTGTCTGTCAATATCAGCATCGAGAACACAAATGTAGAGCATAATATCTAATAGGCGTTTCAACAAGAGCCACTTGGCGTTTTGTTTTTATATGTTCGAGCATATACATACATGTATATGTTTTTCTCCTTGTCATTAACTATATATTGTTATCTTACTAATATTATAACGCTTGCAAAATTGGTAATTGTATCATCTGATTTATACTTGGAATGCTGACAGACCTATTGCTCTAAAACGTACAGAGTCATGAATGCTACAAAATTATAACTTAATTGCCACATTAACCGATAGATTATCAAGAACGTGTAAAGGTAATGTTTAAATAGACATACATGTATAACTAAATGACACAGCTCTGCAAAACCCTTTTTGTCTCGAAAATGAAAATGCGGTTTATACCGACTGAAACTGTTTGCGGTAAGCCCAAACAATAACAGCAACTACAGGAATTATTTGGAGAGAACTTTTCAGAGCGGTCACTTGGCTGACTGAATGAGTTCAGCTGACCTCACATGACCCTCTTATCCCAGCTCTAATAACGCTTAGTCAAGAATCAGCACCTCGACAGCGTTTAATGCGCATTTTAAATGATCTGTTTTTATAAGATGTCGTAAATTCACTGTAAATCCTCCACTAACTACCGTAGGCTATTTACATATTACATCTCAGAATCATACGAAAAACTGTTGATATATAAGAGTAATGAATTATTCAAACATGAATCATGAATTATTCAAACGTATTAATGGGGTTTCGCTATTCAGAACCACTTTAAATTCAATGATGTCACTATCCTGATAAAACATTATAAGTCTAGTTTCAATTCCTTATTTCTCACAGAGTAAACTTGTGGTGTACTGTGTGCCCTATTTGAATATCTGTATTCGTCCAGAAAGCAGCACAGTACCTCAATACTATCAGAGTGGACAGTGGTCATGATGTGTAGATCGGTCAGTGTGCTGGTCCTTATCAGTCAGTGTACTCGACAATGAAGCTAATTAGGGCCGCTGGACATGGAGAGAAGGATGATAGCTCTCAGCTGAGCGCTGCTCTAAACTCTCCAAAATATCTATCCATGGATGTCCAATGGGCTCAGAAAACAAAGTGGAAATATTGTTCAAGAGGAAATTACTGACTCAGAGAGACCAAAGAAAGCAAAATTATATTCTTTTTGGAGAGACCGAGAAGTGGTTAAAAAATAATCTGACATACCGAAAATAAAGAAGTGGATTCCATAGGAAAATAGAAAAACTGCCACCGATGTCGATCTAGACGAAGACATCGATAAACCGCACAGCATTATCAGTGAGCCATTTAAGAGTTCACCAAAGTTGTTGAAAGAAGAGGTTTTACAATGTTTCAGGATTAAAGTAGCAACTGGGGAAGGAATTCAAACTGGAGGATCGAGCTGAAAAGGTAATCCTAATTGCTGGAGGAGAGTGGCGTTGGCTCATATCACGAAGTTTACACGAGGACAACTACACACGGATAACTCACCTAACTAAAATTCATATTTCTTACACATCATATCTTCTTAAATGTCACCAACTGGAGTATTTTGCACTGTTGTATCATCGCTTTTCAAATTGCCTGAGGTTAGAATATATCTATAGCTCCCTACTCACTGGCGTTACCTTTCAGGCATACGAGTGATATTTTATCTATCAATGTAACTTGAATAAAGCATAACGTTCTTATCTCTATAAAACATACATGTACCACTGCCTAACTTGAATAAACTATATTTCCTTTCCTGTGTATATTAGATAACCATTCCCTTTGAAACCAAATAGTCACTTATCTATATCTAAGTTTGCGTAAATAATAAACCGTTATACACATATGTAAACATTGAGTATCTAAGATTGGTATCAAGGAAGGTGTCCGCCTCTATAAGAGCATCTCTTAGCATTGTATGTGAAAACGTTTAGATTCCCGCTGGTAGGTAGCATAGCGATGCTGTAAACTTCACAATACTGTCGCATACAACTAGCGATATTTCCCTCACGTGTCTGGTTCCTGTCTTCGATGCTAACTCAAATACGATAATATTTCCTGAAAATCCACAATCTCTAATAGCTCACGGATTCCGAGTGACATATCGACAAATTGATCCGGTTTACTAATGCCTTCCGCAGCGTCCCAACGTCCAGGTAATTGTCAGGGTACGGAGTTCCTTCTTTCTGTCGTCATCCAATGCGCTCAGTCATGAGAACCTATGACACTTTGAGGATTTCCACGAGTGTCTCCTATAACTCAAATCTTCATGGATAATTTAAGGACACGTCAAGTCCTTTCACTTGATAAGAAAGCCTCGTATCCAGAGGGTGGTGAATCCCTTTCTCACTGTGGGTTTCGGTGTGAGGAGAAAAGCTTGTGTCGTCCCGTCCACCAGGCTTTATATACATATCTAATATGGTGAGATTGCTAGCCTTCTTAACACTATCCCTACTACTTGTACTCAAAGTAATATCAGGTTACCAACAAAACGTGCCATATATGAATAGGTCACAAAAATAATTTTACACATGTAAAAAAGACCATATAATCTGTTTCAAGAGGGAAGCTTGTAATGTATATTGGTTTACCTATGTCAATATCAGTTATTTTAGCGGGTAATTTCGCGGATTTTAGGGGGTTATTGTGCGCTTTATTGGTCCGTAAAGGTTTACGTGCCGTGGTTGTGTATACATATCAGACTGGGTCAATTATATGCTTCGCCGCGCCACTCACACGAGCTGTGGTCCCCGCCGCTGTAAAACCCCGGCAATCTGCGCCCGTTTTACACGTACGATCACCCGAACGTGTTATAAATCAAATCTACAGGTTTGGTATTAAAGAAGAAACCAACAAGTTTTGGTCAAAGTCGTCGTTCTCCACGAGTTTGATGCGGAGTGAATATCACGTAGCGTTCAAATGAGTTGGAGAATGACTTCTTATTTATTGTTGAAATTATCAAGGGTGAGATAATATCAATGAAAGAAGCTCAGTATGGATTGAAATAATTTTCCGCGAATGAGGATTTACATACTATATACAGTTTGTGTAATTAGAAAAAAATGGGATGCAACTAATACAAACTCCCCCTAGAAAACACACAGGGACTTTTATTGCTGACAGTGGAGAATATAGCATCTTACATAAACGCCAACTCACGAGCACTTAGAGAACAATACATTGTATATACAAGTGTGCGGTGCCGAGAGCGCATTCGTGGTGCTAGTAGATTCCTGGTTCCTTTGCAGTAATCCCGCCCATATATGTTTGCATATGCTTATTAAGGAGGATAATATAAGGAATTTAACATGTTTCGGATAATAGTGGATGCATTCTCCTCGGAGTTGACTCTATATGATATCTTCACATTCGCTTGGAACTCCTCGGAGATTACAGCCACTAGTATCCGAAACCAGGCAATATTGTATTCACCCAACCATCTCCATGGACAGTGGAAAAGGAAATTTGTTTTGATAAGTATATAATATACGCTGTCATGAGGATATCATTCATACCGGTACGACTATCAAATAACCAAATGTGTACATGAGCCTTATCTCAGAGTAAACTCTCATATACGACCAATCCATGTGATATCACCTTCATTAGCCAGGCAGTCACCTGACTACAAATCAAACACCATCAAAATTGCATATCATAGGCCTCAGCGTGACTGAAGAAGATCTGCTTTCTGAAGAATATTAACTGAGGGGCTGTCCATAAATGGCATTTTCAGCACCCCCCTCCTGACTTGTCATGTCTTTTCTCATATACCCTTGTCATTGTTGGTCATGGAGACTAACCCCTCCCCCCCCCCCCCCTGCCAACCCCTGATGCGTGACGTCATTTATGGACTGTATTTATTATTGTTCTCACCATAGTATATATTTTTACTTTAAATGGCAATAACATAAAATTTAATGTTGCTGGTTGTATCATCCAGTCATTCTCCAGAAAGTACGGCCAACGTAGTCCATATACAAATGTTTAAACAACACCATGTGTGTTCATGGTAGCACATTTGGTGAGGTATAAGACTGGCATATCATTTGTAAATTTGATTGCATATGTAACTTCACATTGAAGAAGAATACTGCCTAGAGGATTGTCTCGAGTTCGCATTGATTCGTCACTCTGAAGAGATTTTACCTTTATGATGACCTTTGGATATAATCAATGATACTAAACCAGGAGGAGATTACTGTCAAAGAGACTCCCATGGTGAACTCTACTTCATTTATTTACTAGTGTATAATTATTCGGCTCTATATTTGTCAAGGTTTACAGAAGGGGTTTGACTAAACACGCCAAGTCCCCTAACGGATGATAATGCAACTAGAATATTGCCGAAAGTGTCAAACGCCATTTGTTTTTATCGGCATTTTCGTGCTGTTTTGACCAAAACCGAAAATGATCATATTTATTCATTTTGTAATGAATGTATGTGAGATTTTTGACTGAATGCCGAATTTGGCGAGTGGTAGCTATATGAAACACAGTCTAGATTTTAGGCTAGTTTCCTGTGCGTTTGTGAGGCAGGGTAGCACTCAACATAGACTTTCCTAATTCTAGGCAATCATATGGCTAGACATTTTCAGTACTGGATTAAATGAGTTGTTCAACCTATAAGTTTAGGTGAAACAGAGCAGGTTGCACATGCTACAGTTTTAAGCTAAGATTTTATAGTGTAGCGGGTTGTGTATATTTGATTATTGTGGAGTTTATGTTATAGCCATATGTCGGGGTGAATTTAAACTAAGATGAAATCAGGATTAGATTTCCAAGTAGTTTTAATGTATGACAGACGTAATAAAGTTTTCCTTATGTGTTTAGCGGACTTCCTGAATCTATGACGTATGTTAAACTTAAACTGTGTTCGAGTGATTATGTGTGACATGCTTAACACATCTTTCTCAATGTATCATGTATCACGGGCTTAATAAACTTCGCTCGATTTTTGATGCACAAGGGGCTAGACAAACCTTGTCTTCATTCACAACTACATCATGTTTCATACGTTGTCGACCTACTACTGGTATCAGCTGCGGTCTAGCTGAGCCCGGACGGAGTGTTCGCAGGTGACTGGTGGTTTTACACCTGGGTGCTGAATGTTTTCACTAATGGGTAATGAAATTTTTCACACCAGGCTGCAGAGTCTGTCAGCTATGAAATACTGTTATTCTTCCAAGAGAGATATGACTGTAAACCTCATCACATTTGCCCATCCTAGTGTCCCTTTTCAGTATTTTTTCAAAAACTTTATTTTAGTTAGAGGCTAGAGTAGGCAAGACAGATTGTGCCTATTTATATCTAGCTCCAAATATTTTAGCACTAGGGATAAAGGTTTGTAATTTTTGGTACATATAACTGACTGAAGGGATGAGCTGTCAATTCAATTAGTTGTTTCTGTATCCACTTCTTGTGAGCTTGAGGAGATTCTACAGGCTCAACAAAAGAGTCAAAGGCCTCACATATGCTTGCAAAGAGTGACTGTCAGGTGGTTACACAGGTTGTGAATTCACTTAGGGCTTTGTCATCTAGTATGAATATATTCTTGAACCCCGCCCCCCCCCCCCCCCCCATGCCACGTGTTCTGGCGTTTGTGTTCAACTATGATCTATAATTGACGTCACTGGTTTTTTTTGTAAGTCGAAGAAATAAAATTATTGACAGATCTAAATATATCAGATATTAGAATTTGTCTCTGATTGTTATTGTACTTAGGGCACACTGATCTAAAATGAAATATATTGTTTGAAATTCCTTATACGCTACTTCAATCTACTTATACACAAACTCAAAATCTGTAGTCTAAATTGATATTGTAAAATAACATAATTTACTTCTAAAGAAAACAGATCGATGGTCAAAACAGACCGTAAGCAAATACATGTACATTTAAAGGAAGAAAGATAACTGTGGATCTGCTGGTATTTTTTTCCAACTCTGTACTTACAAATAGTCCAACAGACAACAACGCTTTCTCGGCCTCGCTGGCCTGCGTGCCTGCCAACGAGCGGAATGATTGGTCGACGTGACTCTCATCTCGTCTCTGATTGGCTGAGGTCTTCTTTACCCGGGCGTCCCGTGTGGTGGCGCTGGTGCGGCGTTCTCCATGCAGTAAGCACGGTGTAGCGGAACTACTTCTGCGTTCAGGGGGTGCTTCCGCTTTGCAGCTTGCACGTTTTTTTTTGTCAGGTCTCTTTCCCTTTTTCTCGCTCAGGACCGTCCTTGTTGGTGTGACTTTCGTGGTGATGGCGGTGGTAGCTGCCAGCGCCTGATCATCCAACGTCCTATTTTTCTCCTCGAGTTTTAGTGACGCCATATCTAGCCAGACGTGATCAATCTCTTGATCCACAGACGTCTGGGACGCTGCAATGTGGTCTTCATTCGATTTTCTCACACAGTTAGTCGACATCAAATATATCCCAACCGCTCACGTTTCACTCCTCTCCGCCTCCACCTACCGTCCTCCTGCTTGGGTTGACCGAGGAAAAAGAGATGTCAGTGTTTAACATCACATCTCTATTCTTCAAGCTGGCCTATTTCTCACCGTGCACAGTTTCACTGTAGGGACCTCTCTGTTGTCACTGTACTTCACAATGGCCGATAAACAACCTACTTTCCCATGTCTCTCCTTCGACAGTGGGGAGACAGATGTGTATGTCTAGTGGAATCCGGGGCACAACTCCGGGAGGGAGTAGAGAAGCGTTAGTACTACAGACTATGAATCGTAGTATATCGATGACTACTGAGAATCAGGTTGCTTCTTCCTACTGAAAGATCCGGTTCATCCTCATCGGCAAGAACTTGTATAATGTGGCAGAACTGTTGCTAATAATTACCTCGCTGCCTCGGTGCCAGTTCGGAGTCCAACACCATAATACACAACTAAGCAGAGATCAACTTTGTGCCCATCTACATACGAAATAAGCTTTCACCGAGATAAGAATAGGTTCAAAGGTTGTAAGCTTTAAGCCGGTGTACAACGCCGCAGACGTGTAGTCCATTGTTTAATTTGAATGATGGATGTCTCACAACTGCAGATGTAGACTGACAGGTGCCAGTAATCTCCAAGAATGATGGTGGATAGCATTATGAATTGCCAATGTGTTTGAAATCGTCTTTTATCTCACCGTTTCTAATTTGGGTTTTAAGAATATATCACATATGATGAAGGAGGACCTATGACAACGTATTGATTTCGTCGGTGCGGTTATAACATTTTCGTAGGTCATTTTCATAGAATGTAGCATCAGTTGTTTAAAAGAGTTCTAGAAGAGCGGCATGGGTAGAAGGTTGTCACGAGGGTGTTGAGTGGCCGAGTCGGAGCCAGTTCGGGTTGACTAGTAAGCTAAGAATTATAGCAGACAACTTTCTTTTCAGTCTGCCAAATGAAGGTGGTGGCCATTACAAACGTTTTGAACACACTAAATAGGTGTAAGCCATGTAGAGCTCAAGTAACTAGCGTGTTCGACAATACACGGGTTTTGAAAAGACATTTGCCATGCTCAGGGAAATACCGTCGACCTATCGGAGGCGTGGAGGGTTTTCCATAGAAAATTATACAAAGTTTTAAAAACGAGATACATGTACAACTAAGATATCAGAAAATGGTTTTCAAATCTATTTTCACAATTGTGTCTACTCGAATTCGGTACATGACTTATGCAGTTTTATCAGATTTTAGAGGTTTAGCTCTGGTAACCACTGGCATAACACTATGGAGCAACTCCCAGAAGTTAGAAGGAGTCCCTGACGTGGTCATTTTCCCACCTCCTTTTTTTATCCATTGATGGTCTCACCACTTAATTGGAAGTACATATCGCAACGTCTAGAAAAGACTTGTTTTCCTTGTTTCCTTGGTTATCATACAGAAAGGTGGCAGGTCATTTTAAATGCAATTTCAAATATTTTTGTTAAAAATGTATCCAAATACTCCAAAAGAATATTTTCACTTAGAAAATAATCCCAGTACATCTCGAATCTTGCAAATAATTGACTACAAGAAAAGAAAAGCAAATGATTCTCCCAAAGCAGTCACTCTAGAAATGAAGGTGTGTAAGCAAACTAAACTAAGTGATCAATATACATCCAGCATTGAAAACAACATTTCCTTTTTACAATACTTACAAACCAGAGCTACAGAGACGGATCCAGCAGAAATAAGTTACGCATAATGAAATATTGCAACAAATCATTTTCATTAAGTTAAGCTGAAATTCAGAGGGTTTACACCTTCATGCTCATAAAATTTTCTTTCCATAATCTGCTAATCAAACATTTACACCCATATTGTATATATGTATACACATATACTGGTTATTCCACCTAAATCTATTTCATAACTGACCACTGCATCTGACTGTTTTTATGCAGTTAACCTTCACCTTGAGTTGACCTTGCCTTATTAAGTACATGTCTGGATTCGCCCTTGTAACCATGCGGCTTTAGTTTTAGACCAGGCCTACCTTAAAGTCATAGAAGCCCACCTTTGATAGACTCTGGCGCGCAGACCGATCGGAGGTCTTGGGGGTGCCAGGAGTGAGTGGGGTGTTCGGCGTCTGCGCCACGAGCGGGTGATGCGGCGAATGAGTCTCATCATTTTGGTTATTGTCTGTGGCAGTACTGCTGCTCCGCGAAACTTCTGAAAAGGTGAAAAATACAACAACAAAAAATGATAAAAATGTCATGATGGTTATTCTTATCTATACATATCTAGAACATAGTATGGAGAGAGTAACTCTAAGAAATGATGATAATAGTCCCACTGTACGTCAGTGCCTTCTACGATGAGAGGCCGGCCCAACATGACCTGCCCACTAGTTGTCAATTTGAGAAGTAATGTCAGTAGTATAGACAAATGGAAATAGAAAGACTATTAAAGAACAACACGGTTATATGTTCCGCCACCCACCGCAATACTAAACCTGGAGGTAAATAAGTAATATTAATCAACATACAACAGATAAACAAATTCAAAATGAAATATGAGGGAGGTTAATTGCTGTCTGGCGTCACAATCAAGCCGGCTTTTATATTTTCAGGCACAAAAACCAGTGAACAATTTGTCTGTCGGGCTGACTGGTGACTGAATGAACATCCCTTCTTTTCAGCATCAAAATCGTCGATAGATGCTAAAAGAAATTTAATCTCCCCCTTTCTTTAACGTCTAGCAGCTATCTACAGCCCACAAAGACGTCATACCACGACACGACACACGTCAGATGATAATGCGAAAATGTTAGGCTTTTGGAGAGAAATAGTTATCCACTCCATATTGTTGGCATTGACAAATGGAACGCCTGGCCTTTTGGTAAGCTACCGGGACTTGGTAACACGTAATGGTCACCACTACCGACTGCCATTACATCCTCTCACCATGATGCTATTTATCCATACGGGGCTCCCGACAACATAATGTGTCTATTGCAACGTCATCGTCCTACCGGTAGCCCGGGGCAGGTTTATTTAAGTCGCTTTAGTAATTCTCTATAGGGAATGAGGCAAGGTCAATTCTTTTTGAGTCTAGAAAACATTTTCGTTTCAACATTCTTTTAAATTGATACGGACCAAACCCGTTTAATCGAGCAGATTACACAATGTTTGCAGTCGGAATAAATTGTCCGCTTTGGCTGCCTATGTTCCTCTTTTGTAATGACATGGACTAGTATCGCCGACTGGTGTTGCATTTTGGAGCTACGTTTACAATTATCCCGTAAGAGCACAAGGTGCCAAAACATTCTGTAGTAAGGTGTACCTTTCCTTAGCTTGACGTTAACCTAGAAAGTCAGAAATGGTCATCGCTGCTAACGTATTTTAGTATCACAAAATAAGGGTGCAAACAGTGATCGGTTTTTATCTGATTTCTTAAACTATACACTCAGTTATTTATACAAATGATGAACAAAAGTAGCATGCTGTATACCACTCCATAGTAACCCAAAACTTCTTTTTTTTAATTTCAAAATACATGTATGTCCACCATATTTTATTGCTCTCAAGAAAAAGAAAATCTGTCTGTTTGGGCCTTTCCTTTTCATTTGAAATAAACAAATTATAGTTCTGGTGTAGATGGAGTGGTCAACAGCAAATGCTCGGTCACACTAGACACACGAGGGGCAGACAAAGCTGCAGTGAAGTCACACTGGTGGAGAACCACTCTTTGCCTACGTTTGGGAGTAAAAACTGCCTTGATGACAGGATCTTGACGACAAGACGAGAACTTCGGCGTCTCCTCAGGCTCCCAGTCGCCGCCCCAGCATGCGCGGGCCTGTCCTGTAGCCCAAAACATGTATAACATCATGCATAAATAGAATATCCGCATAACGTCATGCAAATACATTTGCAATGTAAGGGTGTAGTTCTTTTCACGGGGAACAAGCATGATTTTAAGCAAAAGATGAGGCGATATTCTAACGACAATATTAGTTATTATGATACATGTGTACAGTTGGATGAGTTAATGAGGCATCGGTAATAGAAACGGAAGGTGTTTTGTCCAGGTTCCCTTTAGGTTAAAACAGAAACTCGACCGTTAGTTATGATATAACTACTTTAGCCCTATACATGTATATAATTATAACAACATTTCAAATTCACCATAGAACAGAAATCTGAGTATGTGTCAAAATGAAGTAGGGTTATAGAAACTTTTTTTTATTGAGATCTGAAAAATCCATTTTCCCTGGGGAGGGCTTTGGGAGTTCTCCAGTCTTTTAGGAAAAGAAATTGTTACCAGTCATACCCACACAGAAATGAATCGGTTAGTTTGTTTGCGTTTCTAGATATTAACTTAGATAAGGAACTATTGAAAGCTGCAGAGTATTTTAACATTAGAGCAATGCTTAAACACTGTCAGTTAATGTAGATAAATGAAAATTAGGTTGGGAGCTACCAGACATGCACGTTAACTGAGATATGGAAACCGACACAGACTAAGAAATGTGTTATAAACGATTTAGCGGATAAATCCAGGGAAACCTGTCTAATAAAGGACGACTGTGTGTTAGTGTGCAATGCCTAGAAATGAGAGTAAACAGGTTAGTTTGAACTCTTGGATGATGAGACGTACTGTTCTCCATCTCCTCAATCTTCTGTGATGCAGTGCGCGCAGCCTCATTGTGGTTCGGGTCCATGACGTCATCTGTGAGGTCATGGCTGTCAGAGGACACATCTGAAAACATTTTTTCGGGAAATTAATATCGATTGACACCAACCTATAGAAAGAACCATTCATCCATGGTTTCAAGAGAAGGCGGATTAATAAACTACTCCAAAATGACATACAAGTTCAACAGTTATCATTGCAAAAGGCTGTGCAAGTCTAACATATATAATAGAGAATACATTAAAAGAAATCTACTACCTTGTGGCAAGTTATTGGTAAAATTACAGATGTCCAAAGGATTAATTCCCCATGAAATATATACTGATAGCATGAACACCGATAATAGTCTTGTCTCACAAAAAAAACCAAAAAAACTTGGAGACTGTGTGCATATCTACCTAAATACCTAAATACATATTATAAAACTGTTCTTGGGTTGTTTAACACCAACCACAAACGAATTGGATGGGAGTCCAAGTTTTATTAACCCTTTTCAATATGAATTATGCTAGCTAGCTGCAAAGTTTCGGTGCTGGGTAGCACCTTCCTCAATGCCTGCTAGTCTCTATTGCAAAACTATATGCAAGTATTTCCTATATATAATCCTTTTCTTTCTTCGATATTCCCAAATAAGATTTATGCATATAATGAATATAAAACAAATGATAAATAGCTGAATACATATATCATCATTGTATGTACAATGAAAGAAATTCTGAAGCAATATACTTCACAACAAAAAGATTTGATTCATAGAATAAATGAAAAGGAAGTGCACGTATGTAGCTACTGTGTTTTATGCTTTTGAATTTTGCAGAGTGAGACGCAGTTGTTCGTCTCATAGCCTCACAAGAAATCATCTTGCTTTATATATTTATGCCATGGTTCTTCTATTTCATAGACGGGCTCCTTTCTTTCGTGATCTCGCCTTCCCAAGCACCAAAATTAGTTCACTTTCTCTCATTTTTTATGTATACAAGAGCAGACGACATTGAACCTGTTGCCTGTGGGCACATACTCAAATTTCGCTTATTGCTGGCCACTTTAAACAGACCCGTCCCTTGCAGAAGGTGAGATTCAATGCTGTCGGCGAAATGATGCCATAGCGTCTCACTAGGCACGGGGAACAAGTGGTTAACGTTAGTCAGACAGTGGCGCTACCTCTTGAACAGAGACGGAATCAATGGCGTAGCATTGTGGGTGGGTGTGGTGGAGCTGCCAGAGCCATGTTCGAAATACACACTTGAAATACACTTAACGTTTCCTGATTTTGAAATACCAGTGTTCACTGAATATAGCGACAGCTGCCTATGGTGAGATACTAGGGAATCTGATGGTTCTTCTACTGCATTTAAGAAATCAAAACTTGAGTCCGTGATGAGAATCAGTGACTTTTTTTCTATGGACGCACTTCATCGAACCTACATGTTTGCCCTTCAGGCAGCTGTTGCTCCCACAGCCGAGATATGACCGATTCTTCCCGACTTGAAAATGTTGATCTACACAGAGTGGATTATCTATTCAACGTAGGCGCGGATCATTTAGGCGAGTCTTTATCCAAGTGCGTGTTTAGATATATAGGTATCATATATGGCGATTTGTAGGAGAGACAAGGGTAATCATAAATTTGAAACCCGTTTCCCGATATTTTACTTAGATCCAAAGTTATTAAACTTTGAATATCTTTTTATGAAGACCCACCACTTGGCCCACTGGCCAGCCCGGCCTACAGCGGGACTCTTTGATCTGAAGCAGGTCACTGAACGAGCATATCGTACACATATTATCCCAACTGTTATCGATTGATTTCTACCATCAGCTCGGGGTTACGGTGTCAATATCTGATGGGGTTATTAAAAAGAGGGTGTGTTTCAGATACTAGTTTCGATCAAAAACTGTCCTTTATCCCATTTATTCCTGAAGATTAAGTATCAGGCTCTACAGTTGTGGATCAGTTCCTTTCAACGTTTTGTAGTTCTGCACTTGGGAATATACTCGTTGGTAGTGGTTTAGGGGTATTTGAATATATCTTTTCCGTCTATGTGTATATGCCTTAAAAACGCCATATCTAGCGCATGACTTGACTCACAGAGCTAAAGCACATGTTAGCAGAGGAGTTAGACTTGCCAAAGTCTTTGATCATGGACATAGTCCAGAAAATACTACTTTGCAACATTTGGATTTTCCCTGACGCCAGACAGGCCCAGAAGTCCATGCATCCCGGCAACGAGGGGTTTGGAGTGGATTAGGTGAAGTGGTCAAGGTAGGCAAAGGAGACAGGGACTGATTCCAGTCTACATAAGCGTGTGTGAGTGTGGGCTAGGGCGGGCGTTGACAGGGGGAGGAAGCTCTATAATGTCAGGCCCCATGTTGGCAACCCAACCTCCACTCCAGTTATTTGCAGTCTAGACCAGAGATGGATTGCATGTTAATTCCAGTGAAATCATTTCGATCATGACTGAAATTCAAAATGTGTTTAAACTAAAACCACTTCAGTAATTACGGGCTAACTCTTACCGAGCCAATTCTATAGGTAATAAAGTTAACAATAGCCATGATTTCCATCTATAAATAATGTCTCTGCCAGAAACATCTATACAACAAAATATTTCACCATATATATATATCCGTGAAGTAGTAAATCTACGGAAATGAATAAAAGCGTCAAATTTCATGAAACATTTACATAAAGTTCGTTTCTACAACACCTTTTTTTTTTTTTATTTGCGCTTCAATTATATTCTTGTATCACATTAAAAGCCGAAAGTTGAGGAGTGAAACATGCTACCCTGGGTGTCGGATATCTAAACTAACATTGACATGATCTCCAGACCTCACAATACCCGTCACGTTATTTCTCAAATGTGAGTTGGATCATGAAACTCTCTACATGGTATACGACTAGAAAGAAGGCTTATCTATAGAAGAAAAGAAGGATAAGGAGTGAGCGTAAAAGGTTACTAAAAAAAATAAAACGCCGATGTGAACTGAACTGTCTGATTCAAGTTTGTCAAGCCTTTAGCGCTTAATGATTTTGATTTATCGTTGTGTTGTTGTGTCTTACTCGTTGTACATGTATTTGCTACTCCCACAAAGCTAGTTGTAGTTTTTCTCGGGATTTGCTCCATGCCCTGAGTGGCAGACAGTAGAACTAAACACTCACAGACTCAGGCTGAGGTGAGCTGATAAGACGCGGGAGGGGCGCCATGCATGTGCTGTGCGTGTCACTGCGCGTGCGGAATCTACCGCTACCATATACAGCACAATTCTTACGCCTATTCTTCAAATGATAGCATTTCAATTTTATAACCAAAATTATACGCCCTGAACATGTATCATAAGTCAAGCTAATGTCCACCGAGACACTGCATATTACACAGTGCCATAGATATAGTATGGGTTTTGTGCCAAGGCGAAAATTAAGGATACCGAACACAGGGACGCCATGGCCCACACAGAACAGTCCCCGGGTCTGCTGATTCACAAGTTGTTACTGTGAATCATGCAACTATTCAGAGAAAAAGTGTCTCAACAGGCAAGCTACTGACAATGTTAACACGCCACTAACTGTAAGCACACTGATTTCACCCAGGGAGGTAGGAATAAAGCAGTGTTCATATATGGGGTGTATATGAATACAACTCAGGGCCCGGGTGGAAGAACGGCAGTTTTGCCGAACCCGGTGACATTAAAGTACGATGCATTTTCCCTAATAAAATTTGATAAAAAAACAACGTTAAGGCTAAAATATAGCTAATCTTTCCCATGTATTAAGCAAAAAATGTATCGTGTATATAAAATAAACATTAACGAGTATCATTTCAAACACACTACACTTTTGATGAGGCCGCTACTATAAGGCCGCTACTTTAAGCATACATGTTGGGAGAACAACCACAAACCAGTCAAACTAATATACAAAACACACTCAGACGGCTCGCTTTTGTTGATTGTGTCAGATTTTTGATAAAAATAACCTTTCGATACATACGCTTTCCTATCATTGGTTTGTCCTATTGCCTATTTCCAACAGCAGAATTTCATTCAGAATCACGTCTTGCTCAGACTGCCGACCAGATAGAAAGGGTGGTGGCGTGACTTTCCATGATTACGGGGTTTTGAAAGTACATACTCCGAGTATCACCTACCTCCTAAACAACAATGACTATTCCCAAAAATCTTCAGTCATTCTGCCCTCCAATGCCTTCCCTGCTCCCGCCACTTTTCCTCCTCACTTAACAACCCAGTCTCCTAGCCCCCTACCTCTATTGTTCCCCTCCATTAAACCACATACATAGTCTCCTAAAGCCCCCTCCTCTTATTCTTCTCCCGTTAACCACAAACAAATACACCTTCCATATTCAGACTGGTTTCTCAGGGGGGATGAAAACTGGTACCACGTGACCCCCTCCCTTCATCTCGCCAGCCGCTAGGTCGGTATGAGTGAATACTGCAGGGAACAACTCAGGACCGTATTTTATTTACACGGGTAAAGAGCACCTCGGTGAAAACTGTGCGAGTAAAATCCAAGCAGCCCATTTTCGTGGAACGTAGAACACATGGCACGTTAAACACATGACAGGTGCCCATGTGACGTCCCCTGTTAACCTGCTCCTAATAACCCATGGAAAAATATCAGCAGTGGAGCCTTCTTTGTACAATACATAGCCTCCTCATAGAAAAGTACATACTAGTCCCAATCACTCTTGACAGCCACCTCGACCAATAAGTCTGTATTTTATCTACTTGAACGCGATCCAAAGGTGAACAAGAACCATATATGATATTTCCCGCAAAGATGAGTTTGGGCTTTGATGGAGGATAGTGCCAGCGGCCACAGCGTCTGGAGTCTGGCAGACAACCTCATTATTGTAATATAAATCTCACTGCCTTCCCCATATAACGCAAAAACATACCATCGACAACCTCGCCGTGCAGCTGCTAGATTTCCTAATCATTCTTATTTATCTTCTCTTTCGGATCTCCTTCTTGTTTAATCCCTACTCTGTTTTTCCTCAGTACTAAAGAGGTGGTTACATAGATGAGACATCTGATCTCCCATGGCCCGTTCAGGAACGAGGTCGTTCTCAGTTTACTATCAAATGAATGAAAATACGAAATAGTGGTTTACGATTTCCGACCTGTAACGAAATAATTTTTTTTTGCTAGTTTTGATAGTTTTTGCTACAGGTTGGGATGGAGCAGTTATTTGACTATAACATATTTACCAATGATGGGTATCAAACAACTAACCGTGTAATACGCGTTTACAAGATAATACATGGATCGAATTATCTGTACAAGTGCTCTTCTGATGATTTGATTATCATAACTCGTAGCTATCCTACTTGAACCAATGGTTCCTTCAACTGTTCAAATGGTAAGTACTTTGTTTCTAACTTATAACGTCTCGTGCAGCAGACAGCGGCAGGTATTAGCATGATTAGCATGCAAACTGGGTCGGACCTATTAGACAGATCGACCATCTGCCCTTCTCAGGGTTGCGGGATTATCGATAATCCATGAGGGTACTGTATAGTCTGCGCAACTATGGCTGCTAATCAGCCTAATGTTGTTTTTCCAACCTTCTTCACGTTCTCATTATGAAACCTCAAGCACTTTTAATGTGCAAGGGTTAGAGAATCACATCTGAAATTTTAACAACCTATTTAGAACTGTATAATAATTCATATTTTTAAGGAAAGATTGCAAAATGTCACCTTGGAAGGTTGTTGCTAAATTCTTCTAAAATAACTGCAGAATCAGAAAATTCAAGCGATAGTGATGATATACTTCTTGCACTTATGAAATACTTGAGGGGTGAGACGATGAATTTGACCATGATATGTCTGATATGTCTGTAAACAGCTCGTTCTGAACGAATTTAGCAGAGACAACTCATAAATCTATCCCGTATTGTCACCATAACTATGGTTTCACATAATCCTGGCTTTTTAGATTTGAACTAGCGACTTCGTCGAGTCCGAGTATGAAAAATATAATAAAGAACTACCGGTAGCGGGGTTCGAACGCCCGAAGTCTGCATCCCAAGCCGGAGGCCCTGCCGACTGCTCCACAAGGATAGATGCGATAATGGGGCCATATACTTAAGCTGTTGGTGGGTGGGGGGAATCAGCGGAGTTTTGAAAGGGCTTGGCTGGTGCCCACGCTGGTAGCCTGCACATCTTCAGTCGGTCCTTACGGTCCTTACTAATCGTAGCGACGCGACGCGAGTAGATGCGCAGGCTTCCAGCGTGGGCTGGTGCCCGCCTGCGTACGCCGCTGGCTACCTAACAATTCCGCCGAGCCCCCTAGCGGATGACCGGGGAACCAGCGTATGAAAGGGCTACCAGCGAAAGTTGAGATCTCATTGGTTTCTCACGAGAAAAATAGATCAGAAAACTACAATACTAAACTTTGATTTTGGCATGGTGTGAAATGAATCATAAGAGAAGAAGTTTGTCTGAGTATAGAAATACAAAAAAGAAGACCAGGTTCGAGTTTTTCAATGTACGAGAATCTCACTCTCGTGGGCCCTCATTCTCCAAGCCCAGGTTTGGTTCACTATGTCTCAATGTATGGGAGCAACTTCAAGCGGATTCGACGGAATTCTACCGTTTTAGATATAGTAGGTAACTAGCGACTTCGTCGAGTCCGACTACGAAAAATATAGAAAATGAAATAACGGACTGCCGTTGCAGGGTTCGAACACCCGACGTCCGCATCCCCACCCAGAGGCTCTGCTGACTGCTCCACAAAGACAGGTGCTACGAGGGGGCTAAATACTTAGGCTATTAGTGGGTGGGGGGAATCAGCGGAGTTTTGAAAGGGTTACCAGCGAAAGTTGAGATCTCATTGGGTTCTCACGAGAAAAGTAGATCAGAAAACTACAGTACTAAACTTTGATTTCGGCATTGCTCAAAATGAATCATAAGAGAAAACGTATGTCTGTGTATAGAAATACAAAAAAAAATAGCTGCTTACAATTTTGAACTGCACGAGAATCTCACTCTCGTGGCCCTTCAATCTCCAGGCCCAGTTCGGGTTCACTACGTCTCTATGTACGGGAGCAACTTCAAGCAGATATCACAAAATTCTAACGTTTTATATGTGGTAGGTAATTACAATCAGGGTGGTTTGTCACGAGACTAAGCTGGCAAGAGCTCCTTTGCCACCGCGTTGCGACTACGGAATCAGTCTTCAATTTGCACATCCTTGTGATCCTCAGGTTATTGTCCATTTTCCCATGTAGATGACTTGCAGTTTAGTGGGGTTTTTTAAATCAGTGAATTTGATAATCCAGTAACACAGGGGACTCTGTAGAATCAGATAGGCAGCAATCCATGATGCCTATTCCGCCTCACATCACGCTGGCAACTAGTAATGTTTTTCCATGGCCAATGATATTGATCGTGATGTTCATTACAAATAAATCCAGGATTATAATATATATTTTCTGAATCTCCATAGTCTCAGCATTGAAGTCGTGTAGATTATGAAACTTCAGATTGCAGTCCTTAAAATATAATCCAGAATAACTACCTCCTAATGTTGAGGTGTAGGGTACCAGTCTGGCTTCTCCCGCAGTTTTTTTTCACATTTCCTTCGCTTTGCTGGGTGTATAACTTGGAAGTACATGATTAAAGTTGTTAAATCCAAACATGGCCCACATTATTATGACCACAATTCCTTTGTGAGTATCCTTACGTAAGTTTTTGATCATGTCATCTTCGATAATCAACGTAAAATCCAAATAACTTCCGCAAGTTGTAGTGGACAACTATGAGCCTAAGAAGTCCAGATTAAATAAATCAATAATAAAAAAAAAAATACCAAAACGGCCACTGCACAAAAGCCCCAGCGTACTACAGTGGGTAAAAAGGGAACTGACCAGCGTACTCCAGTACACGTTTTTTGCCGAGGTAGTAACCATATGGGTTTAGTTTTCTAAATAGATATGTAATACTACTCTATCGACTGAAAACTCATCCAATATCACACTTAATTTATTCTTGACATCAGAGAAAACATGAACGGTGAAAATTGAACCGAATGCTATTCTCTCCCAGCACGATGCCAAATACTACGTATACAACTTCAGTTATTTAAACAGCTATTTCAGAAAATACTGAGAGAACCGTACGTTTATACTCCCTGTATGACTATCTAAAATTAGCGTGCACAAATAAGTTTTCGTCGCGAATCTCTTGTAACCATTTAGTAATGATATAATCAAACCACGCAATACTATTCAGACTCGTCTGGATGTGATTCTAAACGATTCATAGATTAAATTAAAAACGCCCATATTAAAAGCAAAACGACTTTGCTTCAAACGGTAAATCACCTATGTACACAGGGTTTCTAGGGCAAAAAAAAAACACAAGTAGATTCCAGTATCGTGTGGTATGTTTCTATCTGAATAGGTAGGTCTCAGACGGAGGAGAGAACCCCACCCCCATGCCATCACCCACCGCCCACCTCCACCTCCCACGGCCAGTCCCTCGTGTATCCCCTGGCCATGTTATATCGATCATGCCTGTTCACTCTCCAAGCAGGATGCAGTCAAAGGCTGTGTGCACCACTAGTGGATTCTTATTGTCGCATGTATGACTGGAGAGTGGGACTCAGCCTTAGCTTGCTCCAGGACGACGACCACGAGTATGGCCACAACAATCATTAATCCACCGTCAGTCCATCCACGGGGTCGCCCATCTCGTACAACTGCCTCGATTAGTCTACCACTAAAACCTCCATCAAGTACCACAGAGGGTCCATTCAGTATGCAACCCATAAAACTACTGATAGAGCACTGTCTTAATTCTCGACCAATGAACCACTGACAAAAACGCATCCTGGAAAGATTTAATGTGTATGAGTGAGTGAGAGAATTAATGAATGGGTGCGTTCGTGTATGAGAGAATGAATGAATGAGTGAGTGAGTGAGTGAGTGAGTGAGTGAGTGAGTGAGTGAGTGAGTGAGTGAGTGAGTGAGTGAGTGAGTGAGTGAGTGAGTGAGTGAGTGAGTGAGTGAGTAAGTGAGTGAGTGAGCGAGCGAGCGAGGCAGGTTTGGTTGGTTGGTTCGATTTAACGTCCAGTTAACCATTTGAGGTTCTCATCAGACTTTCTCAAGGTTTTATTTCCCCGACGCATAGACATGGTATGAGACTGATTGGCCTTTGATATAGCAGTAAAGCTACCACTGCTGGGAATGAAGGAGAAGAGTGGCTGCAGTGGGACTCGAACCCACAAAGTCCTACAACCTTGGGATTACAAGTTCAGTGCCCTAACCACTGAGGTAACTCCCACCCCCAGTGAGGCAGGGAGTGGGTTATTGAGAAAGTGGGCAAGTGCGAGTGAGTGGATGAATGAGTAAGTGATGAGTAAGTGCATAAGGACTAAGATTGAGTGTGAGAAAGTGTGCAAATGAATAGGTGAGTGAGGAATGAGAATATGAGTATATGCAATTGAGTGAGTTTGTCAGTGAATAATGAATGAAACGTGTGCCTGAGTGAGTGAGTGAGTGAGTGAGTGAGTGAGTGAGTGAGTGAGTGAGTGAGTGAGTGAGTGAGTGAGTGAGTGAGTAAGTGAGTGATGGTAATTATACACCATGTACATGTCAACAACAAGGCTACCTTTATCGCGAAATAAGAGTTATGACTGGAATAAATATAAACAATAAAACATTATACATTACAATCTACTCGGAAATGCAAATCCATGCTAGTCCAACCTACCTAATATTGCTTCATTACCTCAGCAACCACCTTGCCTCCCTTCCTGTCAGTATCCCTGCACTATTCCCATCAACAACAACTCCACCATCACCACCGTGGCACGTCTGCAAAGTCTACCCGATCAATATTATTACCGGTGGCTTAACCCTCTAACCCCAGAGCACGTGGACTAACCCTGCCTACACCCGCTCCCAACCCCTGTAAAATACTGTTGATCGATGTTGGCAGAGAGGAAACAAAGCGGTATTTTACATTAGTTTACAAGATACGCTCTGTTGTTTTATTTTATATATCGTGCAGATATATACATGCACATGTATTGGAGCACCAGTTTCCTAAATTTCCTATGACTAGGTAGTCTATTTTGACCTTGAATGAACGAAAATGATTAACTTCACTTTACATACACTTTACCTTAACTTCATATTTACATACACTTATATCTACTACACTCCACCTAAATAATGGTAGACACATTATTTGAAGACCCATTTCCACATGAAAACACCTACAATCGACTATAAAACTATATTTCTCCATGGCAATATTACAATACATAGTCAATGCCAATTCTCATATATATGTATACGCTTGATGACCGTTATTCACCCCTGAATAATTTATTATTTCTCAGTATTTATTATGAAACAGGAAACCTAAAAATAGCAATTTTGCCCCTTCCCTGGTGTTTCATTACATATCAATTTTTACTACACGTTTTACTATTACATTATGTGTTTATTATAAGCTTTTTAAGGGCTTTTTACGTTTAAAACATTGAGTCTGTGGGCAATTTAGGTGACCGCTGTGTGGACTTAGATAACGGAAATATCATAAGTAACATTTTATACAAATCATTATTAGATTACCAATCTATTTGGTATTGTTGTTGAAAACATGTGCTACATAAGATACATTGATCCTAAAATGATTGACACTATGTGATGCATATGATTCCAAATTTATGCAAAGTACATATTTCTAGTCTTGAATATCATTATTAGTTATTACCAAAAAATCACATGCTTCAGTAAAATCAATTTTATAATTAGTTTTAAAACAACGTTCTAGTTACATTTTAGAGGTATTTTGCTTCGGCTACCACATATCCAATGAAGATCGCTATTGTCTGGTATTAGCTAATACAATGTAGATGCCACTCGTGCTGGTTTTACGTTACTGTTAAAAGGAGTTGTACATGACAGAGTATGGGTTTATCGAAGGAAGACAGACATAGATGACCCATGAGGGCAAGGTTTATCTCCTTCCGATACTTGGGGCTTTGCCCGCAGAAGGACTCTGCGCAGCTAACGTTTCCCTTACTGCTTCATTTATCAGGGACAAGGGGATATGGGAATTAGACTTAGAGTAAGGCAGGAGGTCTCTGTACTACACCACGCCCTATTACACCCCATGCCATACAGTACACACCCTGCCCGCTCACAGCTCCATACTATAGTCTACATCCTACCCTCTCACCACCCCCACCCTAGCCTACTCACTCCCATGCCCCAAAGTAAACACCCTGCTTTCTCGCACCTACACATATAACTACAAACTTAATGTATTTCATCTCCTGTTGGGTCGTCAATGGTGAGAAATTAAATCCTACCCTTTTTCCAGGGATATCTAACGTGGGAGAAGATCAAGTACAGGAAACCGTTGGCTGGCAATCGTCGACCTCCCGTGTCTTAGTTAAACATGCTGCAATTCTCCACACATAACCTAAGGTCCTTGCTTAATAATACTTATAAAACAACCTTACCATGGCCGTATATCATTTAAGACGAGATGGCCTTGGCGTATATTTGCGGAACAAGGCCGTGAGGCCGAGTTTCCAAAAAATAAAATCAACCTCATCAAGTCTTGTATGACGTATGACCATGTTGTGTTGCTCTACATTCATTATATACCCGAAATTCATATTTTACCGTAGATTGGCATAGAAACCATGTCGAAATCAAAATCCACAAACTGAGCTGTTCCATCATGTTCCATACAAAACTGTACGGTACAGGGTATGTACGATATAGGGAGCAGCAGTATGTAATTATCAAATAGCACTGCACGTAATATAACAAATGTATTTACCTTATTCCCGTGTGTGTGTTCATATTCCATATGTACCCGATGAAGATCCTGGCTTGAAGCATGTCAGAAATGTCAGGTGGAATATCTACAACCATATGCTAAATTATGAACACTCACAAATACATTTTTATATGATGAATATGTTACCTGCTACCACGGAATTGGCATTCAAGTCCGTGCTGCTACTAAGCACAGCCCTGATATGGATGTTATTGGAGGTTTATTGATACTCGGGGTATTAGAGTCTGAGAGACTGGACCCCAAAACCGCTACCATAAACCATTGGTAGTAGGCGGAGATATGAGAGTAAGAAGCCGACATCGTAACTGTGTAACCTTTCTATGATTAAAGAACACATGCAAGCGTTACAATGTTGAAAGATCACCTTCATTTCTTTCGATATCCTTATAAAGCATCTCTCATATCAGTATTCCCTCTGACACAGTTAATGTAGGCCCTGGTCGCTGCTGTGCAATTCACTTGTTTTCTTATGTCATCTTCTCTAGTCCTTTCTTTAGGTCCCCCATTATCTGCATCACTCTCATTCCCCGGGCCCAGTATCTGTCTTGGCTTGGGCTTAGCCTGACCAACCTCTAGATCAAACTGTTTGGATTAGGCGGATACCTTTGCCTTTAAGTCTATCTTGCTGCATCTCTAGCTTAGGCTGGCCCCTTCCCTGGGTTTAAATCTCTCTAGATTTCTACCAGTGTCCCCTAGTCGTCTTTATTTCCTGGCTCTCTAGATGTGACACTCCCTTGCCATGAATTTAATTTCTATTGATTTTAATTTAACTTATCCAGTCCCTTCTGTATCTAGCTTTCGATTTCTTTATTTCCCTGACTTCTTTTCTCACAATGAATTACTTCTCTTCTATCTTGACTAACAGATCCCGTTGCCTTTCCTTGGACACGTATGGCCCCTTATTCTAGCTCTATCATTTACACTCTTAGTTCCAGTATTCCTCTAATTATAGTAGTGGTAATTGTGAGGTAGATTCTGCTCTATGGCCTTAGTTATTTCTATTTTAGCTCTAATTTGGCCTGCCCTTTACAGGCACCCCCTCTCCTGACCCACTATTTGCCGTCCTTCATCAGCCGAACTGATTTTCAGGAGTAAGAGAAAACGTGGTTACTGAGCCTGTAGGGATGGCCGTTCTTGAATTATGTCCTGATACCGGAGACAGAGTGACACATTTTATGCGACAAAGGGCAGAGAATGACTTCCCTATGAGCTCTGCCACTATGTTTTCTTATCATCATACACCTAAATATCCTGAAACAAAAGCCATTGTCTGTACCTACAAAGCATACAGCAGGCACAGTGCGCCTGAACATTCAATATGGGCTCAGTGCACCCAAACATTATCAGGACTGCACCCCTAGCAGCAGGTAGTACTTCATAGACTTGAGGACATAGGTATATAATAATAATATCTCTTCCAGGCAGACTTGACATTACCATCTATTTTTATTTGCAATAGACCCCGTTCAAATCAACCCCCATGACATACTGTAGTTAATGTAGTATCATCCGTTTATCTTCTGTCAGACCGTTAAACTCGCTGTAATTGAATATTACAGGAAATGGTGAATTCGTTTAATCGCAGACCACTGTCAGTCCTATTTGTAGACATTACCCCATAACCCTGGATGAAAGGAGAAAGGCGGAAGTTGGACAAATAAGAATAAATTGAATTTTACATGAAATAAGGATTTTGTTTGTTCTTATGAATATTGATTATGTGGATTAATAATTAAGAAAATATGAAACAATAATTGACTAATAGAGTAGTGAGTCAATCATACTGAATATATAATATGATAAAATATAAGAGAAAAGGCCTGATCAAAGATAGGTGAAGTAGAGGTGTGGGTGGGTGGGTGAAAAAAGTGAAGGGTGTGTGTAGTGTGTAGGCTGCGGAGAATGAGGGAAAGGGAAGGAGACCGGAAATAGAGGTCAGGAGATTAGTGTCTGGTCAAGACACCGGGGGGGGGGGGGGGGGGGGGGACGGCCATGAGTCAATACAGGTGTTGCCATTCAGCGCCGCCTAACGGCCCACTGTGTGGTAATGCGGCCGCTCTGACAAACACCGCAAGTCTGGGGGTATTCATATAGGAACACACAGCAATCACACCTAAAGTGTGAACGGTGGGTGTGATTACAGGAGTGTTGTTTTTTGACAGATTAAATTGTTGGAGCAAACTCGGGTATAGTATCAACGAGTCTGAGCTGTCTAAACTTTATAGTTGATAATTGTTTTGGTTTTAATTTAGAGAAAGATAAGCATATGAGAGCTAGGCCTGCCAATGTATTAATGGGTATTCAATTTTGTTGGTCGTATGTTATCTATGCTATATTTAAAGTAATATTGAGGCAATATGCATGTGTGGCCTACCAGATTTGAGCTGGAATACCATAGAATATGATGCAATCGTTATTATTTCTCTGGGAATAATATAGTTGGGTATTATTAACGTATTACGCTCATACATTCAGTGATCCAATGGTAAAGAATAGGTTGCCAGGTGAATGTTTGGCTTCAGCCATGGCGTAACCAAGCAGATAAGGTGCGACACCGGCCTACTAAAAAGGGCCTATTGTTGTATAATTGCTATGGTTCTAACTGGTTAACTCTTATTACAATTAAATCAACGTTTAACTGAGGAAATATACTCTACATACTCCATGGAATTGCCCATGGGTGCCAGATAAAATAAAGCAATGAATTAATTGCCCGAAGCGGTTTTCAGCTATAGCATTGAATAGATCTTCACAGTCTAATTATATTTTCCATTTTTTATGAAAGCGCAGGCTGATTGATATAAAATGATTTATTGGAAGACTCGGAACAATAGTGTGCCATCAATCTCCTGCCAAATAAGAATGTGTATCTGTTTGGAGTCATAGAACAGTGACAAGGCAGTTAATCCGACAAATCACAAAATTCAAGACAAATCGACAATTTCCGCCGGGTGGCAGGTTCCTGTTGGTATCACTTCCGGTATGCCAAGCTGTGCAGTTCATAAAGTCTACTGGTAAAGTATGGGGTGCCAAACGTTTTGTGTGTTATTTTTTGTATATATCTTTATACCATTATATATCTTACTCAGATTCATGAACACTGATCATGAGTTGAGAATGATAGTTAAACTATGATTTGAAGAAAATGGCATATTGGCAATATTTGTTTTTATAAATGAAGTAAAATATTTGCTTCAGCGTTGGTTTTTCATATAGCACCACCTAGATCATGTTCAGTGGGTCGATATGCGTGTACCCTGAAAAGTCCACGAACGGTTTCCACAGTAATAGCGTAAATGGCCATGTGTCAGTAGGGGGTGGCCGTCCAGAGGCAGAGTGTAGAGGAATCTACCGCAGGTGTTGAATGTTTCGTTGTTAACAAGAACTCTAAAATCACCGGTTGGATACACATCTCACAGAGAACCTGGGAGCTCTATTTAAAACACGGCATGATGAGCAGCTTTTAATAACAAAAATACATCAGTGGCATCAGTGTATCTTTAAACAGGGATGTCAGTTGGAGTCAGGGAAAAAAGTGGAATTTTTTTGTTTGTGGATTTTTCTGCCAGAGAGAGACCGGGAAAACTTGGATAATATGTCCCTGTCGGCCATGACATGGGGCTAAGGTTCTGTCGGGAGTTTCATATCACGGTTTTATTGGCATAAATAAGGCTAAATCAAAATTATCTTTGTTTGATGTAAGTAAAAGCAATTACACAAACTGAATATGGAAAAGTGGATTTCCACGGAAAAGTGGAAAACTGACATCTCTGATCTTATAGGTTATAATGCAGTAACAAATCTTAATCCTTACGAACCAGGATACGCACTGCCAGCACCTAAACTGAAGCAATGTATACAACGTACATGTTTGGTAGGTTTCGATGCATGATATTGTTGTAATACATTAGCATAAAAAAACAGTATGTTTGTGATAGTTAGTTTCACTTTGGTCGTAAAGAAGACATCGTTCTGTCGGAATGCAGACTAAGGGGACATAAATACCATAGTGTGTACACCCGGGTCATAATAATCAATTCAGCATCAGATTGCCGTTTGTCGGTTCTTCTCCACGTCGATATGATCATGTTCAGACCTACCTGTTATTAAAGGAAATCACTCGATTTTATCAATGTACTACTAGTAAATCACATCATAAAGTACATCAATCTGCTATGGAAACAGCTGTGAAATATGCTGAATGAGCCATAATCATTCATGAGCTACCACGAAGAAAAACTGGCTCCTGGTGGTATTGCCATATTGATCCACAGTATTCATGTTACATAATTAGTAGATCGCAGTGTTAGACCTTAAACCAATATCAATGAGAATCGTTGTCTCCTGTTGCAGTGTTATGTTTCCTTATGGACTAAGGGTAAACCATACCAAAGATTTTGTAAACAAAAACAATTTAAAATCACCATCACCGAAATGTCAACCCTGCTAACCGGCAGCAATGGATTAGATGCATTTATATCCATACGAACATTTATTCTTGGAGGAAGAAAATTTCATGAAGTAATGGTACGCACAACAGCCCTAACCTAGAATATACTGTAGGACATTTATTTCAGCCATGCAGACTTAAGACCGATATAATTCAATGATATGAAAGTGTGACGTGTAAATGTAACATGATCAATGTGAAAGAACGGACACTTCAGAGACTAAGATTGACACTAGAATATGAACATCTTACGATTTACCACAACAACAATGACAAAAAGGATGTGTCTCAATTGCACTGGCTTTATCTGTTGTCTACTCTGGGAACCAAAACCTGTTGTAGCAATTGCTGCTCCAAGGTTTATACAAACTACTTTTTGAGAATATTACCCTACGAATGATGTCCAGATATACTACTCCCAGGATGCCAAAACGTGTCTACTACACTATGACGCTAATTGGACTACTACACACAAATTAAGCTATAATTATCAATTTTAAAAATCAATAATCATAGTATTCAGATCGAATTCGCTGATTCACTTTCAATGCTTTAATAAGAGAATCGGGATAGCACCAGACCGTAATTAAAGGGGAAAAGGGTTGATCTTTGTTTTGGTAGTGGTTGGCTGTGATCGTGATGGTTGTTAGTTCACCATGTACGACCCATGCAAGCGAGACACACTGAAACATTTAACACCTACCGAGATCATCGCTATCTGACCACGACACGTTTAGCTTTCCTGTAGAGAGAAGAGGGGAACAAGGGCCAAACAGATATGGCGGATTAGTATGCGTATGTCAATTACAACATATCATTACAGCTTTCATGGTATGAATACTTAAAAACCGGGACAGTAGCCATCGCCTCATGGTCCTAGTAATCCCACCAGATGATGAGTCTACATTCACATACATTTTCTTTATTTCACCTATCTGAAATAAGATCACACGAGTACATATGTCATTTTCAAACATGCGTGGTACAGAATCCGTAAATATGGCATGCGCACTGTACAAAGGATAATGAGATTGGTAATAAATCGCAGCATATATATGTCATCACCCCAATCATTGGTGTTAATATAAATTTGCCTATCAAAACAGCGTAAAAAGACGACAACCATACCAACTTCTTAATCTCAACATATTGTGATGCTAGTCGGTTGATTGGCTAATTAAATGGAGTTTACACCATAGCTATCGCGTTTGTTATGACATCCACAGGAGAAATTTATTTGATATAACGATTGGAAACCCATAGCCATAGCCGTAGCGAACTGTATTGGTTATATGTTATCATTCCAGGAAAGACACGCCTAACTGCTTTCTTTTATTTAATTACGACATTATACCTCACTGGTGTCAAATCTGTATTCAGTAGCATTTGAATTCCAACATTAATATTCCATCGGTTCCTACTCTGCTGGCAAATCTGGCAAATTGTCGCAGTTATCAATTATTCGCTTTAACCAAGGACAATTATTGTATGTCTATACTTCTTCCAGTCTTAAACTTCATCCGCTTTTAAAAGATGGTTGGGAACAGCACAAACCATTTTCCGCATGTTGCTGGAACAAGACAAGCTAGTTTAGTGCCCCATTTTTGACCATTTGGAACATAGTATTCTACAAAATAGAGCACCCTCTAAATAAGAATAATTATGAGACTTAGATTATTCCAGAGGCAAATCTGTTCTATTATTTTCCCATGGGTTAATGGATGTCGAACTCCCAGTCCACAATTTTACTTATCGAGCATTTCCAAAAGTGTTCAACCTCAGGCAGCGCAAAAGTCGCAATGTGGTCGATATAAACGGGCCACATATTGGAAACTAGCTTGCACCCTCGCACACCCCAGTTGACTTTATATGGAGTATCTAACAGCACCGTTTCCCAATATCTTAATTCAATCAAAGACGATCACTCTTGGCAGTGCTATTCTACTTGATCTCCATAGCGTCAACACCCTATTCAAAACGCCAAGGTAAATGTAATATCCCCTGGGGTTAAAAGGATGAACAACATTCCCGAGATCAATCTATATGCCAAGAACGAAAAGCCCTAAGGGGACTTTAGTCTGAAGCATGCGATAGTATCAGAGAATACGAGTATATGATACTTTCCTTGGCAAGCGATATGGTTCCTGTGTCAACACTTGGCCGACGATTTCGTTTGAACACTACCATTTAATCGCGACTGCTTCAAATAAGAATACAGTTCTGTTGCTTGGCTAAATGTCAAGACTAGCGTGTTGCTACAATTTGCTGTTAACAGCAACTCATATCATATCATATAATGTTCTTCATATAATTTAAGACGATAAAATAATCCGCTGGACAGGTCTAACTGCTGCGACCTGAAGTGTCCAGGGTGCTTTCGTAAAAGCGCAGTGATGCTACCCAAACATGTAAGTCCGCCGGGCGTTCACTGAGTAGAAGGTTATCAACCCGCGACACGTTCACGGAATGGTAACAGATGTACTATATCACTGTATGCATGCTCCTCAACTGGCAGTAATGTGTGCGAATGTAGGTAGTATATCATCTCTTTGTCATTTTTGACAAATGAGTATCTAAACAAGCTTTTCCTGTAATTTTTACTAACTAATGGTGTATATACTATAGACCCGCGGCAGCGTCTTCCTGTTGATGGCGCCTGTAAGCGTCAGAGACGAGGGAGGGGCGGGACGGTAACGCAATGCTGGATAAGAACGGGTCGGTGGTACGGTGACGAAATCGGAATAATGAGAGGGTAATAGTAGAGAATCACTATGGCAATGGGTGAAAGTGAGGCGACTCAGACATTATGGCACACTGAGCTACACGTCCACCTCCTAGAGCAAGACTAATGGGCCGGTAAAACTTGTGTCTCTGATGATTTCTGTATGTATGGCTCGGTATAATCTACAGTCGAGCATTCTTTATGAATTAATGGGAGAACCATCAGGCCACACTTTATTTTCCAGAGTTGACAGTGCGTAGACTTTCTGCAGGCCAACCAAGAGTTCGGGTAGGTTTATAAACCATGGATATCATTTAGGGTAAAAAGAAAAGTAGCAATATCTTTAAAGTGGAATTTGCCGCCTCACAGAGACCAAGAAAAAGTGGAAAACATAGCAGTGTTGGGGTCAGCATGGGACTGATGGTCTATGACGAGGTTCAAACCAGTTATATTGGAGTGCATGGGGTCAATTAGTATGATATTTGTTTTATACATGGGGAAATAGTTTCAATGCTCCAGCAGTCTTGTGATTATCAAGACACATTGATTCACGACTACATCAAGCGAATTATGTACAGTACAATAATTGGGCAGGTCAGTTTATGGTGTCGTTACTAGTTGTTATTGTTATACACATGTGTATATGATAGGTTAGAATGTGAACTCTTTTGTTTTAGTATAAACGGAGAGCGTCTCCATGTGCGCACACATAGGATAAACAAATCAATGCAAGAAAACAATATACATGTACGTTCGGTATAGAAACGATAGTGGGAGGCTCAACTTGCGTCTATGCAATGCTCAAAAGGGTAATGACAATATATATCTATGTTCAAAAGATTTTACCTTCATGCTTAGATAAATGTATATGTATCTGTTCATCTAAATGCATTCCCGAAAAAGCGGCATTTGTCCCTGGAAAAAGGTACGAGCCAAGACCTGTACGGCTATCCATAGTCCAGTGGTCTCTTTGAATCAGATAAAATATGATTCCGTCATTCGTAAATTCGGGATAGAGACCAATTTTATGATACTGATAGTCCTATATTGAGAATAATGATGATATATGAGACTCATGGCTACAGTTGACACCACAGAGCAGATGCTCGTGTCAGAATCAGTGGAGCGTGACAGAGAATCAATGGACTGTGACATAATAAGCTATACTTCTAGAAGCGGGTTGATGTCGGAACAGTGCAACACTTTGAGGCTTCAAATGTGACCTGGGAGAATATATCTTTTAATGTAGAGAAGTCTGGGTATGAAGGTATCAAGCTAACAGGTTGTTTTGATGCTACGTTCACAAAACGCGTCCGGTTTGTAATATTCACCACATTTGGGTTTGCCGGCGAGTACCGGTACGGAATGATGGGCGGAGGGACACTCAATGCAATATGTACGCCTCTAAGAGCATAAGCGGGCTGGCCGCATGATCTATAATGGGAAGTAAGTAAAATATCGTACTTCCGAGAAAATAAGGTAATTATTTAGTATCACATTAAGACCGAAAAGCAATCTGTTACTCATTTGACTAACTTGTACTTATTTAAATGAGCCAAACAAAATTCATAGGGACCGCCATACAATACCTAAACAACTACATAGCCCAAGGTTGGAAATCTATATGATAGATCTCTATTGATATTTATGTGAAATATTACTACAACAGACAATCATTTGAATGCAATTCTATTGCGGCTAAAGATGATCAGATGGACACAAATAAAAGCTGGGCTTTTCATAAGAAAGGGCTGTAATCTATTAGCAAGGTGTGCCTAATCTTTAACGAAATACTTACGCTTTACTTCCAGTTTGCATGTGGGAATAAGTTCTGTGATGTGGACCCCTCGAATGGTTTATCAATCGTGTACATATAAAATGTGAACTGAGTAGATGGATATATCAACGCACAGAAAGGTTATCTGCAAGTGACAACCCATTGATAAATTGAGAAAACTAGGGTACAAAAGTGAGAGAAAAAAAATCATGTGAGGGTGTGGAAGCATGTGTGGATGTGGGTGTAGGGTTGAGATACACGCAGCAAGATGAAGCGTAAATCTACGAGCAGATTGTGAGGAACGTTAAGCAACGTTTACCTTTGGCAGGCTTGGATTTCTCCTCGGCCGATTTGTCATGTTTTAGTATAGGACCGGTGGGTCGTGGCGACTGTGGGTCTTTGCTTTCTGTAACAAGGCATCAGGATACATGAAATATCTGTAAATGACTTGTACATATTCACCACCAAGCCCCGTCCCCCTCTCCCGTTATCTTTTTTTCATATTGCTTACGAAATATGAATTCTAGTATGACACTGTGATTTATAATTTATTTACCCAGGTTGCTTTCTTGATATTACACATTATGCTTCATGTTTGTGCTTTGATATAACTTACTAATATTATCTGTCATATATATACACGAGCTTCCTTTGTTACTTTACCAAACATTAAACAAACAACCGTAAATTGTTTTATTCGTGATGAACTATTTGACCTCGTATGTGGAATTTATCATTTCAAATCCATAATGATATATCTTTACAATATTACACTGCTTATGTATCAGATGTGATTCATACATAGTCACTCTGAAGTTGGCAATACTAAAGCCCGACACAACGCAGAGCTGGCACGGCCAGGAGAGGCTCAGCGGTAGAAGCGCAGTTCTTTACAAGCGAGTGTAGCGCGGACAAAACATGGCACATGGCTTCCACACAGACAAGGGACTGGGAAAATCAGAGTACTAACTCTTTATTTGGAAAGACACCCATGGTCTTTCTATATTTACTTTTACGATTTCTTTATATACACTCCCGCCAGACAAAAAAAGAATATTTACACTTCCACTTGATACATTCTATAAATATTGGTTTACTCTTGTACATGTTACTCAGGCATCCTTCTCACAGCTTTTCATCTATTCTAAGCTTGTTCCTAAAAGGTTAGAGCTCTCATATCTCTTGAAGCAATTAGAAACCCAAAAACACGAAGTGTGAATCACTAACTATTCTGCTATAAGAATTTGTATAATAAAAGTGGAATTCATATCTATTGACGTAAATGCTATACTGTAGACGATTTGGCGACCAATAGGGTGTTTGTTAGATCTACTACATTTATAAACCTATAAGAGGATGAGCATTCACGTTTGTTTAGACCATTATCTATTTCTTACAAATCTTTATGTGTGTAGCGCAATACTAAAAGAAAAAGCTTGGGCATTTTCTGTTTGGGAGGGATTTCCCTTTTTACAAATACATGCGGGGTGAGAGCGTCTTATATGATGTCTGGTTTGATACCCTGCATAGGTGTTTTGATATGCCAGTGACAGCGAATGCCCTTATATATGGCGGGTTGAAGTGGGATCTAGATATGACAAACCACTTCTTTGCTCATCTAACAGATATACACAAAACAGCCCCGGGTGACTGACTCGAATGATACCTGAGTTTCAGACTGTTAACATAACTTATCATCACATTTTAAAATACGATGGCTGTACCCCATAGTAGCATTTGAGCTATGAAGTTGTCCAATAGATTAGTCACAAATACTGCCCCCCCCCCCTACAACCAGCTTACAGAATGGTCTTGATGCACTCCAGCAGCACACCATGACAATCAGTGTATTCATTCTGGTCTTGTTGATTTTCAAGAACGTTCGAGTTATAGTGATATAATGACTAGTCACCTGATGCAAGGAGAAATATCCCAGAATTATTATTAACTGTCATAATAAACGCTCCACTAATCATGAATTATGGGCACGTAACAAGGTTTAGTCCGCTGAATTAAACAGTGAGACCAAATTATCAACAAGGTAGCCTGAGATCACACAAAGTCACCCTCAAAGCAGATCATATTGTCGCTGTCTGAATTGACCCAAGCTGTGCTGTGTGAGTGGTCATAAAGACTTAGCTTACTCTCCGTACCGATGCTTGAGATTTGTACTTGGCGAGAAGTATTTTCCAATATTATCTACTTTTCTCTCCATCCGAACTCTGGATTCTTTCCACCAGTGCCTTTAGCCCAACCTTTTTATAAGTAAGTGACACCTGTGACGTGTCACCACTTGCGTTCGCTAATAGGTGTGACGGCCTCTTACTTAACGGCCTGTTATCTAACGATATTAGATATATAAATGTACATGCAAATTTTAATAATCATACCAAAGGGAACCGCACTGATTCCATTCTCCGCCCCCCCCCCCCTCCAACCTACACTGTAAATGAATGATATTGATAACATCTCTTTCCATTGTATATATCATACAGTTTGATTCTCTATGTTTAAGCTGTCCGTGAATGAGGAATTGTATATCAAATCATACTTTCTAAGGAAATACATTTTGTACTGCTATTGATGTGCGATGCGACGGATCCATTGCATCGCACACACGTGCAAGCCCGGACCCGCTACACAGGAGCCGAAACCGGATCCCGGTTGCTCTCTATGATCTCAATGAGATATCAACATTATTGTTCCCGATTATTATCATCGATCGGATCGATGAGAATCGGTGGTACAAGTCGCTGTCTTATGGGCCTATAAGGTTGGTTAAGATTTCACATAAGCTTGCTTGTTTCAAGGCAGTCCAAATTTGCCAAAATCACCAAATTTGACATTGAGTATTTGGTACAATACCTAAACGGCCGTGGAGTACAGGTTCCTAAGCATGTGGGGAAAATACCGGGGTGAAATAAAATGAAAATTAACCCTCTATATGAAAAGTGTAAATGGTTTAACAGCCAGGTACGTATATTATTGGACCCTATAATATTCTAACGGGAATAGAAAATGATACTATACTGAAGATATGTCCGTGGCACTCGAAGTACGAAAACCTCCTACATCAAATCCTGTTCAAGCTGGCTTCTCACTGTTCTTCAGTTTTACACTGTATTCAGCACATATAAGAGCGGCCATTAACATTCAATACATTAGGACCTGACGATACTGGGCATTATACCTTTTAGTATATTAAGAGTAATCCTAACACAGAGTCAACACAAAGCGACACTCTAGTCGACAGGCCCCTTTCAATGCAGATAATCAGAGAGATGTGAACTGTTATTGTGGAACAGCAGAATCGATCATGAACGACCAAATGTAACCAGACGGTGACTACTCTGAGTCTGTTAATTTTGGTCGATAGATGTAACCTAGGTTGTACGGAGCGGGTATATGCATGCTATTAACTAACGATGGAATGCGAGGTACCGTAATATTGCAGTTGCAACATGATAGTGAACAATGGGATGGAGAGGTCAGTAACGCATTATGATTGTCCAACTCCTCATAGTACCTTGCCTTATACTTCCGACGAGGCTGTATTAGGTCTCCCTCCTGCTAGCTGCAGATCAGAAATATTTCCTGGGAAGAAACCCCGCGGACACGCGAACAGGTTTGGTTTTTAGATGCCACCTTACCATGACAGTATACTCAAGAGTACTGGACCAGTAAACATGAATTGTCAAACATCATTTCCATTGGTGCTGTATTTTTTTCTGATAGAGAAGTGCGACCACCGCAATTCTTATACAACCAGCAGAGGCTTGAATAATATCTCAATATAGATATAGTTTCCAATCTGTGACAAGAGGTTTGTATGCTAACAGTCATACTTTTATGATCGAGATCAAAATAGTTGATTTGAGAAGTGATAAGGGCGTGTTATTACTAGATATGATATATAGTCTCATAAATATAGCTACGTGATAAAATGTGCATGCATACAAAAAAAGGTGATAATTAATGCCAGCAACACTGAGTTTAATACGCCCAGCAATCACCCTACGATACAACATTATTGTTATTAGTATAATTGCTGTCATCATGTCATTAGCATTATTATTGTTGAACATTCCCCTGGTTTGCTTTGAAATATACACTTGGTGGTCCTCTTGTACATGAGAGGAGAACAGGGTGAATGCTTACAGCGGTCTAGAGTGTGGCAGCGGCTAATTAGACGTCGCACTTCCATTAACTAATAGTTAACTTGTATTGGGTTCTTTGAATATTAGCAGATTCGTGATATCAGACTTCCTGTCAACAGTCTTACACGGTAGCACAAGATGAGAGACCACACATGACCTGCAGTGAGACTCTTGTTATCCTTTCTGTGGTACGTGTTGACATAGACTTACCTGTGACTCGATGTTCTTGATCAGGTAATTTTTACCATAGCGATGAAGGGTGTTCTACCCTCATACTATTTATATCATCAGATATTTAAAAAAATGGTTTACGAGGAAAATCCTACGTTATTTTATCCTATACACCTAAACCAATGAACCAGCGATAAAAACCCGGAAAATGGTAAAAACATTACATTTTTAAACATACTTAAAAAAAAGATAATGACATACAAAACACTCCCGCATCACCACAAATGTCCACAACCCCTATGCCATGTATTCGTTCTGGTTTTGCCAGGTTATTCTACGCAGCCCGTTGGGTTACGGTGGAAAGCTGATAGCTGTATTATGTAATAAACGCTGTTATATGCGTAAAAAACTGTCATTTATATCAATAAATCAGGGTAATTTAAAAAGAAATCCTGATTTCCATCTATAGGCCGCCCTGTCACTGACAGAACGTTAGGTGACTTCTACCTATATGCACTGACTTTAAACTGTAGGTCACAGGGGGCTAGCATATATCAAGCAATCTTAGTATGCCTACACTTCCCTATTTATTCCTGACGTATGCATGTGTATTTTATTGTTTGGGTATCACTATTCACATAATTTACGCAGCCCTAATATGATACAAGAGTTTATCTACTAGTGCATATGAAGGTGCTGACATTGCAACATCACCGGGCCTTCAAATGATCTGAACATGAAGTAAATCTTCCATTTTTTATTCCAGACTGAAGGATAGAAAGCACAATACAACTAAAATGGCCGAAGCTTATTTACTGTCATCACCAGTCCCTGACTCTTGTAATCGACCTGGACAAAGTCGGCACTGGGAATTTTACTACAAAAGGATATGAGGAAATCAGCAGTGCACTAAAACGTCCCCGGTTGTGAAGCATCTTTCTGCCTGACCTTTTTTTTTCTCTCTCGACAATCTTCCCGCAACCGACCGCGTCTATCAATCCTGTTTCCCTGAAGACGGACATTTTCCCCCCCGCAGGTTTCTGAATCCATTCCGAGAAGGACTTTTGGGTGTTTGGATTTATCATTATTGATTCAAAAGCAGGTCTGGATATATTCCTGGCATGTAAATGTTAGCATGATCTTATTCAACGGAATTCTGGGGAGTTAATTAGAATCAGCAGATTATGAGCTGACTTTTATTTACGATGGTAGGCAATCATGGTCGTTCTGATTAGGCATTGTTTTGTGTGATTATTACGATTTTGCTTCCTACTTGACCATCAGCGCCTCGCAAGAATCATCTTGGAAGATAGCCATAGCAAATCTACTTGTACTTAATATCCTCAGTAACAAATATGCTGATCTGTAAAACTCGAAACATTTATTTTACGCAGTGGAATAATTCATTAAAAGTATGTACACATATTTCCCTCGAGGCAATCTGCGTAGTTGCTAGACGATAGACGTTCATAAGTACTTTATTTCATTATTCACACAAGAAGCACTTTAGTAATGGCGTGTTAAGATTATACGACACTGCATGCCATCAAGAGGACTGTGTATGGCTGTTTGCACCAAACATCTCAGCGCTGGCAAGATGGCGCTGCAGTGGGACATTTGTCTGTCCCATTACACGAGCCAGACTGTTGAGCGGCTGGTAGCGACGGAAGTGGGAATAGGGAGAGGATACGAATGGACAGCCTGTTCCGCATAATAGACAGACTCGCAGGATGATGTATCTGCGATATATTGGACAGTGGGTGATGTATGAGTAACTAATTATAGTCCATGGATGGTTTCAGGTCAGAGATGGTGGACTGTGCTGGCGATAGTGGATTATGGTGGTGTTTGGGTGCGAGATAGTGGATTATGGTGGTGTTTGGGTAACACATGGTGTACTCTGGTGGTGCTTGGGTAGCAGATCATGGACAGTGGCGGCGTTAGGGTGATACATATACACAATATTACCATTAACGATTTTCATTTTAGTGGCCATATTCTCTGCATAGTTGACACATGGTATAACTCCGAACAATAGCAAGGGGTATTGCATAGTGTCAACTACAAGGTGTTGTAGTGTTTTGGGGCCTGGGGATTTGTGGTGGTGTTTGGGTGACAGATATTGGATTGTGGTGGTGGTTGGGTGGCAGATCATGGACTGTGGCGGTGCTTGGGTAGCAGATCATGGATAGTGGCTGCATTTGGGTGACAGATAATGGATTGTTCTAGTATTTTTGGGACAGTGGAGTTGTTGTGGGGTTTGGCTGACAGATAGTGGATTGTGGTGGTGTTTGGGTGACATATCGTAGATTTATTGTGGTGTTTGGCTGACATAGTGGGTTGTGATGGTGTTTGGTGACAGATGGTCGATTTGTTGTGGTGTTTTTGTAACATATAGTGGGTTGTAGTGGTGTTTGGGTGACAGATGGTCGATTGTGGGTAGTGTCTGAATTAATGACTGCAAGCCAGTGATGGTGTCCAAGCTGATGGCTGGAGGACTATGGGTGGCTATTAAGGTCATTATCTGTTTTGTTACTTTTTCTTTCTGCAGTGTAGTCATGCAAGAAAGTAGTCCCCCGGGAGAGTTAGAACCGCTAGTCTTTTATCATAAAGCTTCCCGTCCTGACATATATATACATGTCTATAATATAGCCTGTGGGAGAAATGTTTCCGAGATATGTCATATTGCTTAATGCGCACGCCGCTGAGAAAAACTGCCCAGAGTCACCAGAGAGGTAATTAATTTACCGCCAGCGCTAATCTCTGACTCTGATACTAATAATCCTATGGGGGGATTTTTTCATCTTCCATAGGCTATACCAGGGCCCTCTATATTACACCCAGCAGACATCAAATATGGAATACTGAAGCCCAATATTGTGAACGGCCACAGCTCCCTGAGGGAATCAAATTGGGCAAGACAGTAAGTACTACAAGGAACTGTGTTCAGTACAACACCCGTTATAAGAAAAGAATTAAAGAAAAGGGGAAAGATGAATTAGCAAGAATAACTTCTGAAGGAACACTACAGTAGAGCTACATGTATTTATATAACATCCACATTTAAAAAAAAAAATTCTCTATTGCCATCAGTCAGTGCACTCCTTTTTCTTTTATGACAAATAACATCATAGTGTACAACAACTTTGTAGTACGGATCGTTATAACAACTCCCCACCACAGGTTGCTAATCTGATTTACTTGATATAGGGAGTCTTTCTTCTGTCTTTTTTTATCCTGTGTCAATTAAATCAAATTTTATCTATAAACCTATTTGAAAATGAAATAAAACTCTTGGCTTTCTGAAATGAAATGAAATTCTGTCCATTGGTATTTTGAAATACCGTTATACCTTAACTGTAATTACTATATTCGAATTCAAATCAACTATGGAAATACAATACTGTTCAGGATATCCTAACTTGGATCAAATGCATGAAGAATTGGGTTAGACAGTTTGTTATATTATGGCTGCCAAGTGGGGTGACCTGGAAAATGCGGCGGGGTGGGATGCACCGTAGTACCAGCTCCAGTGAGTCACTCGCCATACACAACTCACGCCGCTGATGGAACTGAGCGCTGCTCCTATATAGCACACAGGACCACAAATGAATCTGCTGAGAGTGATCCGTTTCGGGTCTTTGCCGTTATCATAGATTTGCCCAAGTCTTTGATTCAATATAGACCTCATTCTCCTAAAACTGGAATCTGTGGAGAAAGAGACTACAGTCCAGTTCAACCAACCCACACAGATATATATATATATGCTGTTAGAGGGTTGCTATCACACAATCTACACTGCGCCACTCGACCATCATGAATGGTGTTTTAAAGGGCGGTTACGCTGCGCCACTCGACCGCATTGAAATGTGGCGGAGATCACATGTTGCACACGAATTGAAGCTTTTGACGCAATTAACGATTTAATTATTTCTGTGACCGTCCCTTTAGTATCTTGCAGATTCCTTTTGATTATTCCTGTATGGTTAACCACTGGCTTTTATTTTAATGAATATCATACACTACACGGGGTTTGATAAGGCCGCTCGAAATTTGGGTAATTAGGAGCAATTCCTAAATCTAATGTATTGCCCATTTTGTAAGAGATGTGGCAAACAGTAGGTGAGCCAAACGAAGCGTCGACTAATGAACCGCTTTTAGGACCACTACCGGAAATCTCCAAGAAACTTCTCCAGACAGATACGCGCAGATATTTCAATATCAAGGGCCATATGGGCCTAGATGACATTGAAATATATATTGTGGACTTTGTTCCTATGTCCCCAGAATCTACTGGGGCCCAAATACTCTGCAACAAATTGAGTAGAACTGGATCTACAGGCTTAAATCCCAGACCCTTAATAGTTGTTCCTATCTATTAAAACAATAGGAATCCTACTACATTGCTCAATCTAAAAAAAATCATATTACTGGTAGGAACCTGGGTCCGGTACCGTCTTTTTCGTTCAAAAACCTTTTATTGGTTCGCAAAAGTTAACAATTTTTCCATGGCGTGTTGATCTTTTTAATGATAAACAAAGCTGGATTTACATAAAGTACTGGGGTTTTCCCAGTCATCTTGAAGTCACACTGTCCACATACAGTTTTGCAGTCTAGAACAGAAAAATTATATCTGCTGAGCCTATTTTGCAGGAAACATTGATAACTCTTTATTTTTCTCACGCCAAGACTCTCCTGGGGTGTGGAGAAAGAGTTAACATTGTTAACAAATGAGTAACATATGTATGATGCTTATGTTAGAACTGGTGATTCTCTATGGTTACTGTTCCAGTTCGAAAAGAACATTTTCCCATCTCAAGGTAGGATCTGATAGATTTAGGACCTGTACCAGTCAAGTCACTTTTCAATATATCTTATCGAGGGTGAAATCTAAATCAATATATTTTCTACAGGTTAAGACAAAGATCACTGAAACTGCACATGGCAGAACTAAGACATCCCTGTGGTCATTAGATGAGAATATTTGTATATGTATGCAACTGACTCTGAAGATTAACATAATGACAATTGTAGTTGTAGTGCCAACCGTTGCTTGGATTTCAAGTTCAGTAACTTGTGCTAAAGCTAAAGGAGGCAAGTCAAGAAAAGCCAAAAAAATGCTTAAGATTCATACTAATACTACCGAAAGTCATTCATACTAAATGACAAACCTATAACATATATACATGTAATCCTAGCCCCCATTTTGCATGTCTCGAGAAATCCTCCAAGAGCGTTGAGTCGCGCTCTGGATGCCTGCAACGTCAATGTCTTTTTTTTTCATTCTGAAGATTCTTGTTAGCGTTTCTTTATGCAACGGTCTTTTCAAGAAACTACTATAATTTTACAGTGATTCAAAATGACGCCACTAATCATTTTCTTCTATTTATAACTTATATTTGGTTTGGATGAGCAGTGCTATACGGATAAGAATAGTCCATATTTTTACCAAGCGGTTTGGTTATGGTCGAGGAATATGGACGTCATTTTCTATTCATTTCAGTACTGGAGTTGTAGGCGGGAATTCCCCGTCCCGTTTTCCAAAAGTCGTCTGCGTGCTGCATTCGATGCAAATCAATAAAGCTTCGCTCTGGTGCCGCGCGGTGTTTGCTTATTGTTGTCTCTGACCGGTGGTACTTCACGGATATTGCAAGTGGGAAGTGTTACCAGCCTCGGACTTATCCCGGCTGTGGAAGTGTAATCCTTCTTCGCGTGGGCATACATAAATGTATCCCTACAACACAGCGCGCTCTACATAATATATGCACTTTTATAAATCTACATAGTGGGATTTGAGATTTGTTTATAAATATTCCCATGTCACATTGTAAAGTTCCGATCTTGTCTTAATGACTAAGGGTTTATATCAAGTAATAATGAAAATGGCATGACACTCATTATATGATAAATAAGTACATGAACAATAACTATGTATAACCTAGAGCACTGATTTGGGATAATAAAATAATACCGGGGGAAAATAGTGTGACTAGCATGACTTCGCATTGGTTCTTAGCGCGCTCACATGGTGGCATGGCGGTCGGCACGTTCACTGGACTGGAACTGGTCAATCAGACTGAAATTAGTCAGTCTAACCAGCCAATGACTGCGTAGTGGGGTTGGATTTACTGTTTATGCCGGCCCTATATATCTGTATAGAAGTGAATTATTACTATGTAAATAAAACTAATCTAATTTGACCTTGAAACTTTACAAGGGTATTAGTGCCTCGGAACTTTAGAATCTGATATGCTTGTCTGACAGAACCACGAGAAATGGACAAAATAATGAATGGAGAATATTGAAAAAGGCTAAAAGAATATTGACGGACTCCCTCTACACTAAATGTGTTCAATAAAACAGATGTTTCTATTCAATATCATTCTTGATCTTCTTAAATGTACTGACTATAGGACTAACTATAATAAACATATATATATACATGGTGTTTCTTTTTCATTTAAAGAAGAGTATACATGTTATTGTCTGGTCATGCTGACCAGCTGCTCACGTTGTACTGATGTTGCCTGTCCTGTCTCTCAAAGAGCAGCTAGGTGGTTGAAGCAGCTAATCGCCAACCCAGCAAGTAGGTGGTTATTTCATAAACGTACATTATCGATATTTACTCCATTCCATTATGCCTGAGCATAGGACTGAATATTTGTTCAAGCACTTTTTTCTCGATGTCGCTCAAATTTCTAAAATCCGAATTATCTTGGGTTGCATAGATAACTGACATACAGTAGCCGTATTTCAGGCAATTTAATTCTATATATATGCCAACCATAATTGGGGGCTGTGAGAAAGGCCATCGCCCATAGTACATACTTGACCTGTAACTCCATACCTATTTTGGTAGTATTGTAAAGCACTAGTGCCTCATGGAAACATACCATGATTTATCGATAGCAGCACCTGAAGCCAAAAGCGCCAAGCTCTGGGCTCCCGTTCACCTCTGCCCCACCGCACTCTTCCATCACCGAGCCAGAAACTACCCTCTCCCAGCATTTACCAAGCAAATAGGGTCGCACAGTGAAACGCAACAGTGGACTCTGTATTGGGCGGGGAGGAGGTGCGCAAAACCGGATGTAGTCCAACAGCGTTGCATAGAGGGCGCTATTCCTTGTGCAGCCAGGCATGACGCCCGTTGACATCAACCAGGGGGAGCTCTGAATGAACGCGAGACAACTCAAAACGAAGCGAAAGCCATCTCTTTAGGTCAAACCTGAACATGGGATGTGACGCACCTGACATGACTAACAACGTCCATACATCAGTGTAAAGAGAAAAATTCAAGCTCACTGATATTTCTACTTTAAAATTCTTCTTATGTGGTCTAATTTTATTCAATAATGCTCCTTCGAGATATAAGAGGGAAACTATGTTCCAGTGAAAGAAAGTCAAAGTTACGAAGTAAGGCTCGGAAAAATTACTGACCAATGCCTTGGCCGCGGGCAGTAATTTTTCCGAGCCTTACCAACTAACTTTGACTTTCTTTCACTGGCACTTGGTTTCCCTGTTCCTATATACCTTCAAATATCGATAAAAATGGTTATTTTCTACCAGTGATAGTCCAAGAACCCATGCCTACCCTTATCGAGTAACTGCATCTGCTAGGGTTTCGTCCCACCGGTTTCCCGCCGGTTTCTTAGAAACTATGCAGGATGCTATTCAGGTTGCTTTGCAACAACGTCATGGCGACGTCATAGCCGCATCGATAACCCCATCAATGTTTACATTTTGCAGGATTTGAAATCACACCCATTGCACCCTCGCTGATTATTCCTGCTATATAAACTCTAATGCTACATTAATGTCCAACATGAAATACCTTCATACTTAGTTGTCATATACTTTTTGCTACTACAAGGAGCTTTTAAACAATTTTGGAAGGCCTGAATCGGCACTGTCCGTCATTTTTGAATTCACAGATCATAGCTTTTGGTCTAGTCTGATAATCATTCACAATATGAATATATTGATTTTACGTGTTATAATATCAAAACAATTTATAAAATGCACTCACCTTGCTTCAACTAGAATCATTAGATTCCATTCCATTATTACCTGGACCTGCATTGTAAACCGTATTTTGGGTTCTATATATCTAGTCCCTTACATGTGAGAAGCCTGATGATTTTCAATGACGAGACCGTTTCTGTTTAGTAATGGGCTATAACAATGATTACACAGACAGGGCCTGATCATGATATCCTGATCTAGCCTGTCACCACCAGAAATATCTCCTTGGTCAGACACCTAAAAACAGTCTGCAGTGACGAAAGACATCTGATCCAAGCCTGTCTAAGAGTTATCCTCTGCTACAGCTACAGTTAAGAGGTTACCAAAAGATAACACTACCTCCATAGGACTTTTCCATAGGGAAGATGTAGTAGCAGGAATGCTTGAATATATAAGAATTATTCTGAGCAGTCAATTCAGATACCATGCTGAATGAGGTTATATTAATCTTCACTACCAGTCAATTCAGACACCAGGCTCAATGAGGTTATATCAACCTCAATCACAAGTCATTTCAGACACCAGGCTCAATGAGGTTATATCAACCTCAATCACTAGTCAATTCAGACACCAGGCTCAATGAGGTTATATCAATCTCAATCACTAGTCAATTCAGACACCAGGCTCAATGAGGTTATATCAATCTCAATCACTAGTCAATTCAGACACCAGGCTCAATGAGGTTGCCAATAGTCGACTTCCGACCCACTCAAAAACAGTTCCACACAACTGTTAATAATGTTAATAGGATAAACTTATTCAACGCGGGATTAACAACCATTACCAAGACTGGAACGCGAGCAATGAGAACTTTAAGAGAGAATGCACATCATCCATATGCTTGGATTAATCGCGTACAACGTTTCCGCTATTAGAATGCATGGATTGAAAAAAGACTCTCACCTTTAGTGTGAGTCACTGATATCTTTGACAGTTGACTTACGTTGAGATTATCCTTTGTTTGGAAATCTTTCAGAGCTGAGCCATTATTAGTTGAGAGTCCTAATACTGAACCAGACATGACTACAACGTTATTGTTGGCACTGTCAGAGGGCGGGTAAGAAGAGTGGTTCTCTGTGGTGTCCCGGTACTTGAGCTGGTGTATGTAAGCCTCAGCTTCATCCATACCACGGGGTCCTCTTTCATAAGCGCGACTGTGTCTGCTTACTGTGAGCTTTGGTGATAGAGACCTAGCTCGACGCTGTCCATAGGGCACGTCTGCTACGTGCTCTTGGAGTTCTGACGGTTTCTCATCAAACTCGAATGGAATAGATGGTAGTGAGTGAGCTCTGTGATTCTGTCTAGCATGCCCATCATTAGATCTATCCAGTTTCATATGAACTGCGTCAGTAAAAAGGAGTTCCTGCTTTATGTGTTGTGATTTCCTCTCTGTTCTAGTACTGTTCATATTTCCCTGTGTGTTATCTGTCTTGAGAGACAGGGACGTGATGCTGGCGTCCGGCTTATACCTTTCTTTTACTTCTACGCACGAAAGGAAAAGAAAGTGAACCTGGGTAAAGAGTAGGGGTACATTGGTGGAAACCAAAATAAGCAAATTCAAAGATTAGACTGTAACTACAATTAATGTCATCTAATTACAAAGCACACTATAGTAGCTTAAGAAGTGAAATTATTGAATATTTGAAACAAGTAAAACAAATCCTGTGCTTTCTGCTTCAGCTTCAAAGTAGTTTCAATTTCTTTATCCAATTGAGACCTTATAGGATGACAGACACGAACAGATGATACAAATAGGGACGGCAATTCACAGGGAAACATGGAAAGACCCAAATCTTACTGTGAAGCCTTTCCACAACATTTACCTGGATCAGGAAAGCCAGGTTCTTAGAACTGTGTCAAGTGAACACACCCAGCACACTCTACATCTACATTAACTACCAATAAATCTGTACACAGTCATCTGGTTACACAAAATATGTTGTTGGGGAGATCTCAGTGGTAAGATGTATGTCTATACACTCGTTGTCTCATTGGAAGTTGTCTGCCATAATTATATACCTAAACCTAGGAAGGACCTATATTGGACTGTAACAATGCCTCCTTTTTTCTTATAATTTCAATACTATTTATTTTACTGAACGAGATCGCAGCAGGACTTGTTTAGTAAGAATTCATGGATGGACCTAAGAAGGGTCGTTTATGTTAGTGTTACCTACTTAAATTTCCTATAAAAAGCATTTCAAAGAGGGATCCGGCTGAGGTCGTGTCAATTCTCAAAGGGGCAGTCACAAACAGTGTAGGACAGTGAAGAACCATTTCTTTATTGTCTTTGCCAGGAATATGTGTGAACCATCACATCCTGCAAGACAAGCTTAAAGAGCTTTAAATCAGTAGTCTTATTAAGATGGATAGCATACTACAACAAATTGACATCAAAGGGCCATTCTTTGTCGAATATTTTATATCCTAGGATCTATCCTATTATTATCGGCCCATTCTGTTATTTCAGGGGCTGATATGTGGGTGGAGTTTTCAAGGCTTTATAAGATCACCTTCAGCTACAGCAGAATCCCGGCCTAAGAATATATATGAAAACCCTAATTGGGGATAGGTAAAAACTCAACAGCAGGCTAATTACAATATATAGAAGCCAGATGAAAGCAGGGATTACCAAATAAAACGGATATTCCTGAAGAAATCCACTGCTGGTATGAGTCATCACGCTGAGTGTCCAAAGACATACAAGGAAGGTAGACGTGACCTCTAGCTAAATATGCTCAAAACTGCTTTTCACAAGAGAAGCCTGATTAACACAGGAATAATTCTCTGGAATGGGCTAGATAGTTCTATCCAAGCTAGTGATATGGGGCCCACCTAGCTCTGGGGTTTGGTTGGGGGGGAGGGGGGGGGGGGTGTCAAAGTTTTCCGAAAATGTTAGTGTATGTACTTTGTGGATGGGTTCTATAGTTATATTCTAAATGCACATAAAAAGGTTATAACTGTACACATGCAGCGTTGCAGTGAATTTATTGTGAAAGTATTCTTCTTGCTCTTCCCATCCCGTTTTCAGATTTCATCATCTTCAGCCTGTTTACATTTACAAGTATATTAGGCATCCTTTTTATGCGGTAATTCCGAGAAATGTTTGATGTAATGCTGGATAAAATCCTACTCAGCAGAAGGCTGTACGTGTTCTGTCAATTTAATTCATTCCAACTCAGAAGGTCATTAACAGACCAAAACGTTTGTTCTCAAGAATAAATAGTAAATTTCGTAGAAAAGGGAATTAAAGCTTAGGCAACTAATTCTACAGGTTAATCAGAAGTGTTAGTTTATCGTGTCTACTCATTGCTAGTTATGTAACTGAAGTATATCATTATAAAGCAAAATCTCGATATACTTGTAAATAATATAATTACCTAATCCTAATATATTCCAAGGTGAAGAGTGTCTATCATACTTCATATTCCCGTTAGTTTAGACGAGGCTAAGTGTTATCTCATTGGCAGCTACCGCTTGAGTGAGCTCGATGTCTGTTATCGGCTATGTCATCGAAACCGTTCGATTGTGACGACCATAGTGACAATAGCGGAATCGTGGTGATTTGCTTAGTGTCAATTGTTGACAACACGGTTTGCGAGTAACAAATTGGGTATGTCGGATGTTGTCAGGGTGTGGGTATGACAACAACAGCGGTTTCATCCTAGGGAATCTTCAGGCTGCACTGATGTTGGTAGATTAAGATGATTGGTTTATCAAGATAATCTAAACTCCAAAAAGCGGCCCTGTCAACAGGTGTGACAGGTGAATAAGCTTGTCTTTCATTTCTATGTTGGAATGGGGTAAGACAGGGTTATTATCAGGAACCCCAGAGGGTTTTACCATTTGTTGATGGTTACAAACAATGGATGTGTGTAATTTATGTCCATATTAAAAAGGTTTAATATAATTCGAACGGTTCTGTCAGTTCTGGTCGAACAGACAAATGTGACTGGGGTGAGGAAGCGACTGGATCGTTGATCGGAAAAAATCACCACATACAACCCAGGCTTCCTTGGCCTTAAGAATGTGGTCACTAAGAATTGGGACATCCTAGGTAAATCCTGTGCCACGAGGGACATACACAGGAAAAACCTTATGGGAGCCTACAGGAAACCGAAAAACCTAAAGGCCCATCTGGTCAGGGCAAAATTGCCACCTGTCTCTCAGGAGACAAGAGACATGAATACCAACATCTGTTTACGACCTAACAGTTGTAGGTACTGCCCGAGGCTCAACACAGATGGCAGAATCCTATGTTCAGCATCCGGTCGGACATACATGAGTAGATACAACGCGTGCTGTTCCAGCTCCAACCTTATCTACTGTATCACCTGCAAGAGATGTGGGATCCAATATGTTGGCCAGACCAAATGTGAACTTACAATACGCTTCGCAGCGCATTTTCACAAGATCACTAGAAATGACCCAGACAGTGAAGTGGCCAAACACTTCGACTCGACGGACCACATAGGACTCGACGATGTGACCATTCACATTGTAGATTTTGTCTTTGCCCGACCCAACAGTGACAGGGCAAAATACCTTCGAGACCTACTGGAGTTTAACTGGATTCAGAGACTCCACACAAACGCCCGTCTGGGGCTGAATGTAATGGACCCTAACCGCCACTAACATTCAATAGGATTACCTTAGAGAAAGCGATTGTTCATACTTCATATTCCCATATAAGTTAAGAGTCATCATATACAATGATTAGACCAAGCTACATGTTTTTTAAACGTAGGACTTCTATGATGAAGGATTTAGCTGCATCTCCTCAATGATTCAAATCGCCGAATCCAGTATATATTGAGACTGTATTTAAATTTACATATTTCGCAGTTATACTTGTCAGAACTCTTCAACTGAATCACATATCATAGTGAATACAGCAGGGTAAAATAAACTCGGGGCAGTATTTTATATGCACATATCTAGTATGATAAAACGTAAGGTCTAGCATCAAATATTGAAAACGGTTGTTGCAAATGTTCTCAAATCAATGATACACTGAATACACAACGCTGAAGTGCCAAATGGACATATCATTATTATTGGACGTGTCGCATCTCATTCTTCCAAAGGTTGTTCACTGAACAAGCTATAACAAGGGCCCAACAGCTAAGAGGATTTTCGGATTGTATCGCGCTCTTATGTGACAGAGAGAGAGCAGTCACGACCTTATAGCAGAGGGAAAATTATTTCTCGTTAATGTTATCATTTCTTTCTGAGTTCCTTGCTTGCCGTTGATACCAGAATTACTTCACTCGAGAACATAAATGTACACATATTGCCTACTTTGATGTCGAGCTACATTTGTTTCAATATTTAAGCAAGTTCAAGTGTTGCGCTATATGAGAAGGGTATCAGAATAAAGTTAAGTGCACATAATGTACAATGTAGATGTACACAGATAGTCTGTAGGTATATATTACCGCCCGCATAAGATGATCCAATCCTTATCCCCAACGCCAGTCCTGATACATCTTATCAACATCTTATGTTTACATGAACAACATCTCTAAAACATGAACGCCCCCCCCCCCCCCCTTGTATGTTTACTGGTAAGACCCATAGAGAACTTTCAATATTAGCCACACGCCATGTCACGTAGTATTAGACTGTATCTCTGTCATAGTGAGAGATTAATGTGAGATTATCCTCCCGGTATCATGTGACCCGTGTTGGCAGAGCCGCTCAGGGCAGGTGGGCTGTCTCTTGATCTAGACACCTGTCAACAATGATTGACCATGCGTGTGAGAGCGTGTGTGTCGGACTGGGTGATGCCTATCTGGTCTTGCAAGAGTCGGGGGGGGAGGGGTGTTGTAGGGGACGGCTTGTCCTCGCCCCCGTCCCATCCACCCCCACCTCCCTCTTAGATACTCGAGGTCGGTGATTTAATACTGATTGTTCTAATGCATCACATTTACTCTGGTCAGTTCTGGAATAACATACCACGTCAAACTAATTACCTTCAAATGATCCGGTCCAACCAATATGTCTAGCAAGGACATTGTCTTCTTCTTCAATAAGACGGGTTTTCCCCCTCCAAATTTGCTCCATATGCAGTGCAAAATACATGTATTTTGATGGCGAAAAAAGTAGAGCAACTATGAATTCGGATCCGTATGTTAAACGTCAACAGCGTAGATGCTGACCAGGAGATGAATCAATGAAAATTATGACGAAGGGATAGTGACATAAATTATCCTTATTGTGTTATACGGATTATGGGGATACGGACTAAAGTTGGTTATGTCTCCTACAAGATCTCACATCCATGTCAGGTTCGTCAACCATTAGACATTGGGTAAAAAACTTCAGGGTTAAAACCAAGTTATATTAATTAGTAGACATTCTAAAAAGCTGTACCATACTCATAGCTGCACTCCCTATAGATAAGCACGACCTGCACACTGGTTGTATTTATCATAACTGTTAGAACTCATTCACCAAGGTAAATGGCTGTGTCGGTAGCGGCTAATATAGCGCACAGTTAACTGCGGACGAGTGGTTGTAGCGGTGAGTCACTTGCGTTGACCTTCTCTGGTGACGAATTCCTGTCCTATCCTATCCAGCTCATCCCTTGTTAGTTATCGGGAGAGGGATCACCCACTGTAGTACTGCTCATTTGTGTTCGTTTCCCCTCATAAAAATAGAAAAACCCAGTCTTCATAATAATAATGCTCATAATAACAATATCGTATGGGCCATGAGAAACCGAGATATCTAAAATGTTGGAGCCGTTTTCTTTTTTAGGATTATTAGCACAGCAAAAATATGAAAATATTATTTGGTTACACTGTAACTTCTTGACAGTAACCGTTTAAGTGAGCTTGAAACTGGGATCAAGCTGCATCACATGTTCTTTGGTCACGTTACGACCAGGGTGGCATCGTAACACTGGTGATTTGCTTGGTGTCAATTTATTGACGGCGGAGACAATATGATTTAGATGATGATGTACAAAAATGTAAAAAAAAAGATGGGTTCAAACAAAGTTTAGGCTAATGATGTTAAAAGTAAAAGTCTAGGGCCTATAGTGCTAATGAGGAAATTTGTTTTGTGATTGTAGAGCTACTTTAATCCATTCTCATCACATCCATTTACTTTCTCTCATATTGATTGTCTTACTTGATGTAAACACTTGTATCCTATATATTGCACCACTGAGCCATGAGTGCTCTAAAAAACTCACTATGGTGAGAAGACGCTCATTACCTAATAAAAAAATAAATAAAGAAATGATCATCTGGGGCTGTCAGGTATCGTTGACATAGGGTAATAACCAAACCAGCGGTTTCACCTAAAGAAAATCCTCAGGCCTTCCTATGGTTAGAACATTTCTAGCATAAAAGCGGCCCTGTCAGGTAGGTTTTGATAGGGAAGTAGATATGTCTTAAATTTCTGTGTTGTAAAAGGTATACATTTTTATCTGATAATGGATTAGTGGGGCCATTATTGGTCCACAACATGTTTAAGTTTACATACTCTGGTGAATATTTTGACAGTTGGGTCATGTAGGGGCTGTCTAATGATGAACGAATTTCTTTTGCTAGTTGGAAGAGAGGTGTGAAATGAAAAAGAAGGAATACAAATCAAACTGACAGGAAACTATTTTGATGTGGCTAAAGCAGTTTGAGGTCCTGTATCTAGCATCAAATATCTAGTGGCGATTAGGGACGTTCAAACCCAAGGGGGCATTGGTATGGAGACATTGAATCTAATTGAATTGAAGCAAGTCTCTCAGGTGTTTCACCTTGCTGCTGTTAGGGCCAGCATAGACAAAATCAACAATGTGAATGGTCACATCGTCGAGACCCTGATGGTCCTTGGAGTTTAAGTGTTTGGCCACTTCATTATCAGGGTGTGTTTTTATGGTTTTGAGAAAATGCACTGCAAAGCATATATCTTCGGTTCACATTTGGGTCGCCCAACTGGATACCATAACTCATACACGTGATGCAGTATTTTTTCTTCTTCTTTTTTTTTAACTGGAAGTGTGGATTAGGTCAATTTCTGAAAACTGTACATTGCTACTGCATTTCCTCTGGTTTGTATTTTTCATTGTAACCTTTTTTGGTACCCAGCTGATTGTCCTATTTCAATGAACTATTTTGGCAACAACTAAGGATCTATTCCAACTAGGGCATGGCGTTTAAAACTAGTTGTACTAATAAACACCTGACGTCCCCCTTAATGACGGTGTAACGGATTTTGAATCTTAAATTCGGTGTATATGTACACTACGGGTCAATAAAGACATTGTGCACCAAAATTGAAAACAAATACAGGGATGTCAGTTGAGTCAAAAATAGATAGAAATATTGGGGACTGTGGGGAGGTATAAACCATCCCTCATATTCATCTCCATAGACTTAACAGGGAATGACTGTATGCCAAGGTTATACTATAAAATATTTATATGCAATGCATGACAAATGAAATTAAAAACATGTGATTGGGTAGGATAAGATCTAAACATCACTCAATTTCATATGATTGTTTAAATGGCATTTGTTGTCTTCTGCTACAGATATCACTCAGGTCTGCTTTGTGATATCTTTCACGCCATATAAATAAACATATGAAATTAAGTGACATTTCTTGATATCATTAGCGTGAATAAGGCTTAACTATCATATTTTTATACAAAGAAAATGAATTTTATATAGTGTAAAATAGAAAAAATTATTTACATGGGAAAATGGAAATCTAATATTACATAAAATGTCCCCGACAATAAAGACATGTTTGACGTTCTTATCAGGTCTACGAAGAATGTAACTGTTCAAAATCAACATGTAAGACAAGTAACATGATACAGGGAGACATCACAGCTTTGTAAAGATTCAATGAGTTACTGCTCATGACCACATAGGAGATATGTACGGTTTACACACTGAGAGACACAAGCCTGACAAGGTGTTTGACAAATCGCTGAAGCCAGATCTAAACCTGACTGCAGCAGGCTCTATGAGGCTCATTAGACTGGGTACAATTAGTCTAGTGCTAACATGGCCTAAAAATCGTATCAAATGGAAAAGCGCCTTACTTTGGTTGTCGAGTATCTCCTCGTACTTCTTGGTCTTGTGACTAGGGCTGATCATGCCGCTTTCAATGAAACGGTTGTCGTCAATGCCGAAGGAGTTTCTTTTTTGGTCCTGCTCAAGCTGTTGGCGATAGGCCACTTGCTGCTTCTCCTGCTGAGCCAAGGTGGCCTGCACGCGTTGTCTCTGCTTCTGGTACTCCTTGTAGAGCTCCGACGATGAGTCCCGAGCATCTGCCTCGGGCTCCGAAGACCGATTCGGGGTGTGCGGCCTCTCTTTCATCTGCTTTGGGGATGAGGACCTTGTGGGTGTCATTGCTCGCGTTTGTGATGTCTGGGTTTTCTCCAATGAGGGCGTCGTTTTAGGGCTCATCGGGCGTGGGGCTTTTCCTCCAGGAAGGGGCGGTTTGGGGAGCGGGCTGCGGGTTGGCGTACTCAGGTCGCGAACGGGGGGCAGAGATTCGATTATGCTACTGTGAGTGTCCAACACCTCCCCGCCTTCGAAAAGCTTATCAACTGATGTCGTCATTGCGTTCTTCTTGCCTGTATTGAGATGGAAACCAGCAAAGGAGCGAGACATAATGCCCATGTCGCCCATACCTCCTCCGGGTTCTCTCCAACCTTGTGAGAGCCCGAACGCCAATCCATCGTACTGTGGGTTCAGGGAGCGAGACATGATGTCCGCCGAGCGTGGTCTGCCCATGGGGATAGCAGAGTGTGGGAACGTCTTGGGTTTAATAGGTGTGACTAGAATCTGTTCTGACCAGGAGGCTTCTAAACATGGTTTCTCCAGCGGTTTCACGTCTACGCTTAGCGACTTTTGCTCGAAAGGACATGAAAATGTATTGTGTGGAATAGCCTGTAACCATGACAACAGACTAAGGTCTGCATCACTAAAACCTGTCCCACTCAACAGTGAAGACAACTTCATGTCCTTACAATCGTACTCGCTACTTGTTGCCTTATGCTGGCAATATTCCACACATGACTCATACAGCACTCCTTTAATAACTAACTGAACTAGCCGGTCGTTTTTAGATTGATGGTGTCTGTCCTCAGATTTACGGTCTAGCTTATCGATGGGTAGAAATTTCTCAACAATTGGTAAAACATCTTTAAAACATTTCACTCTGGCGTTACTTGGATTCCAATTTTGGTATTCCATGTGGTCAGAAAGTCTGGGTAGTGTCAGAAGAAGGCAGAGATTGCTGTAGTCTTCTTTGTTTGGGCACAGTGTTTCCAATGTATTTAGACATTTAACTACTTCATCTACTGTTACCTCATGATTCTGCATGGGCCCTGGTTCTGACTTGATACACAACAGCTCCAAATATTTGTGTTTCATGATGATATATTGGAAGGTTTTTGAGTTGAAGCTCTCCATTCCCTTGAGGGGCTCAATGAAGTCCATCACATCGTCCCACTGGCCATCCAAGATAAGCTGACGCAGGAAAAGCATGTCATCAGAAAACACCCCATTTATAACTCCCGACTCCCGTTCGATGCTAAGCATGGAAATGTTAAGGGAACGATTGTCTAGAAATTCTAGGACCAGCTTCACCACATCTGACTCATTAAACTTGATGTTTGTGCTCGGCATCTTGACGGTTCTCTGCGGGATGAACGTCCCGAAACGATTTGTCAAAGGAAATCGGATATTATGAAGTGTCAAAGATTAGTACACATATATAGAGTTACACTGAAACAATTGCCGGATGCTAACCCATCCGCATGCAAAGTGCCTGGTGCAAATTCCGAAGAAATAAGGGTATGCACAAGCTCCGGCTGTCAGAGAGAAGGTCAAGGCCACAAGATGTTCATGGTGTTGTTACTTTCCTCCGACATCCTCAGACTGTGTTCGCAATGGTTCCGTTTTTTTCGTGATCTCTCCCACGATTTGATCCAAGTCTGCGCCCGTGTGATCCAGGATGACACGCTACACTTCCGTGGTCAAGATATACACAATGTTAGGTCATCGACTTGAATGACACCCAAAAAGATTCTTTATTGACAGTGGCTGTCAATATCCTCCCCGGTCCGCCATAATGAAAACATTTGAAATGTGCGCAGGCCTAGACATGTACCTAATAGCCCCGGTGGACAACCCAGTCGAAATAGTACAGACCTGCTGAGTGTTTAATATCGAGTGTACCGGTACCAAATGGTTGCCAAACTATTACCATCTATGATATCACAAACACGCAAATACTGAAAGTGTCTAAAAAGTAATATTAAATCTCATTGACTTGATGATAGAAATAATAATGAGGTACCGGTATTCATCAAATCAAAATTATGTATTTTATGAACAGGAAAAAAGGGCAACTTATAATCGTGTAGCGCCACCTACCGGTACTTCCAAGCCGGATCGGAGAATGGAAGTCAAATTTGCACACTATCCATATTCTCTACATTATATATGTGAATACAGCTGACCAATTAGATTCTTGGTCATGTTGCTGAAAATAAACACGGCCCTCCATACACACTCCGACATAAAAAAAATTATAGATATTATAATTGCTATTAAAAGGCTGGAGAATACATGACGTTGGCTACATAAGAAATAACCATTACAATAACATATACCGTACCCGATACTCTAGATCTAGATCTATGAGAGAGAGAGAGAGAGAGAGAGAGAGAGAGAGAGAGAGAGAGAGAGAGAGAGAGAGAGAGAGAGAGAGAGAGAGAGAGAGAGAGAGAGAGAGAGAGAGAGAGAGGGATTGGGGAGGAACCTGAGGAATTTTGATAACTTTCTGCATTAATCCAATAATTCACTACACGGACGGTCTTCCATTATTTGGGGAGTAGTACGTATTAGCCCAACATATATTGATATTCTAATAATTCAGTACAGTTACAATATCAAAGTAGTTTTTAATATAGACATGTTATAGCAATATGATATGATATTATATAATACGGAAGATAGGGCCTACAAGATACAGTAGGCACAAATCTGTTCCCTCAATAGCATTCAGACTTTTCAAACTCCCCCTGAGCGCCATTTTACCAGGTGCAATCTTCACATTTAAGTTGAACCCATTCCATATCTTTTTACTTCGATGGAGGCGATTTCTTAAATTTCTCACTACCGGTACCTGTTCTCTCCACCTCAAATTTGAGTTGACTTTAGGACCTGCGGGTAAGTGTTTGACTCACACGTTTCAGTAGATTTCACAGATGGATCACCATACATCGAGATATAACATTTTCTATTGTAGAACATAAGTAATTCAGTCCTCCTCCATTTTAGTGGAGTGACGTGCGTGGAAACAGTAGACCCTATTTTGCAAACTTCACGAAGACAATCACAGAACATCTGAGGGACACGATAGGATATTTCCGATAGTTCAGATAGGTGTATTTCAATTCAATGGCTTCAATGGCTATATAGATTATATATATACGTCAACTCAGTAATTTAGAATATCTATAAACGGATTTTATATATATATATATATATATATATATATATATATATATATATATATATATATATATATATATATATATATATATATATATATATATATATATATATATATATATAGAAACGGAGGGGTTCCATCACTAAAGATCGACGGGTTAATGCTATTTCGAAATCCCGCCGTGCCGTCGTTTTCAATGCAGCTTCTCCCGAGAAATACTCTCGATTAAAGTTCTGAATATCATTTTGGCTTTTTGTTAAGACCTGGCGACAGCGTAGCCTAATTAGAATAAAGCATGAAAATAACAATATCTTTTTTTAGAAACAAATAAATAAACTCTGTATTTCAGAGGAAGTTTTATATGACGTCACTTCCTAGCCTCAAAACAACATGGCGCCCTCCACGCTGAACTTCAACGTCGGTGTTCTGGGCCATGTTGACAGCGGCAAAACGAGTTTAGCAAAAGCCTTGAGTACTGTTGCAAGTACAGCAAGCTTTGATAAGAATCCTCAAAGTAAGGAGAGGGGAATCACTTTAGACTTGGGATTTTCCTCATTCTGCGTTAACGTTCCAGACCATATCAAATCGGCCGGAGCATGGGAACGTCTGCAGTTGACACTTGTGGATTGTCCTGGCCACGCCTCTCTCATCCGAACCATCATCGGTGGCAAGTGTTTTAATGCTGATTCAATTTTGATGTAATTCATGATAAATCATGCATATGAATATAACCCACGTTTTCCGTCCTGTGACAGTAATCTGTTGAAGCTATGACACAAGAATAAGAATTGTCAATGAGTCAGAATGAACTGGAAATTAATTAGTCCGAGACTGGCTCCGACTGTCGAGCGTTGCAGACTATGAATAGTCCGAGAGGCTCTGACTGTGAAGCGGTGCAGACAGTCAGAGAGCAGTCCTATAGAGACCTAGGCTAACTGGTCGACCAAAAATGTACATCTCAGCTCAACAGCCGTTTTCCTTATAAATATAGGTTGAATCTTTCTGATTTTGTGATAGACAGTTTCCTGAGGCAAAATGCAGTAAAATGACAGTAATTTCCTACCTTTGCAGTAGTTCTAAGTAATAGAACAGCCATTGTTTGTAAAGTCCATGTCAATGCATTCTGCAGGCGCCAAAAATAAAAATAAACCTGTTTCAAAAGTGCAGGACATCCTACACAGGGGATTGCCAGGACCAGCTTATCAAATATGGCCGACATGAGGTGGAAGTGTTGAAATGTGGCTAAATGAGTTGTACAAAAAGGCTCCCAAAAGTAACACAAAGTAACAAAACAGAAGTTTTATCATCAAAAAGAAATTATTATGCATCTCTGAAGGTAAGGGAGCATAAACATGCACTGATATTGGCAGGATTACTTAGAACCAGGGACATGCTTTTCTGTACTATGGGAATAAGCGGTTGTGCACTCTGACTGTCCGCTAGGCAGTCAGAGTTTCTCAGACTAACTATGAAGAGACGTCACAAGTTTGAGTCTGAGTTCATTTATGCCACACATTTTTTGGCTCCGAAATGTCACTCGTCGAAATGCGTGGCATAAATGAACTCAAACTCAAACGAGTGGCGTCTAGATTTTATCCAACCCCGTTTCCCTATTTTTTCAGTATCAGAGAGTAGTGGCATAAACAACACTTTATGTCACAACCGTGACATAAACAAATCCCAAGTTAAGCCTATGGCGTTTTTTATTAGGGGTAGGATAAAGTCAGATATAACAATCAGACTGGTCGACCAGATTGGTCGACCTCAGCTCAGCAGCCGTTTTTCTTATAAATATAGATTGAATCTTTCTGATTTTGTGGTAGAGAATTTCCTGAGGTATTATGTAAAATTTAGTAAAATGACAGCAATTTCCAACCTTTGGATTAGTTTTAACTAAATAGAACAGCCAGTGTTTGTAAAATCCATGACAATGCATTCTGCAGGTGCTAAAATTTACAAAATGACGGTTTCAAATGTGCAGTACAGGGTGATTGCTAGGAACCAGTTCATCAAATATGGCCGAGACGAGTTGGAAGTGGTGAAATGTGGTTAAATGAGTTGTAAAAACAGTCCCCCAAGAGTAACACAAAGGAACAAAACAGGAGTTTTATCATCAAAGATGAATTATTATACAGCTCTGAAGGTAAGGGAGCATAAACATGCACTGACATTGACAGGATTACATAGAAACAGGGAACTCTGTACTATGGGAATAAGTGGTTGTGCTCTCCGTCTGTCCACTAGGTAGTCAAAGTTTCTCGGACTAGAAATTATTGTCTTGTTTCCGATCTGGCTGGACACTTCCGGTTCAAAATACCCTCCAATTATGCAAATTCGCCTGATAACAGATTGATCCGCCATCTTGCTGGTGAATTCAAAGCACTGTCATAGTTTAAAATGGCGAAAAACTATACTAATCAACCTTCTGTACATTCTGTACATGTAATAGTTAAAAAAGGGTTATTTACATTATTCAGACATAATTCAAACGTTCAAACTCAAAGAAAATCGGTTGTTTTGACCATTTGTTGACATCACGTTTATAGTTGAAACTAGGGCTACCACATCATCATTTGATCTGAAATTGCCAGGGAAGTCTAATTTTGACCAACAGAAATGCTTCAGAAGTGCTTTAAACATCCTCACACATTAAAAACTATCATAAATGGACGTCTGAACGGTCCCATAGGCTTAGCATTGCATAGGGGCTTCTCCAAAATGGCTGCTCAGGGGCTTCGTTGCGCCACCTACTTCCAGGCCGGATCGCTGCTCGAGTTTATCCTCGAGTCAGCCTGGTAGGAATGTACGACAATTCATACTGAAAACCGAATCGCACTGCTACTCGGATGATTCACACCAGACGTTTCGCACTAAAAATCGAACTAAGTGTTACTACCCCTTGATAATGATAAAATAGTACAACACAAATGTAAATGCAAAGCGCAAAACGTAAAACGCAAAATGTAAACAAACTTTGGGTTGACCTTCTGTAATTCTAACCTCATAACTCCGAAAATACATGTGGTCTACACGCTGGGATCAAATCTGGTAGGTTTCTATTGTGATTTATTGTAAGTGACATGGAAGTATTCATAGATCTTTGCATGGTTGGTTTGTTTGTGTTTTGAACCACTGGCCTAGCAAAACATTAGGCTAGAGACCGCTGAATCTCCACACATATCGTGGGACACCAGTGAGGAATAACACAATCTTGCCAAACTGCTGCGTTGTGATTAAACACAGGGGGTGGAATGTAATTGGATTTTATTGTGGTTTTGTATTTGGATTACTCATAGTTGTCTGTCAGCGGCTTCAACGGCATGAAGTAGTACGAAGCGTTGTAGTTTGTATTGATTTCCAGTGCGAATAGGCTTATTTACAGTGCGAAACGGCCAGTGCGAATGGTCTGATACCCCCTGGGAATGGGTGACGCTACAAACCCCCCTTTTAGCCTTGGGGGCGACCATCTTGAAGAAGCACATACATAATGCTAAGCCTATGGTGGATTCAGACATTCATATCTGATATTATTCTCCAAGTCATCTTGTGACTTCTGGTTTTAAATACCCTCCAAATTTCCTTAACAACGGACATGTCCGGCATCTTGCTGGTGAAAAAAAACTGCTGTCAGAGTGTAAAATGGTGAAAAATAGCTGTTATCTACTCTTTTATGTATAATCTATACATGTAATAGTTAAAATAGGATTGCTTTCATTATCCTATCATTATATCCCATTAGAGTTTATTGCTTTTGAAAACAATATCGCCGCAAGTGCGATGTCGGTTGGCTTTCGAAAATTGAGCTGGTTTTGGGTCTGTCGAGCACTTCCCATGATAGACTCCAAAACAGGCATTCAACCTCTGCCAGCACTGTAACCAACGGATACTACCTGCCTGTTATTGTTCAATACAGGCGGGTACCAGCCAATGGTCAAGCCAATAGTCAAGCATTGCCAGCTCTGCACCCAGGTGGTACCACCTGTTAGTACTACACATGCGACAGCCAGCCATCAACTCTTTTGGCCCATTAAAGGCCAATGTTTCTAATTGAAAATGCGCACTTAGATCTTATCTTTCTAACATATATGGTTGCTAGGTGGCAGTAACATAGGGTATAGCAGTTCACACGTGGCATAGATAAAAAACCATTATCACATTGCTATATATAGGTGGCTTCATGTCCATAGAGGCACATTGTCCATGGTAATATATTCGCCGTCTATGTATTTTATATAGTCTTGTAATACATACGGCATAGGAGCCATCCATTAAGTATCTTATAATGTACGCACAATTTCAGAAAGTTTTGACCCCTAATCCCCTCTCAACCTTGTACACAATAAGACAAAGAAGGGCATACGTAAAATTTCCAACAATTATCGCACCCCCACCCCTTATTGCGTACTTACTTATTGATGGCCCAATATTATTTTCACCAGCCCCGGACCCACCGCGATCTACCCGAGTAGTCTCAAGCGTGTTCCCCCATCCCCTCCCACCCCAAAAGAGAGAAGAAAATCCCGGATGTATGCCCCCAACATTTAACCAGCCGTGAATACATGTGGTCGTTGCCGCCTGCGTCATCTAACCTGCCCCTAGACAGGTCACTCAGATATATTGCCAACAGAGATAGCAGTTCCTATATTCCAAGGAAATCCTTGTTTTTATTTATAGTTTATGAAACAATTGTTTCTTGTGTAAAACAAAGAGAGCATAAATTGGGCCTCATTCACACCGATAAACAGTGGTTCAAATTTCCCCACACACCCCAGCCCCATTCCATGGCCAATAACGATGCGTTTTCCATGTTTTCTCAGTCTCTCTTAAGCATTAAATTCCACATCAACTATATTTCCTATATTTTTCATTACCCCAACTGACATCACTTTTCCAAACAGAAAAAATGGTCACAATATATACTTAAGCAGCTTTATTTTGACAATTTAAACATCTAGCCTTCTCTGACAGAATAATACACACAGTTAGGCAGTGGTGGGAATGTTTTCGACATGGCCAGAAATGAATCATAAGGGAATGAGTATATGTGGTCAAACTCCAGAGACACCAAACTCCAGAAACAGATTGATAAGACGTGGCTAATACACCTCTATGGCAAAAAAAACCCCAAAAAATACAAACTCCAGAAACAAAGAAAGCTGAAAAAGGTTTTGTATGCCACTGAGGAGGCCGCATATTGGGAAGAGACAATGACAAAACAAGATATCCTTATGTCAGAACTCTTTTGGACTCCCTGTAGGGATGCTAGAGGCATTCAATTCTATCGAGATCCAGATACCTGGGACCCGTTTCACTAATATATGCATTTTCGGCTGAGTTGTGGAACTGACACTGCAGCTCTTGCTAGTAAGACATGGATGTGATAGCCAGGGGTCAAGTGGTGCAGTGGTAAACTGACCGAGTAGTGCAGTGACTGTAGTTCATGGTTCGAATAGTATAATAGCTCGCACAAATAAGTTTACCAATAAAGAATTATGAAAATCAACATGGTTAAAACATACATATGGGAATCTTCAGTGCATTTTTTATTTACCTAAATATGTTATAATCTCTTATAAAATATGTTTTAAAATTGTTGTTATGATCAGTACGAGAGTGTAGACCCTATTCTCATGAACAGTGGCACAACAGTGGCAGTAACAACGAAGGGAAATCAACCTCTGAAACGGTTACTACCACTATAGTGACTATTGGTGCCGCTTATGTACAAGGTACCACTCGTTGTTCAAGTATTGAAACGCATACTGCCACTGTGGTGAGACTGAGACCAACAGCAAAATGATTCAACAGTCATGAGAAGTTTCTGCCAAAAAGTGGATTTTCGTTCTTTTTACTGCCAATGTAATATTTGAGATAGATATAAACCCGATTTTAAAGAATTGAGGGGGGTGTTAAGATTAATTATATTAACAGTCACAAATGCCCTCTAGAACATTAGAACAAGCTAAAATTCCAACACTTATTAAAACTGTTAAAATACATTCATTTTATACAGTCCATTTTAAAGGAAAGAGTATAAACATTTGTTGTATATATAAATCCTATATTAGTAAGGTAGTACAAAGTAGGATAGTGATTATAGAACTATAGTATAGAATAAACTCGTGGTGAGGTGGGTGGGTTAAAAAAGAGATACGTCTGTACAGGTAGAAAGCATGAAGCAAACAGGTGTAGGTGACAGGGTCACGTGACCAGTATGTAAATTAGTTGTACAGTACTAGTTTCGTATTCTGACAAGGTAAGAGAGAGAGCGACTCCAGTTTAAATTAATATTAATTTAACAGTTAATTCCAATTATGTTTCTTTGTTACAGGCGCCCAGATCATCGACTTGATGATGTTGGTTATCGATGTTACCAAAGGGATACAGACTCAGACAGCTGAGTGTCTCGTTATCGGTGAAATAACCTGCGGTCAAATGATCGTTGTGCTCAACAAGGTGGACCTACTGGCTGAGGACGTGAAGGCCACAAAGATCGATAAGGTATGCTTCTATAGACGATATGTCGATAAAAATAATGTAGAACATTGCTGGTCAACCAATAAGAAATTACAACGAGATTAATTACCAACTAGTTTACCGTACATTTATTTGTAGACTTGCTCAAGTCTTTGATTATGAACATTCATTAAATGATTAATCACAATCAGGATCAAGTTCATTAAAGTATGTATCCTTCTCTGAATGGCCCATGAATCAAAGACTTGTCCAGTAGAAACAGAATCTCCTGTTTATGGCCCCAGGCCTCTCCCTGTAATCCTACACTTCTAATGATTGTCACAGACCCGACGGATCCGTCGGGCAAAGGTAGAATCGGGCACAGTGGTCGGGTCGGTGTCTTATAGGCTTTACCGATTGTACCAGTCCCTGTATCCCAGCGAGGAGGGTAGACATAAGACGCAGGCACTGGAGCGAGTCTAATTTATTTGTAATAACCAAGCTAACTGAAAGATCCTATCAGACTCGAGCTTTCCGTGAATAATCGGATGTCCACTCCGGCATTTTAAGTAACAAGACTTTATTCCTTTTGTATCTACGTTTCGCCCCTGTCATGGTCTTCGTCAGGACAGGAATGATTGGTAGAGAACTGAACAATATCTATCGTAATGTACTGGTCATCTCATTTTGATGACCACAATCAGAAACCTTAATAAACTGATTGTCCAAATAAGAAAATTCCGTGTCAGTGTTGTAACCATAGTATGATTCGTTAAGAAGGGCCCAATTTGGGTTTCACAAGTTGAACATTATCAGGGTAGAGATGAAATCAAATATATGAAAAAATACTATGTATTTGTAATAGTAGTAAAACATGTTGATACAGGTTTAGTGAACTGAACCAGCTTCATCAGTGTAGTAGACTGCAATATCTCGTCCATTCGTTGTACACATAATTAACTCCATGGGACTAAAATCTATATAGCCTTTGGCCATAAAGATGATATATTATGAATAAATGAATAAACATGACATGAATCGTCAGACAACGCCGCTCGTATACAATTTTTGTAATTCATTACAGATGAGTAAACGTATTCACAAAATGTTGGCGACTACGCGCTTTGCTGGGTGTCGGATCATACCAGTGGCGGCCAGACCAGGGGGTCCCGAGGTAGGTCTACTTTCTATCATGGAGTATTTATTATTCAAATGAATTCATAGATATATCAGCTTTTTCAGGACTTGCATGTACATTTTACAAACGATAAATGTGTATGTGTACTCTCAACCTGCTAGTGAAATAGACAGAAACGCTATTTGACATGATGAACGTTTACCAACAATGAATTAGGTCCAAGTATATTACAATGGGCAAGCGACAAAATGTGAACAACTTTTTAAAAGCACTCCTAAAAGGGCATATTCCACTGGGTAGGCTAAGTCGCACCAGACGGGCGCTGCATGGGCGCTACATGGTCCCGTGACTTGGACAACTTGAAACTGTGTATTTGCCCGGATTTGTAATCTTATAATGGAAGGCCACCTACTTCTAGGTGAATTATATGTGCATTAAAAAGGGGAAAAAACCGCCTGTCAGTTGGGTATGTAGAAACTGTTTCGGTGCAGCAGGGTTTTTTGCTCACCGCCGCAGTTAGCTGATAAAATATCTTTTGCCTTGTAACCGCCTGCAGTGCCTGTACAGCCGCTGCACAGGCGCCGGATGGGCATCTCTATAGGCGTGTTTAATTTACGCCTTGAGGACTGTGGGAAGGAACTGTAATGGTTGACCGAATCTAAAATGAAACAACCAAAACGGCATATATGTGTTTTACAAACTGCAGTATGGATCTATGGCTAACGTGTGTGTTACCAAAATGTCTGTATTTTCCATGGTGAAAAGATAAAGACTTTGGGTGTCCACATGCTGGTCGATGTACTATATGTGCATCTGCGTTACAGAGTGTCTTTATTATGTTACAGGATGGCGATGTATCCTATATACAAATGTATACAGCGTGTTGGATTGGCGTCATTCCGTCGGACTAAAATCTGTCACGTGCTCGTTAGTCGCGTTGTAGCCTCATCGACCTTCTATCCACTTGGCGTTTGTATAACTCGATTATTCTCGCCAATCACCTCTGCTAGCATTACTTCCTCGAAAAATGTTCAGTGTGTACATATGTGTTTATGTATCACAGGGTGGGGACGTGAAGGCTGAGGGTGTTGAGCTGCTGGTCGACACAATCAAGACGATGTGTTACGTACCTGAGCGCGACCCGAACGGCCCGCTCATCTTCTCTGTGGACCATTGCTTCTCTATCCGCGGTCAGGGCACCGTCATGACGGGCACCATGCTCAGCGGCTCCGTGCGTGTCAACGACGTGAGTTTTTTCTACTCTGCCAAGTATATTGCTCTAGATCTAAAATGATATTTTAAGAACACAAGGCAGATAACGTCTTATTGCATACCGAAAGATAGATTCTAAAGATAAATTGTTTTTTTATTTATAGCCAAGGTAGTTCAGCGTATGAGTGTATGTGCTGTTGTACTACTTTGATCTCTTAAACATAGGTTAAAAGATATATTACCCACCTCCATCCTAAAAAGAAATGAAAATTAGTATTGTTTTTTCAGGCTTTCGCCACGATATATGGGTGGTAGTAATATTGCTGATATGCTATAGTAATTACTAGCTGATTCTAAAGGTGATAACTAGCGGCAGTTGTACCCCTTTGAATTGCATCTTTTAACTCTTGCTGTCGGTGATTTTCCAGACTATAGAAATTCCCCATATGAAAGTTACAAAGAAAGTTAAGTCGATGCAGATGTTCAAAGTTCCCGTAGAAAGCGCTCAACAGGTAAGAACTCAGTGATGAAAATAATTTAGTTTCATTTTTCTCATGCTGGGAATTTTCAGTTGTACGAAAATTGATGTTTCAAACACTATTTCGTAACGCTTGTAAAGATTGTTTTTATTGGAGTTGCCTTATACTTCAGTCATACATTCTCCTTGGCAGTCTATGTTGGCACCATTTATTTATGATTGAACTCTTGAATATTAATGAAGAGAAAACAAAAATATATATGCTGCAAAGAAATCCAGTTTCAAAACCTAGAATAACGGATTTTATGTTTGTTTCTATGTCAGTCTTGAAACCTACAATATTGGAACTTTATTTTTCATTCAATGAATCCATATACATGTACAAGTATTTTTGTTTTTAATTCCTCCAGGAGTAAGACACTTAGGGAATTACAGTGTTGTCTAAAGAGAAATCACACCAATTAAGTTTTACTTTATCCTAGGGCGATCGTTTGGGTATATGCGTCACACAGTTCGACCCGAAGCAGCTGGAACGTGGCGTGGTGTGCACCCCGGGAGCTCTCCCTACCATCACGGCCGCGCTCATCTCCGTCCGCAAGATCCCTTACTTCAAAGGTGCCGTAAATACGAAAGCCAAGTTCCACATCACCCTGGGCCATGAGACTCTTATGGGAAAGGCCACCTTCTTCGGCCTTTACAACTCTCAACCTCAATCGGGAAGTGGGGCAGTGGCGGCCGCAGGAGACCCGAAACCGACAGAGCTGGATTTTGATAAGGAGTATTTCTACCAGGAGTCGCTCATTCCGTTGGAGCCTAGCGGTAAATCGGGAGAGAATGAGCAGGTTGAGTTACCGTGTGAGCAGTTCACCTTGTTAGAACTAGAGCGGCCTGTACCATGCGAGAAGAACGCGCTGGTCATCGGGTCGAAGCTGGACACAGATATCCACGCGAACGTATGCCGGCTGGCATTCCACGGCCGTGTGGTACTACAAATCGCCGACCCCAAATACCATGAGACGGTCCTACCGCGCGTTAAAGTCTACAAGAACAAGCAACGGGAGGGAGTGGTAGAGCGAAAGTCGGACGAATACTCGGTTATATGTCGAGGTCTTTTCAAAAAGGAGACCAATATGGATGCTTTCCTTAATCTGAAGGTCTCCTTGTCAACGGGCGAGAAGGGCACCATCGAGGGGAGCTTTGGTCAGAGCGGCAAGTTCAAAGTCAGGATACCTGGTATGTTATATGGATTATCTGTTAAATGTAATTTTCTTTACAATATATATGTCGTTTAGTTTACATTGTAGCAGTTGCTTGGCAAAGTATTTTAATAGAGAGAATAAATACAGCTTAAGTTAGCTAATTATGTTACTCTGGACCGTTGGGAAAGGTTTACTCAAATTGTATAGGGTAATACATGTAACTCTTTACATATATCAGGTGTTGGGAAGTAAAAACCGTAAAGTTTACATCACTAAAAGAGTCCTTCTTGCTTTATTTTATAATTCAATAATATTCTAAATCCAGATTAAATGTAGAATTTCTCCAAACTATCTATTATTGTATATCCTTTTCAAATTTGTCTAAGCCGATTCTTACAATGAAAAGATCTTGAAATTCTCAATAATGTTGCACGTTTTTATCTTAAAGATGGTCTATCGGAGAAGGCATCCAAACTGTTATCGGCAAAGGGAGGAAAGAAAGGAAAGGGCAAAGGGACGGCGCCGGCACCGGAGAGCGCTGAGGCGGACCCCCCTTCTGAGACAATCACATTAACTCTAGCCTTCAAGAAATATATCTTCGACACTAAGAAGAGAATGATCCAGACGTGACACCACAGGCTCCTGTTCTAATTACAAACAGCAGGCCGTGTTTATATTAATCGCAGGGAGAAGTAATTTGTGGGTGTATTCTCTGTTAAGTCTTGCAAATAGAGACAAACCTTGTCTTTGGTATTAGATTTGCATTAAGTATTTTTTAAATGTTTTCTTTCAATCATTAACAGTTGTATCTGATTCCTGGCATTTTGGACATTTTTCTCACACATCACATACCCTTGTTCATGACATATTACATATTTTGTTTATGCATAGAAGATTGCATACCCCTGGAATATGGAATGTCTTTTATCACATTTTTGATGTTCAATGACAGATATTTTCTACAAATATCTATAAGAGGGATTCAAATCGAATCCTAACCCTAAACTGTCATCCCTCTTTTATGTAGGCATATTTTCTTACATTATAATTTGATGGAAAATATAATTTTGAGTCTAAAAGTAAATGTCCACAGTTTTCACTAACCTCCGAGATATTGGCATATAAGCTTGGATACACATTTATCAACTTAGTGAAGTAGCCTGTATTATATATGAAATTAAAGCACTCAAAAATCTGTATCTGAGACTTTTTAATTGAAGGTTCCAGATTTACTGTGTTTTCAATGATGATCAATTGAAGTTTCATTTTTTTTTAGATTATTTAAGAACTAACCTCCGAGATGGCCTCTAAATAAAATATATGGTTAAATTCTCAAAAATATAAAGACACCACAAGAAAGATCCATTAAAATGCAAAAAAAACATATGTAAACTTTTACTGCACTTTATATATTTAAATCTCTAGAAAGCTACAAAGACACAATTACACCTCCGAGATCTACACCTCCGAGACTATTTACACCTCCAAGATGTTAGTTACAACTATAATACACAAGGTGGCGCCACCTTCGCCTTGTTCAGATACTGTGTACGTTTTATGTCATATCTCGGTCAATAATGAACGTAGAAACTCCCTTTAAAGACTAGGAAGTAGCTAAAGACGTGTAGAAAACAGTCTTTAAGTTTATATTTTGATTATCAAAAGGCAACATAGGCTTATTTGCCGTTTTCCGTTATGCATTCTGCCGCGAGTGTGAGACCATCGCCCACCCAGACCATCGTCACTTGTATCATGATATACATTAATCAATGTGTATTATATAGATATCTAAGATATAAAAGTAAGTAGGTATGTTATCTGAAAGTACAATCTGAAATTATAAGCAATGAAAGGTAAAAAACAAATAATGGTATAAAATTTAGAAGGTGTGCCTTGGCAGGGATTCGAACCCACGCCAACTGACATTGACTGGATGATTGAGGCACATGACTTGTCCACTACACCACGTAGTCCTGATGCACCTGGGCGCACAAGACTTGATATATGCTAGAGTCCCCCTCAACAACTGGAAACATTGTCAAAAAGCCCACCCCCCCCCCCCCGCCTTAAAGAATAAATGGTGCTTTAAAAAAAATGGAAACATATCCCACAGCCCTTGGTATATGAATTAGCATAACAGAAAAATAAGTTGGGATGCTATGGAAGTATTCTCTCTCTCTCCCCCCCCCCCCCCAAAAAAAGAAAACAATACAAAAACAGTTGCCTCATCCCATAGAAATCGCAATTGGGGAATAGTTAAATAAATCTCCCCCCCCCCCCCCATGGAAATACTGACAAAATTTGCCCCCCCCCCCCCCCCCACCAAAAAAAGGTGCCCCCTCATGGAATGCCCCCTGATCCCAAAGTCTTCCCTGCTTGGAAATACTTCAGGAGAGAAGGTCCTCCCCTCTGGACCCCCCCCCCCCCATAAAATAAATAATAGCCCTTGAAAATTGTGGAAATAGTGACTCTCCCCCCCCCCCCCCCCCCCAGGAAAAACTCTCTTCTCCCCAAAAGAAATGCTCAACCCTGTCCCTTCTCTTGGAATTACTAAAATGATCACCAACACCCACATCAATACTCATAAACACCAAAAGCTACAACCGCCCATACCAATGATCATCAACACCTGCACCAACACCCAGAAACACCAATAGCAACATCCACCAATACAAACACTGATCAACATTTATCAACACCAACACACACAGCTACACCCACAGCAGCACCCAGGACCCAAACCCCAACCACAACACCAACATTAAAACCCATCAACACCAACAGCAACAGCCATTGATACAAACACCTATCAACACCTATTAACAACAACACCCACATCAACACCCACAGCCAGACCCACCCACCCACATCACCCAACAACGCCATCACACACCAACATTTACTTTGTGATTTTTTCTAAGTTTCTCAAACTAAAACAAATATGGTTGGGGGACTATTTAAAAAAATACATATTTGGTTGTCATGGCAACACAGAAACATTCCATTTTACAATAATTTTAGTTTTAATAGATGTGCCTCAAAAGGACCTTTAATCCTGCCAAATATGAATGGAAAATGAGCAAAAGTAACAAAGTTATCCCGCAAATACCAATTTTATGTGTTTTTAAAGAAATTATTATGTTGCCATGGAAACCAAAATTTACAAAAAAATTATATGTGGTAGCAACCTTTATTGAATTCAACGGAGAACACTACAAAGATTTATCTTGTATAAAACTTATCTGGTTATATTGGGTTGCGAGATTCTGAAGAGATCCTGAAGGAAACGATCATTCTTTCTCATAAGCTGTATTATTAAACAATAATTTGCAGGTCTCAGAGGCTAAAAATGTGAAAAAGTACAAATAATGGATACCATTTTTAAACTACGATAAAATTTTAATCATAAGACTTGACGTTCTAATTTTTTTTCAGAAAGACCACAAAAAAGTTGTAGTTTTTGTAGACGTCGGTACCATATGCAAAGGAGAAATTTCATTTTTTGGTTTTTCACACCATGTAATTGCAAGACTTAACTGAGAATGTACCTGTGATACTGATATTATATTGATTTTAAGATACGCTTGTACACATCAGAATGAAAGGAGATACTCAGAATGGTAATGTTGTCCTTATATATAACTAAACAGTCCTATTCTCTATAACTTGAAATTTGCTGTTCTCTGCTGACACTGGTATGAGAAAGATTTGGCATTTTCTCCCTTTTTTTTTAAATTGATAGGCCTTATCCTAATCATAGATGAGCAAGCTTGAAAATCTGCTTTTCTCTTACATCAGTCGTAATAGACATTTTTTCACAGGCCGGCAGTGCGCCTTTTCTGCATGGTTACGAAATACTTTCGGCCAAACAAGGACCTGACAATGCATTCTTTAGTTTTGGATGACTGAGTTTATGACCGTAATACATCTATAAAACCCATTTAAGATTAATTATAGAGAAAGAACTATGATTCCATCATATTCTATGGTATTCCAGTGGTATTGGGTCAAATATGTAAATCGCCTCAGTCATACTTCAGGTATGCTTTATATAATACAGGAACACCACAAACTGCTGTATAATAATACATAGGCGGGCATGGACATCATACACTTACTTGTCTTTATTGATCAAAAACCCGACAGTCCTCAACTATAAACTTTAAACAGCTCAGACTCGTTATTATAAAACCCTACTTTGTTCCAACATTTATATCTTGTGGAAAACAACAGCCTTGCGCTCACACCCATTCTGGACACTCTAAGTCTTAAAGTATGGAATTGCATTGGCGGGAAGCTTCACTGATCAGTGTTTATCTGGAGGACAGCCTAACTAACCGCTAGGCTGCGCTGAACGGTAAAACAACAATTTTACCTTCCGTCTTTTACACTATGGCTGTTTAGCCTTTCAAAACTAAATATAACTATCTCTCTCACGATTTTAGCCAATCTTCATTGATTGTAATTCACATAAAGATTGCCCAGCTACCATCTGTGTTCAGTTTGTATGTTGATGATGTTTCTGATATGTAATATTGATCGACTTTCCATAAATCGAACCAGATCAAATACGTGCTAAACGTCGGATTGGGTCTTTCTATTTTCATGCACATCTAATTTGTATTCAAATGATCGATGAATAAATGTTACATATTGTGTTTTCTTCCGTATAGCTGTTATAGAGTTGGACACTATATTTGTATTATTCGCTTAAGTCGAGGCTATAGGTTGTTTTTTTATTGGCAAAAAAAAAATTCATATAGAACGACCTGACCAAGCTATACAAATTACAAAACGAGAGGATAATTTAAGGTTCATACGGAACGAGGCATTTATGCCGAATTCTGTACGAACCAATAATTTTTATCGAGTATTGTGGCGTGTACAAACACATGATTGGTCCTTTATATTTACTCTATACCCGAAATCACGGACCTATACTCTATGGATAGGAAACCTGGCTTATCTCTGTGTTTGTTCTGCAATGTGTTCGCCTCGGCTGCATTCAACATCTCCTAGTGGCGTTTATTGGAACTACCAGACTTCTAGTGGTGCCCCTAGTGTCAATGAAGCACAACTTTTGGTTCCCTAGTGGTAAATTTATGAACTAGCATTCTTGACACTTGGGGCCCATACTTCCCCTCTGCCATACTACCCCGCCACCTATAGGCCTACTGTCCCTCCACCATACTGCCCCTCAACTATACTGCCCCTCCACCATACTGTCCCTCAACCATACTGTCCCTCCACTATACTTACCCTCCACCATACTGTCCCTCCACCATACTGTCCCTCCACCATACTGCCCCTCCACCATACTGTTCCCTCTACTATACTGCCCCTCTACTACACTGCCCCTCCACCATACTGCCCCTCTACCATACTGTCCCTCCGCCATACTGCCCCTCTACTATATTGCCCCTCCACCATGCTACCTCTCCACCATACTGCCCCTCTACCATGCTGCCCTTCCACCCTGCTGCCCCTCCATCATACTGCCCCTCCACCATACTGCCCCTCTATCATACTGCCCCTCCACCATACTACCCCTTTCCCATACTGCCCCTCTACTACACTGCCCCTCCACCATACTGCCCCTCCACCATACTGCCCCTCTATCATACTGCCCCTCCACCATACTACCCCTTTCCCATACTGCCCCTCTACTACACTGCCCCTCCACTATACTGCCCCTCCACCATACTGCTCCTCTCCCATACTGCCCCTCCACCATACTGCCCCTTCGCCATACTGCCCCTCTACCATACTGCCCCTCCACTATACTACCCTACATCCTACATCCATACATCCCTACATCCCTACAGCCTACATCCCCACATCCTACATCCCCACATCCATTTATCCTACATCCCTAGATCCTACTTTCCCACATCCCTACATCACTACATGCATGCATCCCCACATCCTACATCCTACATCCATACATCCTACATCCCTTTTTTAAAATTTTTTTTTTTAAAGCTTTTATTTCGGGAAAACATTAACAATGTCACCGGAATCGGCAAAATAGTGCCGTTCTTCCTTCCGGGCCCTAGCACAGTAACGTATAGACTTGGTAGCAAAAACGTATACTGTTACAATCTCCAATGCGTTCAGAGTTTGCTTTACAAACCTTGGTATCAGAGTGGGTGAGTTAATGAGATGAGATGAGGATGGAGAAACTACAGGATAGAGTAGCTTTTATCGTTGAATACTCCTGTGTGCCTATATATTATAGGGAATTTGTACATTACTAAACAATAATGATCAAAACATTTCAGTAATCTGATGCAACCCCATTTGCACCCCTGCATTTTATATAGGGCAGAGGGACTTTCACAAACGCACATATTTGAATATAGATATAGGTGTACATATCAAGTCAGCACATACAGGGACCATTTGCCTATGGTGCTAATTGCATCTTTTTACTAAACATACTGACTTTTAATATATTATTATATACCTGTGGTAGTATATCCTACACATACGGCCCGCTCCTACCCATGTCGTATTTATATCCGTACGACACCTAGGTGACGTACGGGGTATGTATGTGGCGTATGGGGCATGTACGGCGGCGAAATCCAAAATCTCCCCCAGAGGCAAGGTAAAAAAATCGGATATTTTAAGGTATATAATAATAGAGAAACAGGCTGACTGTCTCCGTACGGATAAAATACTTGGTAAAATCGGCGATCAGATGAACCTCTGCCTCCGGCATCGGTTCATCTGATCGCCGATTTTACCGCGTATTTTATCCGTACGGAGACAGTAAGCCTGTTTCTCTATAATACTAATATTTAAATACTCGTCCTGATAAGATTCATATATACAATTATACTTCGGTTGCAGTCACAATCCGATCTTAATCATATACACGTTACAGATCTATTATAAATTATATCGTTACATGTACATTTCAGTTGCAATCACAATCTGAAAGTATAAACAAGAAATTTACCTATATCCTCATTACTGAATTACTGAACAATACCAAGGAGTAATCAAGAGAAGTTATATCACAGGGAGTCCTACGTACTCTCAAGAGAGATTTGTCAGGGGGCCGATAGGCTCGTCCGCACCTCATACGTGCTGAGTTGCTTCCCCCACTGAAACCGCTCTGGTCACACAGTGGGGTGAGGCTCCGTAACAAAACAACTCTAGTGACAACGTGTGGTTGAAGCTGAGAGGAGAGAGGATCTGCCGTATGCCGGCAGGCGCTTTATTTTATAACCAGAGTACATTTAGACGTCACAACGGACGAGTACGTCACATACTCACATACCATTCCTTATACAGACAATAACAGGCGTGGTAGTTGGTTCCAAACATGGTTACATTTTTCCCAATTGGTCACTAGCGGTCACATGTAGGGACAAGACGCTCCCCCAAATATGGATACGTCTTTTCCGTCTAGGGACCTCTATCCCATTTTAAGAAGAAACCGCAAAGATGTTTGCACGTTCCTCCAAGAGGATTCTGACATGTCCCGCCACGTGCAACCTTCATGAGGTAAAACCTCTACATACATAGCATGTACAGAAAGGTAATATATTAGCTTAGCAAAGACAACAATTTTAGGGAAGATAATAGTTTTAGTATTTCTCCCTTTTTATGCACCATAGGTATTTCTCCCTTTTATTTACTACAACTTAAAACCTTATTTCCTACATAGGAAGGATTTAGTATAATTACGGTTTTCTTTAACATATTGATGCATGCGTATACGTTCATCTGAGGAGCGTGAGAAAGCCGGACATGCGAGCAAGGTTCTCACAAACAAGTTGACATGAGTAACGACTTGTTGAGACTGGAGGTGGATACAATACGGATGTGCACGTAGGCACAATCATGCGGAGACAGTAAACTTCCAGAACACGCATCTCTTTCTCACCAGCGACTTTCGCCTCTCCTTTTAAATATAATATATATCCTCCCCGTTTGACCATGTTTAGGAGCCGTGTATATAAAAGGAAATCAAATATATATATATAATATAACCCTTGGCAATATGCTCATGAAGTTATAATGAAAGCAGCATCAGAACTTTGTGGCGCGACCAGTTACCCGTGGTCTTTAAACAAGTTTCTCAGAAAGAAAGAAGTTCTAATAAAAGTGTAACGCTCAATAGCAATAATGTTGAGCGAATCACTGAAGGTGGCCATACGTGACAAGTCTATTGCCAGCCTATCTTCAATCTACCCACAAGTTCTCTCCGAGTTCCTCTGTGAATATCCTTACCTAAGATACGCTCGTATATTACTAATATAGATGAACTTTACAGCTTGATCTCGTACGTGACATTGGCTGACATGGCCGTACGTGACATTGGCATGGCCGTACGTGACAAGATTTATACCAGTACATATACATTTCAGTTGCAGTCACAATCTGAAAAGTGTAAGCAAGAAACTCTCAGGAAGGATTTCAGTAGTTGGGACTAAGTATTCTTGGTAGGGGTAATAAAGGCATCCCCACATCCCTAAATCACTACATCCATACATCCCCACATCCTACATCCCTACATCCTACATCCATACATCCTACATCCCCACATCCCTAAATCACTACATCCATACATCCCCACATCCTTCATCCCCACATCCCTACATCCTACATCTCCACATCCATATATCCATACATCCCCACATCCTACTTCCCCCATCCCTATATAATTACATATGTATAGATGTGGAGATGTGGGGATGTGGGATGTGGGATGTTGGGAAGTAGGATGTGGGGATGTATGGATGTAATGATGTAGGGATGTTGGGATGTGGGGAAGTAGGATGTGGGGATGTATGGGTATATGGATGTGGAGATGTAGGATATAGGGATATAGGATGTATGGATGTGGGGATGTAGGATATATAGATGTGGAGATGGTGGGATGTAGGGATGTGGGAAGTAGGATGTGGGGATGTAGGGATGTAATGATGTAGGGATGTAGTGATTTAGGGATGTGGGGATGTATGGATGTAGTGATTTAGCGATGTGGGGATGTAGGGATGTGAGAAAGTAGGATGTATGGATGTGGAGATGTGGGGATGTAGGATGTGGGTGAGTTTGGGTGACATTAGATGACGGCGCCACTGAGAAATGACTGATTTTTGGTGGTTCACCGGTGAAAAGTCAAAGTTTCAAAAATGTTCCCACTCAATCAGGCCTTTCTAAAGTATTAAGCTGTCTTCCCCAATATAAAAGCTATTCAGAACAGTTGGAATTATATTCCTATCCCTTCTAGGTTTTTCCAAACTTATGGCAGAGTTTGGGTGACTTTAGATGACGGCGCCACCGAGAAATGACTGATTTTCAGGGGTTCACCAGTGAAAAGTCAAAGTTTCAAAAATATTCCCACTCAACCAGGCATTTCTGAAGTATTTAGCTGTCTTCCCCAATATAATACCTATTAAGAACAGTTAAAATCATATTCCTAGCCCTTCTGGGTTTTTCCAAACTTATGGCAGAGTTTGGGTGACTTTAGATGATGGCGTCACAGAGTTTTGACTGATTTTGAGGTGTTCACCAGTGAAAAGTCAAAGTTTCAAAAATGTTCCCACTCAATCAGGCAATTCTGATGTATTTAGCTGTCTTCCCCAATATAATACCTATTCAGAACAGTTACCATTATATTCCTAGCCCTTCTGGGTTTTTCCAAACTTATGGCAGAGTTTGGGTGACTTTAGATGACGGCGCCACCGAGAAATGACTGATTTTCAGGGGTTCACCAGTGCAAAGTCAAAGTTTCAAAAATGTTCCCAGTCAATCAGGCCTTTCTAAAGTATTTAGCTGTCTTCCCCAATGTAATACCTATTCAGAACAGTTAACATTATATTCCTAGCCCTTCTGGATTTTTCCAAACTTATGGCAGAGTTTGGGTGACTTTAGATGGGGGCGCCACAGAGAAATGACTGATTTTGGGGGTTCACCTGTGAAAAGTCAAAGTCAAACTTTTGAAAATATTACCCATCTAGCAGGCCTTAATGAACTATTTGTTGGTCGATTCCAGCTAAGTTCCTACAGAGAACAGTTGTCTTTATGGCTCTAGGTGGTCTGGGAGTTTCCAAACAATTGGCACAAATTGGGTTACTTTAGCTCTGAGCGCCCCTGAAAAATCAGTCATTTTCACATGGTCAGCCACAGAAAGTCAAACTTTTGAAAATATTACCCATCTAGCAGGCCTTAATGAACTATTTGTTGGTCGATTCCAGCTAAGTTCCTACAGAGAACAGTTGTCTTTATGGCTCTAGGTGGTCTGGGAGTTTCCAAACAATTGGCACAAATTGGGTGACTTTAGCTCTGAGCGCCCCTGAGAAATCAGTCATTTTCACATGGTCAGCCACAGAAAGTCAAACTTTTGAAAATATTACCCATCTAGCAGGCCTTAATGAACTATTTGTTGGTCGATTCCAGCTAAGTTCCTACAGAGAACAGTTGTCTTTATGGCTCTAGGTGGTCTGGGAGTTTCCAAACAATTGGCACAAATTGGGTGACTTTAGCTCTGAGCGCCCCTGAGAAATCAGTCATTTTCACATGGTCAGCCACAGAAAGTCAAACTTTTGAAAATATTACCCATCTAGCAGGCCTTAATGAACTATTTGTTGGTCGATTCCAGCTAAGTTCCTACAGAGAACAGTTGTCTTTATGGCTCTAGGTGGTCTGGGAGTTTCCAAACAATTGGCACAAATTGGGTGACTTTAGCTCTGAGCGCCCCTGAGAAATCAGTCATTTTCACATGGTCAGCCACAGAAAGTCAAACTTTTGAAAATATTACCCATCTAGCAGGCCTTAATTACCTATTTGTTGGTCGATTCCAGCTATGTTCCTACACAGAACAGTTGTCTTTATGGCCCTAGGTGTGCTGGGGGTTTCCAAACAATTGGCACAAATTGGGTGACTTTAGCTCTGAGCGCCCCTGAGAAATCAGTCATTTTCACATGGTCAGCCACAGAAAGTCAAACTTTTGAAAATATTACCCATCTAGCAAGCCTTAATTAACTATTTGTTGGTCGATTCCAGCTATGTTCCTACACAGAACAGTTGTTTTTATGGTCCTAGGTGTGCTGGGAGTTTCTAAACAATTGGCACAAATAGGGTAACTTTACCTCACAGCATCCCTGAGAAATCAGTCATTTTCACATGGTCAGCCACAGAAAGTCAAAGTTTTGAAAATATACCCCACCTAGCAAGCCTTAATAAACTATTTGTTGGTCGATTCCAGCTATGTTCCTACACAGAACCTAACCCTAACCCTAGGTCATCCAAGTCTATGGTTATGGTTATGCTGCTCCTACCGGCCGCAACAGTGACGATCCTAGTGGCGAAATATTGAACTAACGCCAAATGACCGTATCGCCGACTAGCGGCCGTTTTCGGAACCCTAACAATGCCGAGGCACTCATAGATACGCCAGGTGCCGGTCGTTTCTAATCCAGGTCTTTCAAGTCCGTGCCGAAATTAATAAAAATAATTATTTGATAGATAATTTGGCCCAACATCTAAAACTTAAGTTGAACCCTAGGGAACACTGTTCCGTACAGTATTTCTACGTCATATGGCGAAATGGTACGTATTTACTGTATATATGGCATGTGTATATTGTAAAGATATGCTTGAGTATATCTGACTATAAACCCAGGTGGCGCCACTGACGGCCAACCACGCTACTGGCGCTACAAGCGTCACCTCTGTAAGGTACGGATCACACACGCAGGTGAAGCGTCACTCACCTGCCAAATTTATTATTTTTCTTTTAAAGGCGCATTTTTCAGCGCCTAATAGATATATATACACGCCCGAACACAGTCTTCTTATTATGTACTATTATATATCCATTATTATTCAATTATCATCACTATATAATATCTTTTTATTATCATAAGATTAAAACGAATCCGGTTTTGATTTTATCCTACCCTATCTCCTCGATTTTGGAATATTACGTGATAACAATGCTATATTCCACTAGTGGCATATAAAACTCCGTATGCCAGTCAGCGTGGCATACGGAAACCCAATGTTAAGCCTATGGGATTTTATATTAGGGGTAGGATAATATATAGATATATTGTGTAATTATCATCCGTCCAAGACAGCTAGTTTATATATATATATATATGTAAAACATATAACTTCAGGTATATGCATTTATAAAGGAACGTAGGCGCCACCTGTAGTCTACTTCCCCAATCAACACACCACCACTAGCGCCTGCGAGCGCACGTACGGGTCATACCACTACTCACCTGTCACCCGAACCTGAAAGACGTATACTACACTACTACTACCACAGCTAACCTTTTCTATGTGGCGTCTGTTCAGTCTGCTATTGATCATGGTGGTCTGCGATCTATGTGGGACTTCTTATGATGGTCGAAGAAGGACTTGCCCCACTTGCGAAGGCCCCGAAGGTTTGGATCAAGAAAATGCACCTATCGATAGAACTTCAGGCGAGCTGAAATCTACAGGTGCCGAGAGCGACGCATCAGGCGGTGCAGTGTCAAGCGCACCTATCAGCGGCACTACAGGTGAGATCAAAGACCAGGACAATTTCTCCAGACTAAAGAAAGAGAATGCCTTTTTTAAGTCTGAGATTTTGAATATGCGTTCCGAGATGTCAGCACTGATGTCCATGATGGCGGAACTCAAGATGTCAGTAGTTTCCACAAAGGGAAACCAAGATGGCGTCCCTAAACGGCGGGAAACCCAGGAAGGCGAATTCCAACGAGTTATGAGTTATATGCTGGAGGTAATTGAGTTATGCTGGAGGTAATTGATCCGTTTCAGCGGTCGTGCCCAAAAACGATGATTGGCGTTGATAATCGTCTTCTCGGGTTTCCCGCCGTTTGGGACCGCCATCTTGGACCCCTTTGGACGAGACGACCGACATCTTGAGTTCCGCCATCATAGACATCAAGGCTGACATTTCAGATCGCATGTTCAAGATTTCAGACTTAAAAAAGGCATTTTCCTTCTTTAGTCTAGACACGGACTTGGATGACGGAGATATAGGTCCGTGGTCTAGAAAAGTCGTCTTGTTCCCCCATTCTACCGTCAGTCCCGCCGACCGGTGCACTGCCAACTGCACCGCCTGGTGCAGCGCGATCAGCGTCTGTAGATTTCGTTTCACCCGAAATTTTTCCAGTAGCTTTGTCTTCCGAATCAGGACCTTCCGGGCCTTCACATTGAGGGCAACTCCTTCTTCGGCCATCGTACGAAGTTCCGCAGAGATCACAGACCACCATGATCAAAAGCAAATAAAACAAGCGCCACATTGAAAACCGTAGGTATAGCCGTAGCCGTACTACCGCATACGTCTTTCAGGGTTGGCTGACAGGTGTGGAATGCGTCAGGTCCCCGTTTTCGCGCTCGCAGGTGTACACTGGCCACCCGAGCTACACTACGTTAGCTCTGGTCACGTTGAATTGAGAGGGGCCTTGAACTGGCATGGTAGCGGGTAAAGGAAGATCACTCTAGCTATTTTTCGTATCTATTTTTACTCTGTGCTGTCAGTTGTAACTCTGGTTGTAACTGGTTCCTCTGGTTCCTCTGATTGTAATGAATCCTGGGTTCTTACCCTGGAAGTCACTTTTCTATGTTCTCATCTTCTTTTAGGTGTAGTTTTGATAAAATGACCACAGATATAAGGTTCTTTATCAATTCATTAACATATGGATATTTCTTCGCAAATATTTAGGATCTCAGAATCTGTGTAGAGCAAACATGTGTGGTCTGAGAGTGAGAATCCGTGGACACGTCCATGTGTTAACGTTACCAACCTCTTAGTTGAAACGTAGTGTAGACAGAGGTGGCGGCCAATCTATCGCAGGTGCTGGTGGTGGTGTGGTAATAGGAGAATTAGACAGGTGGCGCCTACGTATTTCTCCGCGTCTCCACAAAGAGGGAGAAATGGGAAAAGTTTTTATAAACCACATATGGAAATAAAGACATAGTGAATGTGACTGAATTACATCTGTTCTTTAACAGTTTGTTTTCGGACGAGGCTAGATCTCGATCTGTACACTAGAGCAGCAACCTGTCAGTTCAACGGTTCTATTTATAGCTTAGTACCGTGTGACCCCTCTCGGCTAATCAGAACGACATCGGGCTGGTGATGCGTTGTTTATATGTTGCCAGGGCATCGAACGAGGGTTGACAACAGTGTCGACAACTTTATCTGTCTTAACAGGAGCGTGGTAACCAGCTCAGCGTGAGTTGATTTTGAACTTTCGGACAGTAAATGGTATCTAGGATACTTTGGGTATGTCTGTAGTGTGATTGGAAAAATATTCCCAATGTATGAGTTCAATATAATAGGGGATTGATTATATGACTCAGTGTGAGGGTCTTCAAATTTTATTAAACTAGCATGGTACCCAGGGGTTCGAAGGTCCTCTGTGGCTATAAAAGTGTGTGGTTACCACCCACTCCTGACACTTTGATTATTAGAAAAATTTGTGAACACGGCTATATGGTCATCAGCGGGTACCCGGACGAGTCCATATTGTTCCAAGAGATCACTCACAGGGGATCAGCCTTTGAATCCAGCTGAACTCTAAGAAGTACGAAGGTAGCGGCCTTTGTAAAAATGTTGCTCAATAGCTTGGTCAAAAATACTCAGCTTCTTCTTTCCGCTCTGAACAGATTCCATTCACCCATACTAACCATGCCTCTATATAGTATTAAACGATAACCCTTATACAAGTCAAGGTACAGAAAAGGGTCCTAGTTAACAGGCCCCTGGTCTATAAAGTATTTACTGATGAAAAGAAAATAGGCGAAACAAAACGACTGGCCTGTGATCAATATGTTTATTACATAGTACATACGGTCTTTTGGTTTGTCATTTAAAGGAGATACATGATGCTTTATAATGCTACACAACAGAGACAGTCTGCTTAGGGTGAACATATTATGTCGGCCCACGGCCCCTACCCCTGTATTGTAAATAAACACCTCTGGGGCATATTCAAATATACATATATACACAAACATACTATACGTACAAAAATGCAAGCTTTATCTATATCAGATTCTTAACACACACAACCACACCATGGTCATTTCTTCCTGTAGTGGTATTAAGCACTCACTCTGGTACATGGAAAGTTAACGGTTGTAAGCTGGGGTGGGAAATTTAGGGATCGATGGCAGGGTGTTGGGACTGGTTGAGAGTGGGGTCAGGGTGGCAGGTAGGGTATGGGCGGGGATACAGGTGGCACATAGTGAAAGGAATTGAGCAGGGACTCAGGGCTTAGGGAGAGGGCAGGAGTACAGGTGATTTACTAATGACCAAGATGAGTTTGCTATAGTGTCTAGAATCCACATTTTGTCCCCGTGAGAAAACATGGACGCTGTTCTCACAACCACGGAAAGGACAATAGTGCTCAGGCTAGACTTCCCCAAGCATATTCCTCATCTAGTATAATAACACCATAATGACCAAGACTCGGACGAGAGATTGGTAAGCCGACCAACCTTCGGAGTTTTCTTTTTGTTGCCTCACACTCATTTGAATACACATTGGTACAACCGATATCAAAATGGGTTTCTTTCTGGAAACGCTGAGATGGATTGTGCTTGAATCAATCCGTGCGGCAAGTTACATCTAAAGACAAGCCGTCCATGACCAGAGGCATGGGTCGTAGCAGAAAGAAAACGTCATAGAATACTGCTTTTTACCAGTAGAGTAGCATTGAGAATCCAAAGAGATATGAAAAGCTTCGAGTCCATATTCCGTGGGAAAAGTAGGAAGTTTACGTAAAAATCATGTGTAGTGTATTATAAACAAAGGATATATGACGGCTTCGAAGACCGCAATAATATAAATAGCATATGAGCACTTTTACAAATATCAGATATGCACACATTCTTCCATGTACAAATATGGACCGCAATATTCGATTTTGGACTGAACTTAACTATTGGCAATCATGGACAACCGGGCCAAACACTACACTGTATTCAATTTAGCCTTCCAGTATATATACAAAAATATCCAGAATATTTATATGTATTTACACCTATAAAATAATAAGTGAAAGGCAACATCGTTGGCGACGTCACAGATTGTCCAATCACAGTAGTCCTGAAAATTCTGCTACTTCACTAAAATCACTTCTATTTTGTTAACATATCTCAAATAAATATGCTTTCATCAATTTCCTCGCTAAGGATAGAAAAGGAAACTACATTAGTCCAACCAATAATATTTTTTGAGAGTAATATAATTTCGATATATAATGGATTCCGTTTACTTTTCTACTTCAAAATATTTTCGCCCTGAAGAACTTTGAAAAAAATGTATTCGTCTGAAATTATAGTCCACATAGGACTTTTTACCTTTCTCTGATCTTCTCTAGTCCTTGGGAGTTTTAGGGTGATTTCTTACTTTCAGTATTTAGAATATAAAGTAACACTATATAAAAGTACTCTGGAATTAACACCCTTTTCCTCTTCACTCTGACCCCGTCCACTCGCCACTCATTCAGAACTGATAGATGCACCAACATTTACATGACAATGCCCACATTACAGAAAACATACAAACTATACTTCTCACAGATTATTAAGCAGTAAGCGGTCGTAAGGCTTAGCTCTCACATCAGTGTTGTACTGCGCTGACTAGTCGCCACTCACAGCTATCGCCAGCCGGCAGTGTGTACCAGCCGTAAACAGCCGCCCACATGAAATTACAACCATCGATAGGACAGGACGACCACTCTCTGTACATTTGCAAGCAAATAAAAAACATACATAAAGACTAGTACGTGCGCCCTAACATGACGATTTGTGAAGAACTTCCTTCTCTCCATTAGGCCATCGTGGACAACATCACAAATTCTACACACTAACTGCCATGGTTTTTCTATCACGGTTGGTTGCTATGGCAACTGAGTTTATTCGCCCCTACCCACTCCCGAACCCGTTGACCCCATCTCTGTCCATCCCGGTTCCCAGCCCGCCCACGTCTGCGTGACTGGTGTAAGTATTCAAAGTCCCCCCCAATAAGCAGTGCGCTGGTTCTCATCTATATCCTGGACAACAGAAGGAACAGCAAAACGCAATTTTCTTCTCATATTCACATTCAGCAGAAACATAACGACCTGTGCTCAAAACAAAGGTTGACATAATATCATAGGGAAGGTAGGTTTTTCCGTTAAGGTGAGTAACCCCGCAGTAGCTTGAGCCTGAACACTCGTTAATTTCTTTAGCCCATCTCTACACAATGTGAAGACATCTCAGCCACCTTTGGGTCAACAACCCAAGGATAGGACAAGGTGGTATACATGAAGACAACAGAATACATACATACACATATCCGTCCGTCTTTTGGCACACGAGACTCGCTTTAGTGCTGTGTGCACAGAGAATGGTTCATGAGCGGATAATCACGTCACACTATTATAGGATTACTTGTACTGTGTTGATGGCATGGAGACCATCTTGTTGACGACGTTATTGCAAAAACACAGCGGGAACTGTACATCAGAGGGAGCACACATCCCAGGACACACACATTTCAGTAGAGTAGCAGCACAGAGTCTGTAAAAGACCCAGATATTTACTGAAAGAAAAATAGTGGAAAGCAGTAGCGGGTAGCAGCGTGTGAACCGTCAGTGAAAGGTAGCAACGTCCATTGTACATGCTTGAATAATCTTTAACTTTAAAAAAAATATCGAATCAAACAGTTTTAACGTAAGTGGCAACATTTTATAGCGATATTTGGGAAGTGGTTAGAGGCAGATATTCTCTACTTGCCCCATTTATGACGAGTTAAATGAGAATTTCAGAATAACTGTAGCTGCATGAAGACCGGTTACAGACATCAGTGCGTGCAGCGTTGACAGACCGTGGTCCCCGCACCAATGCGTACCCCTCACACTCATTACAAGCCCCGTGAACACTAGCAATAACTTATCATCTCCCACCCACAGACCCCATGTTCCACAGAAATCAACAGAGCACACTAACTACACAGGTTGCAATGGGGTTAACATGTAACCTTGGTGAATTCTCTTGCATTCTGTCGCTCTTAGTAAGTGAAAACGGCTGTTTGTTATCATCACACATATTACCTAAATTGAGCCGTAAAAGTTATCAAAAATCTACGATCGATTACGGTGCCTTTACAAATAATTCATATAAAACAGGGTAATTAGCGAAATTAACACGGCATAGCACTCGACAGGATTGCAGTGAAGAATTTTCATTTGCCTTAAATGTTTGTGAAGTGAGATTGCCTAAGTTCATCATAATTATCTAACAGAGTCCCCTGTGTTCCTCTGGGACCCGTGCCTGAAGTAAGAAAATGTCTGGGGGTACATAATAATGAGTTCAACATTGATTTCCAGTTAAATGATCGCATGAAATAATGATCACAACGGTCCTTCCATGTAAGACTTGGCCAACCATCCGGCCTTGTATTCTGAGCACCTCTTCAAGTGTTTCGCGGCGTTGTTTTCATACATGTCATATATACTTCTCGCTCCAACTCCTCTGGTTCATCATTTCACTTTGAGCCGCCGCCCAACATCCAGTTTCTCCGACCAATCTCCTCGCACTCAAACCCCGACAAAGTCGCTCTCACTCAACGTGAGGTCAGTCTCTCTCCTAGCTCTATCTCGACGGGCAGGCAGGCAGGCAGGCAGGCAGGCAGGCGGGGGGAGTCCTACGTGGACTGTTTTCCTTGTGTCTCATTACGTATCTTGGTATTACATATGTACACAATTTGTTTATGACACAAGTTATCGCGTGAACCGATTATTTATAAAACCTGTTATTTTAAGTGAAATGAGGGCAGAATCCTGATGCTTGCCTATACTGAATTCACCCGCTCGTAGTTACTTGGACTTCCGCGAGGTACCTCGTGTCATAGCAGCCCACCAGATGGCGCAAGGCCCTGGCTGTCACCTGTGGGGACCACTGGCCAACGCCCGGCCAGAGGACACGCGTTGGCACGCCGACCGCAAGGCCGTTAGCACTTTGTTTAAAGCCGCCTTGTGAGTCATGGATAATAGGAGTGCACGTTCACATGGTTCCTTCTTCAGCACCAGTCCGCCATGTAATCAAAGTCCTTAAACAGAGTCTGTTCCTCAGCACCGAGCGGCCTCCGGTCCTTGGGCGGCGTGAGAATAGCCCGCTCCGTTGTGAACTCTTCGTCGAAGTTACTCACGTCTTCTGGATGGCGCTGTGAGGAAATGAATAGAAACCATTGTATATCGACATCTAACAAAACTCAGTACGAGTTACTGATACCACTGGTATTTTTTGTTTAGATTCCCTTTGGTGTTAAGGACCTTAGATTTATTTTAGACCCTAGTGATTTCACCAAGCGTGGTTGTTTCCACCACGTCTACGGCAACAGAATGATTGTAAAAACACTAAAGCATGGTTATACTAACGTTCTATTATCATCATAGTGATATTTTACATTTACATTGCGGTAAGTACCTGTCACATATAGTAAACTTACCACGGTGGGAACAAATGGTGGCTTCACTTTCCTCATCAGCAATTCTTCCCAGCCGATGTTCTGCAATAAACAATCCAATAAGTTATCAGCTGAACTGGGAATTATCAAATGAATATCTATTTCTAGAGACTGCCAACTTTATTCCAGATACATTTAAGCTTCGTAATACAAGGCCGTAAAATTTCAATATTTGCAATCACATTTAATAGTTTATAAATAATTGCATTGAAGCTGTAAACCATAGAGATACTTAGATTTGTACTCACTCGGAAGAAGGCCTGTTTCTTTACGTCCTCCGCGTCCCGCTCACTAGACCCCAGTCTCCGCTCAGGATTCCGTCGTAATAACTACACCAAAGACAACACAAATATCAACCAAGGATATATAAAGGAGAGGATACTTTTTTAGTAAGTGCAAGGCATATCGAGTTTGTTTGTTTGTGGTTTAACATCCCAGGGTATATAGGGACTATCAATGATTTAGCTTTTCACTTTCATAGACTTATTTCAGTCAATTCTTTTCAATTTTTTCAAATATTTTATATACAATCAAAAATATTTGCCTCTTTCAAAAACATGATGATATCCTTCTTTGGAATAGTTTCAAACAATATTTTCATGTTGTTACTTTTTTCCCCAGTCCTTTCTTCTATTTTCTTGTACCCTTTTACAGTTCAGCAGGATATGCTGAACAGTATTGGTACATTGCATGCTTGGCATAATGGGGAATTTTCCCCTTTCAGGAGATACTTGTGTGCAAGTCTGGAGTGACCTATTTTCAGACGGGTCAACTTTACCTGTTCACTACGACTTAATCCCCTTCCCCAGTTTCTCTTCCCATTCACAGTTTAGTGAATGGTATGCAGTTTTTCTCATTTGCTTTTTCCAATTAGATTGCCATTTTTTCATTGTCAATTCTCTTATTGGAGCTGTCATATCCATGTGTGGAATTTTCGCTGTACCAGGATGCAACTTCAGAGCTTTCTTTGCTGCTCTGTCTGCCTCTTCATTTCCGTCAATTCCTATGTGGCTTGGTAGCCAGCATAGAACTATGTCCTCTAGGCATGGTGTAAATGATACAAAAACGTTTTTTCACTCTTCATTCCAAGTTTGGGGGTTCATTACATCTTAATTCTTTTTCAATTTAGTACAACACAATTGATCTGACATACTTTTCAGAACTAGGTCGACAAAATAAAGGCTATGGGGAAATGTCGAAGTTCTATTCATGGTCACGACAAGATGTCACTTGACCGCCACAGCCACTCATTCATAAACTCCACATCATCACAAAATAAAAGCTATGGGGACTGAAAGATATCTGAATATAGATTAGCTATGGCTTGTTCATTGATGACTCGATGGTGATATTTCCTGTGATATTATAACTTTTACTTATTCCACCTTAAACATCGAGGTAGGGCGCCTCTGGCACGGTGTCTAGTTACAACCCAACTCACCCGTCTCATGATGGCGATCGCCTCCGTGGACAAGAAGCGCGGGTAGCGCACCTCCTCGTTGACGATACAGTCAAACACCTCCTCCTCGTCATCGCCCGGAAACGGCGACTGGAACACACAAGTCAAACGCATCCCTCAATCAATATAAATCAATAATTTTGTAGTTTTTTAGCAGGTCCTTAAAAAGCCATGTCAAATCTTAAGCAGAATCTAAAGTAAACAGCTCTATCCAGTGAGTTTTATGCTTTCTTGTCATGAGCCCAGATTATGCCCCAGTAAGTTTCGACCAAGGTCCGCGCTCGATGATAGGGACAAAATGCTGCAGAGATGCCCGTACAGACTCAATGCTTTCTATGTTTATTATAGTAAAGTCAAAACTTTTTATTTTGCATGGATGGTCTAGAAAGTCGAGAGCGAGTAATCCTGTGTGAAAATTTTCATTTGCACAATATAATTTGACCATGATATATGAATAAACATGCTGTCAGGAGTAATACTCATTCTCACCTCTCCAACGAGCATCTCAAAGATGAGCACGCCGAGCCCCCACCAGTCGACGGCGCGCGTGTACGACGTCTCCGTGAGCACCTCGGGCGCCAGGAACTCGGGCGTGCCGCAGAACGTGGTCGTCCGGTCCCCGTAACCCATGCCCTCCTTACACAAACCGAAGTCTGCGATCTTCAGGTAGCCCTCCGTGTCCAACAACAGATTGTCCAGTTTCAGGTCCCTGTTTTCGGGGTATGGAAAGCACAAAGTGTCAGTTGGTTCATATGGTAAAATAGAGATTTGTTTTATTCGTCTAAGAAATTATTTTTGGAAGGGTAGGGGTGAGCAATCTTCTCTCTCTCTCTCTCTTTTAATTGCAGCGACAGTTGCTGCCACAAGTGTTTTCGTGTATTATATCTGAACATTTCATAATTGTAGTCAAATCTATTGTATATCACGTAAAACCCAACAAAACTGACATGCATATGCTGTTAAATTGCATTTTGATAGGATCAGATTGAAATCTAGACAAATTCGCCACAGTGCTGTGGTTAAGCTTTCCCCAAAGGATGTCCCAACTAATATAATATTGACGGTATACACTTAGATAACTTCGGTAAAAAATTATAGGCGTTTCCTGTAATATGGGATCACCGTGGTAGGATAGAATGTCTAAACAATACTATGACTACAATATTAGGGGAAGAAGCACTGACCGGTAGACGATGTTCTTCTCGTGTAGGTACTGCAGGCCAAGCACGACGCAGGCAGCGTAGAAGACGGACCGCGTCTCGGAGAAAACATCACTGTGAATGTGCATCATCAGGTCGCCACCACACGCGTACTCCATCACGAAGCATACATGTTCCTGGGGACAAACAGTCAGATTGTTGATTACCCATCAAACTCAAAACCATGAGGCACAAATTCTTTTCTCATGTTCTAATGGTCAATTAACAAAAACATGTTTTCCAAGTTTTACATTACACGATACACAACCGAAATGATTTAAAATTTTGCCAGGAGCTTCGAAGAACTGGGTATTTACAAATTAATACGTTCCAACTTCACGTTTTATACGGTCAAACATAAGTGGACGAACCTCAGTTTGGAAACAGGCAAAGAGGTTGACGAGGAATGGGTGACGCATGGAGTTGGCCACCTCGAAGATGCGTTTCTCGGACATGAGACTTTCCACCTCGTCCCTGGCGATGATGTCGCCCTTCTTGAGCGCTTTGATGGCGAACATCTCGTTGGTGGTCTTGTACTCTGACAGCAGCACTTTGCCAAAGTGGCCTCGTCCCAGCACGGCGATGGCGCGGAAGTCGTCCATGCAGATGAGCGGTCCCAGCGTACTAGGGTTTTATACAAACAAAAGTTTAAATATATACATCTGTGGTATAGGGTATGCACTCAAGTCAATCCAGTCAGAAATAGCCAGTATCCTCTAGTTTACAGTTTTCCGTAGTCCCCGGCTGCAGCTTTTGCTACCTTGAATTTGTTTCACCCGTATCATGTTCATCTGCATACTTGCGTTGATGAATATATTGCTACAATTTTCCTATCTATTATATAGTAAAACGGTAAAAGATGAAACAGTGCAACCACCCTAATGGTCCTGATTAGGATGGCCTGGTCATGAGGGCGTAATACTTTTCTCAGTTTTATATCTCTACATCTGTGGTTGGGAAGATGAGCTTAAATTGAACCATAGAACTTTTCAAAGTGAATTCAATTACGACACATCCAGTGGATTTCTATCATTAGGGAAAGTATGTCAGTATTGAGGTTTTAACAAGCCCCGTCGTATAATTCAATACATTGTAATATACTCGTCAGCCTACATCCGGCACCAACATGAAGCGGAGGTCTACCTTTTCTCGGGCGGCGTGGGCTGGCGGTGGGCACTTGTTAACGACGGTTTGGGCGGCACGGGCGGCGGCGAGTGGCGACGTGGCGCCGGCGTCGGTCGGTACGGCGACGGGTCCAGGTCGATGAAGGCTGAACTGTCTGCTGACGGGTCGTCCGGCAGGAAGTCAAATGCCGAGATGGCATCCTGGAAAAGAGTGTAATACGTTATGATGACTGAAGTAAATAAAACACACTAACTAGTAGTTGCATACCAAATGATATTTAATCTAGATTATTTCCTTGATAGAAATGGGATAGGACGTTCTTTCCTATATAATTTCCGAAGTTTTATAATATTGCAATATGCATTTTAAAGGAACGAAAAGATTACAACTTTATGAAACAAGAAACGATCTTTCTGCAGGCAGTTATAGTTAGGATATAGTTATATACTACCATATCGTTAAATCTGTCAGTCCATAGCGATTAGTAGTAGTAAGCACTATTCTTTGCAATTGGTAAGCAATACTTCAATCATTATCAACTATCACAGGTCTATTGGTAGAAAAGAAGGTGCCACTTGGAGCTGTAGTCATCGAACGGTGGAGTATCGAATGGTAACAACAGAAGAGAGAGGCATACGTTTCCAGACCACTGAACATGAGGTCAGCATGCAGAACACGGTTAGTTATGGGACACTGGACCCCGTGAAGGTTTGCTGTGGCAGAAATTCACTGTTAAACATATCACCAGCCACCACGAAAGTTTCGAAGACGAAACCGGTCGTAGACATGCTAGAGTTGAAACAGTCTCCTCGAATGGCGAATGAGACCCGAGCGCATTCTTAACTCATACTCATTTGCCACCTGGCGTTAGACACAGGAGTTAATATGGTGACTCCTGGTGCCCCTATACCGTCACCGATAGAACTAATAAGGCTAGAGTTGTAAGAAGGCATTCAAGTAGTTCGGTTTCTATCTCTACCAGCAGAGTTTTATTTTTGTTAATGTTGAAATATCAAGACTTGGCAGCTAGGTCTGTGATATTACATCTCTGGGAATAGTGTATATTTGTGGAAAAAGTGAATATATGCAAACGTGCCATTAGCAATCAAAACCTATATGTACCGTGCATTTTTTTTTAAAGAAAATGCTTGAAAAACAACTGCAATTAGTAACACATTTAGCCCTCCCTCCATTTCTAACCCACCCACCCATCCCTTGAAAATGACAAAATAACCAAAATAATTACAAGACAAGCGTTTGCGAGTCTATTCCAAAATGCACAGTTGCGTTGGATTTTCATTTCAAACAGGTTTCGTATCATTCCCAAAACATAACTGAGTCGCATCCCATTTCTGCTGATGGCCAATGGCTGATAGCGTAGAGGGGTATAAATTTGGTTGTTTATTGGGGTATGTTTGGTTTGGGTGAGAAAAGCGGATTAAGAGCTGGAGATGCAGAGAATGCTCACTACGACGGGCGACTCAATGACCGGGCCGTGCTGCTGTAACGACAAGGGGTCATCCGAGGTCAACTGGGGGTCAATAGAGGTCAACCAAGGTCAACTTCAGATAACCCGAGTCAGTGGGTCATCTGCTGTCCGAAACGGGGCGGCATCACAACAGACACTGCCCCCTACCGGATACAACTCAAATTAAGCAATAGACACTTCCTGTAAACAAATTTCACTTCTGGGCAATATCTCAAAGTAACCAAATGGAGCAAGAAATCATAAACAATGGCCGTAAATGAAAAGGAATAATTTAGATAAAAGTACCCGTAATTTCTATTAAATGATTCAGATACATTGTGCATCAAAGTAAAATCTGACATATTTCTCATTGAAATCAATGCTATTTTAGCAAATGAATAAACTGCTACCAATTTTTACTCGAGTATAAAGTCCTGTTATCACTACTTCATTACTAACTCGTTCATGCAATTAATAACAAAGACAGAATTTCATGCATTATCTACAAATAATATCAAATAACTGAGTTCCATCCTATAACACTTATACACAGAAAAAGAAGTGTATAACTTGCAGAGGTGTCCCTTTGTCTAAATTTGTTGAATAGGCATATAGACCCTAACGTCCCTACTGCCTACAAACTGTTGGAGTCTGAACTCAATAATTACCGAGCTGCCAAGATAATGTCATGCGAGGTGGAGTTCACTCTACTCTTACCTATATCATTGAAAAACTATCCTAATGATAATCTTCCTAAGCATAACTAAGCACATGCCTTATAGGAAATACTGCAAGCAGGGAGGGGAAGTGGTAATGCTATTACATATTGTATGTAATTTATGTATGAAACTAAAGCAGCGACTAATCACCATCCTAATGTTACATCATGACAGACTTATAAAAACTCCCCTACGTGTTTGCTGATACTGATGTATAACTGAGTATCACTTGTCCCGTCATTCATGGTCAGTAACGGTGCAAGTATTTGGAACCTACACCTCCCTGTATAACTAAAACCAGAAGCCTGCCAGCGCGATGGACGCTTTTATAATTCCGGAGAATGACATATATTGTCCATACTCTCTACCATGTTCATCAATCTCTTTAACCCTTCCATCCACATTCTTATCTAACATAGTCTAAAGAATCATTATCATTCTTCTGATACTACATCCTCTAATGCCACGTTCATGGCGCTCCAGCTACGTTTCCCGCGCAAACCTAACAAGCAGACGACACTGAGTGAGGCTGCGCACGTACCTGTATTTCGTCCATGTTGAGGGTCGGGGGTGGCATGGCAGGCGGCGGGGTGAGCGGCAGGTCCGGCGGCCGCTCCTCGTCCTCCTCGCCGTCGTCCGCCGGCCGCAGACGCGTCTCGACGCCCGGAATAGTCGGCTCGAACTTGATTTGTTGTACGGGCAGAGATCGGTCGGACGACATGATACCTGCACACACAACATGAATCACGCTAGATTTAATAAGTTTTAATAATGGCAAAACAAGTGGTCCCTGACGGAGAATGGTATTTCAACAAAATCGTTTATATTCATATCTAAATATACAGTATCCCTTTCTCTTCTTCTAGTGACATAAATTCGTTACTTTTATGGTCCCGACATCGCATATCAAGCTTCTGTTAAGATGTTCTAGAACATCACATGCCTAATTTTCATTTTAGCAATAGTGGTCTATCCAACTGAACACATATGACTACCACTTCTGATATGGAACCTTGAAGATTACCTGGGGAGGCGAGGCCCTGGGTCGGTGGGCTCAGCGTGGTCGGGTCGTTACAGTTCGGCGGGAGCGCACGTTTCATCAACCTTCCCCACGTCGCAACATTGATGTTCATTTGTCCAGGCCGCAAGAAATTCTTGCCTAAAAGGAAAAACAAAAGTCAATGACAATAAAGTTAGTATAGTAATTGAAACGATACCAAGTCACAAGATGTCTATACACACGTATATCGGAAAATACCTATCAAGTTTGACATACTGTTGTGGTTTTTTTTCTCTTCCATTTGAAAACCCACCGTCTATGGGAGAAGTGTTGAAATTAGTTATTTCTATTGGTCAAAATAATCAAAACAATAAGCAATATCGTGAATAACTCAATGCGAGTTGTCTAAATATCCAAACCAGTTATAAGAAAGAATGCGGATAGACCTACATGCCACGCTAAATTTGTTGTAATTGCAGTCTATGTGGTTGGGTTCGCAGTGCCGTGTCATTAACATGGTGGGTTCGTAGTAGCACGAGTCAAAGAAGTATATTATTCTAACAACTTCCCACACTTTTCAGGACCTAAACCGATCCAGATAGTCTTCGGGTATGATAGGTTTAAGAAAACCCAGTGTTAGTAATGCCATCAGGCGTATGGAGGCTAATTTTATACGCCGCATGGTGGATGTTCTCACAGCCTCTGGCAGCTGTGGTCACGATGACACTTGTCGCGCAGAGAGGTGTGAAGTGATATCGAAAGAGAAAGAGGCGTCACCGTAACCTGAAGGCTACCTTAGCGACTCAGGTAGAGTCGGGAAGCACCAACACCTTCACTAACACAACATGACTGTAGGCGGGGGCTATAGGCACATTTCAAAGACTACATGTACGTGCGAAAGGACGACATCATCATGAGTTTTATCATTATTATAATATGCATCTGACCGAATATATGTCAGATAGTACCCGCTGCTCCCCTGCTAAATAATTCAGCGTCCCACAAGTTGTATCGAAAACACCGTAAGTATCTAAAATATTTTTTTACGATGTCAGTTTGGGGCAAGGAAAAAAGCGGAAATATATTCATGTGGATTTTTCTGCCTCAGATAAATCGCAAAAACTTGGATACTATATCCTTGTCGGCCATGGCAAGAGGCTAATGTTTTGTGGGGAGGAATAAACCACTGTTTTATTGGCGTTAATGAGGCTGATTTTAGGTATGAAATGAAAAAAGAAACGTTAAGACTGGTTGAATCTATGTTGTTCAAGGCCGTTCGTTCGTTTTGTTCGACTACGTCACCGGGCAATGCGAAACTACCGAAAGACATTAAATAAATAAAGTGACACGGCCTACATTTCCTTAGATAACTTACTTAAGTTTCAAAGCATTGAGTACATGTTCATAGATCTAAATACATATCCGATCACATTTCGTCAGATTTGAAACGCCTTCCATCGTTTTGCACATTTTTATGACAGTATGTCTTGGTATGGAAATTGTACTCAAGAGAATACACTGTCTATGATATTGGTTATGTATCGGCACGGAAAAAAAATAAATTTACCGGATCCATAGAAAAGGGGATATAATTCAGAAAATCATTGATTACAACACATCCCTCACCAAACATCGTCTACAATTATTCTCAATATGTGGTTTCCCTCACAAACTCAGACTGTTTTTATTATGGCATCAGCCATACACAGGCACATTACTTTAACAATTCTCCGATCCGGCCCGGAAGTAGGTAGCGCTATTTTCACAGTACGAGGCATGGGGGCCACCATTTTGTTGAAGCGCATATGTAATGCAAAGCCTACGGGCGGATTGAAAGTTCCTTTATGGTATTGTTCAATGTGTGTGGATGTATTGAGTGATTCTCAAGCCTCTCCATTGACAAAATCAGACTCCTCTAGAAATTTCAGATCAAATGATTATGTGAGGCCCCAGTTTAGACCATAAATGCGATGTAAAAAAAATCGAGTTTGAACATTTGAATCATGTCTGGGTGATGTAAATAGTAATATCTAAACTATTACATGTAAAGATTGCACGTAAGAAAGTAAATACATTTAGTTTTTCACATTTTTACACTCTGACAGCGCTTTGTTGGTACCAGCAAGATAGTTACTGATCCTTTGTAAGGGGAATTAGCATAATTTGGAGGGTATTATGAACAGGAAGTGTCCAGCTGGATTGGAGAATTGCAGTTACAATTAAATAATTGTCATGTGCACCTCTATCGGCTCTGTTGTAATACATATGCCAGCGTTCTGAAAACTCTGACAGTCTCACATACTTATTATCTAAATATGTTGCAACAATACAGTTTGACAATCTATACAGAAGAATGTACTACTACCATGTAGGTATAATCCAGGAATGGAGCACGTGAGCGATAATCCACGAGCACGCGATAATACCACAACGTCGGATCACGTCCAACACGTGGCAGTTGGGAGCCGCCCAGTCAACTCACCTTTGTGCTTGGGGAAGATGCGCTTCTGTCGCTGTAGCTTTGGCTTTCTGGAGATGGTTGGGTTGACGAAGATGATCTGTATGGACAGAGAGGGAGGACGTCAGAACTATCTAGTGGTTGTGAACAGCTCAGCTGCTGGTAGCTGGCGCGTATAGCACACACGCCTTGAAGACTGAAGTGCCCCTGTATATTTCATCGACATAGTGAACGTAACCCTGATGGCTGTTCCTCAAACCGTAATGTGGGAAACCTGTGTAAGGACGACTCCCTCGTGGGCAGCCGGCCATGTCTAATATTCCCAAGCACTTCAGGTTACGGCCAACGTCTTTTCGTGACTTTATGATTGCGGCATGCACCAGAACTTTGAACCTCAGAACCTTTCACTCATCAATAATCGCCGGCTACGTCAAAGGGCCTAGTAAGTAGGTCAATAATACTTTAGCAACAGTTCTTGGAGATAAGGCTGTTTATTGTTGATTTAGACAATAATCAATGATTTTGTGGGAGTCAAAGTGATACAAACGCACTACGTAAGGGCTTTGTAACTAGTTAGATATACTGGACAAGGACTTCTGGTGAATGTAAATAATGTATAATACTGTATGCATGTTAGTGGTAACTCGAAGCTCCAAATGACCATAGCACACTCACCTCTGCAAAGAGGATGCCCTGCGGCTCTAGGTGGACGGGCATGCCGTGTCGCTGGTCGTCGAGGAATTCTTCTAAGCGCAGGAACTTGACGGCACACATCTGCCGTTGGTCCCGCCAGTAGACGCAGATCTCCAATTCCCGCGACTGTAAACATTAAAACAAACTTTTTACACGGTCAAATATCCAAATCTTGTTTAAAACCAGAACTAGCTATCTTTTACAGTTGTATTTTACACTTTACGATTGACTGTCTGTGGCGCATTTTTTCTGGTTTATTAAACTAGCGGGAAAATGATCCGCGGAAAACATGGATCTACAAATAAGTCTGGTTCTGGGTTTTAAGTAAGAAGGCAATATTTAGCCAGTTAGGACATCCCAAAACGTGAACCCTCTTTTAGAGTATTAGGCAATATAAATACATACTAGGAGCTAGTCTGAAAAAGTATACATCACTAAGTCAGACCCTCTCGGACCAACTAGGAGCCAAAGTAATATAGACAGATATGGTTCGTGTGACTGAATGGAATCTGTTCAGAGATATTTTGGTCAGAAATACTCACCGAATTCGAAGAATGAGGTGACTATTTCAAACCAAAATATCGAGGAACAGATGTAATTCAGTCGCTCACTATGTCTCTTTATTACTATATAACGGAATTCGATTAAAATGCCATTTATGTACTCACATTATCAACCTATTTCAACCTCTGAAATGACACTGCACTCAGCGAACGTCATCTTCTACCGTTCGCTGACGTTCACGTTCATGTTTTGTGCCTAAGAACGGAGCAATCTGAATGATCCGTTTATGATTGACCAATGATGGCCTTGCTTTTAAACTGAATACTCTCCTAGCACATACTTCGTTTTAATATATGTAATATGCGCACCAACAGCAATGACGTCAGAATGTTGTTATGGAAAGTGATAGCGGGTGTTTAAGCAGAGATTAAAGTAAGCGCAAGAACAACGAGAGATCTGCGGGAGAGTGAGCGGTGGTAATGACTTTTGCTCCGAATTCAAGTATACGTGCAGAGCATTTTTTTCATATATTCTTGGGTGATAATGTCCTTTTCGGTGGAAGCGTGCTGCGGACATCGTTACACAGTTGTTTGCTGAAGTCGGCTGGAGACATGGCTCAAATACCACTAACTTTCAATGTCATCAGAGTAATTAATCACTTGCCAACCTTTGGACTCCCAAGATTCGTTCTTGTTATCACAGCCTTCACCTAACCCTCTCATTGGAGGGTTCGAGGTCTACGATTACAAGGAACCTGGGACACTTTAAAAAAAAATATCTTAGGTCTCATTCTGGTTTCCTGTGCTTAACTGAGAAAAACGCTCTGTAAGCACATAATACATATGACACTCTAAGTGTGACACTGACTCCGTGTGTTGCCTTGAGTCATATACGCTGCATGACAGAATATATTTTGACGTCTATCCTTCTCTGCACCATATAGTGGAGTCTATCATTCTCTTCCCTCAGGCAGCGTGTATCTGAGTGCGGTGTCACAAAGCGCACAATAATCTCTAATTCTTGTCTCTTTATAGGATGATTACCTTAGCAACAAAGTAATTATCGAATGGCTGGATGATGGTATTTTACGCAGCGGCAACTGCTGGTTCAGAATATGGCGAGATTGAATCTATGAGATGAGGATGACAGACAGGTAGGGAAGACAGTGGCAAACACGAGTTTCAAACCTCTGACCACGCGAACCCTAGACCAGGGCGTTACCGGCTAAGCTATTCCGCCTCCCTCAAAACAGTTCTTGATTCTAACACTGACAGCGTCACGAGCCGGCAGTTGGTTTGTCTTTCTTATACCCACACAGATCTTTAACACTCACCCTATCAAGGTCAAAGATGAACCGCTGGTCCCAGCATTGTTGACTGCTCGGCTTCCAAGACGTTTGCCCGACAAGTACATTGTCCAGTTTCATTGTGGCCAACACCTCATCTGTGATGAAAAACAGTTTGTATTATTAGAGATAATTTTGATGTTGAAGCCACTAACTAAGAATACCCAAGCGCTGTTTTGTGTTCTCAATTCTTATTGATTTTACATTAACATTAAAACCTTCTGGAATTTTACATAAATCTGAGTAATCAGGACTGACATGTACGATGCTGCAGGTGGATCAATAGACAAATTCCTTAAAATCTTTATTTATTCGTATCTGCATATTATTATTAAAGATTATAGTTAAGATCCCGATATGCCAGAGAAAATAATGCACAATGAAATTAACCTTCTATATGACCCAACGAAACATTGCCAGTGTAATTTGGAGAAACAACTAAAAACCTAGAGTAACCATATTTATGATATATCCGATTATATTATAATAGAAGTTAAATTATTTTATATATATGGGTAAGGCTCACGAAAAGTGCACCAGTGGGGATGAAAATGAGCTAATAATTGATTTCTTTAAATGTGATTTTTTATTTTTTTCCCAGTAACATACTCTGATGCGTCTCTAAAGGATTATATTGTCACTCAATTTCATCTGGTAAGCATAGGAAAACAACTTTTTGACCTCTATAATTTTTATAATAGCAATGAAAAAACTATTAAAGTTTTGATATAATATGAGGATTTGTATTTATTTAGATTGGTTTTGCATATACTTACTATGTAAAATTCAATTTTCCTCTATCTGCTCAGATCCTGCTGCTCTTTTACACCATTTTGAAACACACTTTAACTGTTGTAAAAAGGGCATTCCTTTGTTTTTACAACAGTTATCTATACTTATTCAAATATTTGATTACCAAAGACATGGATTTTGAGTCTGTGAATTTGTTATCAAGTGGTTCGAAGCACGTTTTATTGCATTCTAATTTATTTATTTATTAAAACTCATTGAATAACAGAAAACAGATAACGTACAACACATTTTTAGGTCTGTTCTAGCAATTTTTACCATAATTCCAACGCTATAAATAAAAATTTGCATTGAATATAGTCAATTGATTTCAGACTTGTGGAAAATAAAATGATCTTAATTATACAACTATCTGGTCCAACAATATCTGGATAACGTAAAAGAAAAAACATCCTTAAACAGTACCTTCCCTTTCAAAAAGTTATTTTGTTGATATATTTCAGGTTATGAAAAGAATGGTGTTATATGAATGAAAGATTTTTTTTTTTTTTTTTATTTTTTTTTTTTTATATATATATATGAATGAACGATTTTTTTTTTATAATATGAATGAAAGATGCACTTATTTCAATAAAACATATACAAACATATTTTCTACAGCTTTGAGAAGTTGGATAACGTAGAAAACATTATTTAGTGAGACAAATTTTATTTTGAAAAATATGGTACATGGATTTACCATAAGTGATGATTTTTCTATTCAGGAATACTGCCTAGTTGATTTGTTGATGGTAAACATCAATCGATGCAATAATGATTATATGAATCTGTTAAAAAGTAGTCTGAAATGGATACCATGGGCTTCGAACGTTCAAAAAAATGAATAAAAGGGCTATTTTGGGTTCTTTAAAGTCAAATTTCAACACGAAAAAATTATCATAAGTATAAAAAAAAAACATATTTGCCCAGGTTAGGCTCAGTGAGATCTATCAGAATCAATGAAGTAAATTGGTTTTCTACTTATATTTGAAAATTAAGAGGTTGGGGACACCACTGGTACACTATTCGCGACCCTTACCCATATGTCTGGAAGGAGATATGGAACAAGAAAGTAATATCAAATTAAGTTATATAGGAAATATTATGAATACGAAGGCTTACTAACCAAGGATCACTGCCTAGCGTATGGAGGTCTTGGAAATAAGGAAGCTTGCTTTAAGATATCTAATTTACTACATGTACAAGTGATATTGAAACATTAGGTGTACCACCTGGATGTTTAAGGCGCCGTGTTGACAAACACTTCACAAAGTATTGAATTCTTCGTTGATGTTAAAAAACATCAAAGAGTTTCCGCCTATTTTCCGCCAGGTCAAAATCAGTCAATTAATTAATTACCAATTACACTGATTAGTTCACCAAGTTTCGATATTGGTTCATTGTACTGATTCCCCCCACTCACCAAACCTCCACAAGTGGATTCAGCAGCCATTGGTACCGGCGATTAGTGTGAGGCATTATAAACGGAGACTTTAAAGTGATGCGAAGATGAAGCCACCAACATTGAGCACAACAAAGTACATTGTACATCTGTGCGCTGTCTTGATGGTCTGTGCTTTTCATGTTTCCTATTTACCAACATAGGCTTCTACCCAAAATGATACTAAATAACTTAATAACTAAAATATTTGTAAGACATCAACTAATTCCAGGCCTATACTCGTCCTCGCATTCACTTCAGTTCGATGTGCCCACCCACATTTCTACCCCTCCGGAGGCTTATGGTTGTGCATGACGTCAAATAGGACCGCTACCGCCACCTGGTGTTCAATTCCATTGCCATCCCTATATAAAGCCATCACTGCCATTCTTTAATGGAATCTAAAAGTTAAAAAGAAAGAAAAGAGAGAGAGAGAGAGAAATACTTTGCTGACATATGGCACTCACTAGAGACACTTTCCTCCTTAATGCTGTAGGATTTGCTGCTGCCGCGGCCGTGGAAGCTCTTGCTGGTGCGCATGAACCCTTTGCCCTCGCCGGGACTCGTCACGTTCACGCTGCCTCTCCGCAATGTGTCGCTCTGCCAGGGGATGTCGTCTAAGAGGCCCTGGATACCGACCAACCTACAAAGTCAAAGCATCACGCATGGCGAAATCTGAGACCGTACAGTAACAGCTGAGAGAGACTATATAAGACTTCTTATACTACGCAATGAGTCTGAAAGGTTTTAAGTGAATGGTAGAGTAACAACGACAAGGGTGCCAGTAACGTCTCGACTAAAAAAAGGAAAACCTTCCATATGAAATACAGATATTCTAATACAAACATTGCAAAACATCCTCACAAACAGACTCTTCACCACTACCCTTCACCCTCTAGTCATAAAGTCATTCCAAGTCTATCAGCCTATGGACCCTGATAAGGTTTTTTTTAGGGATCTTGCACATTATTATACGATGGAAATTGATGTTATTTAGGGAACGAGGCCCTGGGCTGATTTCCGTAAAGAACAACAATTCCCCATCTCGTTTTGTAGCAAGTACAGCATGTTCAGGTCGTTCTATTTAATTACTGGAAGAACCCAGTGGCTGCGGAGAAGATGGGAAGGGGCTCTATGGATACGTAAGTGGGGTTAGAACATCTATACTAACTAGAATGAGTGACTGACAAGACCACAAATGCATAAACATGGGACTGACTGGGATACATATATGTGTATCAGTGACTGGGGTATTTGTCTGAATATTGACAAGGTTTTATCTGTGAAGATAAAATCAGGATTTCCTTACCTTACTTGTAATTTCCCAGTGAGGGCTGCTGGTTTGGCCAGAGCAGAATACTGTTGTTGTGCTTTTGTTAATGTACTATTTCGTCGAGCGTAAGACAGTGAGCTGCTGTCAAGTGTCCCTGAACTTTCAGGTCTCGCGGAGTTACCATTCAGGGAGAGCTCCTCTATCCGCTGGTCTAACGACAACTTAAACAACTCCTGCTTAGAACTGGCCTCTGTGAAGTTAGTTTGGGCCTGGAATAAAACAGAGCAAAATAAGTTTCCAACATTTGTAGGCTGGGAAATGAAAGCATCAACAAAATCAATACAATCATCGGACAGTTAATTACGTGATCATAATTGCCTCAGGCCAATCAAATTGCGCACTTTAAAATCTCCCATTAGCTTTCTATTGGCGATTTCCTAGTTGATCAACTAAGGGTAGACCGGGCACTTGTAGAAGTGTCAACTTCCATAAGCATACGTTTACTTTAGTGCAAGGATTAACAAGCAAAAGGCACACTCTCCTTCTTCAGAATTTTTCTCCTTTAGTTTTCTTAGTTTTTTTGGTTCTAATTACACTGTATCATCATTTTACAACATGGAAGATTGAGGACATTTATTCTCTTTAATTTCACGGATTTTAAAAAAGAGTGCCGCCGCGGGGCCAGGCTGGGGTGGTCGAGAGGCTGGGTGGTGGGCCTTCATAAAAAATAATGCAATGTTTCATAACTGATCTAAATAAGATCAATTCCTTATGAAACTATTATCGCCTTGGTGTCCCCTACCAATCGCTATTCAATACTTAAATATCAGATACGTGGGTATGTACCGACACCAATTAAACGACCTGATCAGTTATCGGCTACAGTCGGTGAGGTGCACCAATTGAAATTTTAAGGTCAGGCATAGTTGGTCGGATCCAAAATATGCACAATAATGCCCGTCGGCAATCGGGAGGGTAATCAAATCGGTTTGTTGCAGTGCGTACAGCAAAAATAATAACACCAATCCAACAAATTTTACGGGAAGAGTCGGATTGCTGACAATCGCCATTTACCTTTTTTCTTTTATTTAGGCTTTATATTCAAAAGATGTTGCTGCTTTCGCTTGAATAGGTTCACATGGCTAAAATATGACTTATATGATGGCGAATAGGCTTAACATGTCCACTTCCAGCTTAAAGGTACCTTGAAAAATCTATCTAAAGAAAAGTCTAAATGTACCTCTTGTAGGGCCTTCTTGTCCTGAGTTTTGGCTGCCTGGAGAAGTTTGATGACATTCTTGGCGCCCTCTAAGACAGCAGACTCAATCCGAATATGATGCCGAATTTCCTCTATCCGTTGTTCCAGTGGTGACAAATGGTCTTCCTTCTGTTGATCTGGAGACAAAAACCATTCACAAATTTCAATCGCAGACGCAGTGATAGCAATATAGAATTAATATACTTTTTTTTTTACGTCGCCTCGTTCTGTTTTGATTTTTAGAACTAATTTACTATAAGTTCATAGGAAAAAAACGTAAATTTTACAGATCTGTGAAATAAAGAGTTTTTTCTACACACGCATATAAATACGTAAAAAACTGAAAACAACATTGGTTTAAAAATTGATTGGAAACAAAGTCCGAGGAGAAAGGGGCAACATTTCAGGCAACAAGGTATAGCCTTCTGAAACAATATTCTGCGACTTTGGTTATCAATTTTAATGTATTACTCCAGTGAAATGATTTTACCAGATCTCATTCTTGGTGAGACTTTTTTGCCTCTGTATTACCTCGTTATGGCTTGCAATCACAGACTCCTGAACTTAAAAAATCCTCTTTTTATTTCACTTTTGAAAGAGAACTTTATAGATTCATATCCTATTTAATTCAAACATGTAAACCTATTTGGTTGATCACTGTGACTTAGATACATCAATAAAATAAGTACATATAATATATCAATCATATTCAATGGTCTTCGTTGGGTCGCTAGCGAGGGAATATAAAACATCACATTGGCTTCCCGCAAAAACCGACAATGAATAAAACTTATTTTCAATTAAGTGTTATTAAAAGACCTGTGAACTTTACAGGGAATGCCATTAAAAGCTCCACACCACTCCTCACCGGGAAAACTAATATAAAAAGAAACAAAACGAGTGGCCACAGTACAAAACCCAACACAGAAATCTGAGAAAAACGTCAAACTGAAACTCCTCCACTCACGTTCCGTGTCGGCAGCAACATCTGGTCCTTTTTGTTGTGCTTTTAGGATTTGCATTCGGATGATTTCTATTTTGGTTTTGGCGTCGCTGAGCATCTGGCGAGCTTCGGCGAGTAGTTTCTTCTCCCGGGAGGAGTGACCCTGATACATGGCGATCATGTTCTCTGCCCCGACTTTCACCTGGTGAGTGTCAGAAAGGTGAAGAGCTCAATGAAAAACAAGCCAGTCACTCTTTTAACGATACAAGTCAAGTCAAAAATATCATCATTGTAAAGGTTCAGTTTCAGTCTACAGTTTGTGTTTGGAGAGTGTCGGGAAGCAAGTTTGTGTCCCGACCTCAGCACTACGTTATTTATGGCAGACTGACTACGATACACCAGATGATTCCGATTAAATATCGGTGATTTCTATTCCTGATAACTGGCGTCACTGATATAACTGACTCTTACACTTTAATGAAGCAAAAATCGCACAATAAAATAAAAATCATTACATTCCAAACAAATCAGCATATCACTTATAATTGCGCCCTTACTCTCCTAATCTACACTAATGTCAACCCTATCTGTTATGCCCTGTTGGTGTTACACCAAATATCTGCATGGGAGATTGTAGTGCGAAGCTGGATCATGGTGTTAGTTATGCATTCAAAGTGGTTTGTATGGTAGCTGCCCAATGGTTTCAGGGATTTTCATCCGTGCATTATCTATTTGCAGCTTGTCAGGGAAAACCCTGAAGATCATGGAAGTAATAATGCACACATTTAGAGGGAAGTCAGGTATAGGGACTCTAGAAATAATATGGGGTTGACATACATATGTTCTATTAAGGCTTTTGAATACCGAGGACAATAGTTCTGTGGGTTTTTTTAACCCCTGATTTCAAGGATTTCCCTGAACTCTTACAACCCTGAATCTATAATTCACTGGCTAACATTCAATCATCACATAGAAGCTACAAATTTAAAATTATATAAATCAGGGCTAACTATCGTCTTCTGGATTTTACAATTAAATATGTTTTTAATTCCCTAATGAAAAACATCATTAGAATATCAGGGAGGACAGTTAAGGTCAACAAAAAGTGAACTTATTTTTCAAATGGAATTTCCTACCTCAGAGAGATGGGGGAATAGTGGAAAACACATTTGTGTCAGCCACAGCGTCGACTGAGGGTCTGTGTGAGTTTCAAACCGCTATTCCATTCGCATGAATTAAGGCTCAATCGACAATGCCTTTGTTTTACAAAAAAAATTACATTTGCATATTAAACTATCGGAAAATGTATTTTCACAAGAAAATAAGGATTCAGCATTTATTTTCAGTGCTGAGGCCAGTCCGGGTTTGTGACTGAGGTTGTTGGTTTAGGAAGTTTAACGCCCAATTTGTTCAATTAGACTTTGTGACTTGCCTGATCAGGCTAAATGCACTCTGAAATACTTTAGATACAGGGAAAAAAGTCGGGACTGGTGAAAAAATCGGAAATTCAAAACCCTCAAATATAGGAATAGTTTATTTTAACCAAATGGCTATGAATCGATATACATAATCCAATTTCTCTAGACTGTTGCTTTTAGTATTTGAATAGATATAAATGTGAAACTAAATATTTGTCACTCTAGACATTGCAGTGCTGTCAGTGAGTAGGAAATGTTGGAGTTCCATTATTTGTCAGCCAGGTTGTATCCCTGTTAGATATAAACACCATTATAACAGCAGTATTTCTTTCATTTCTTCATCTTCACGTTGTTAAGATCCTGAATTAATCAGTTAAAGGTTAGTTTTAACGATGATCAATTTTTCTTTCTCAACTTTGCTTGTGTTTGTATTACAATCAGTCATGGATGTTCTCGTTGATTCCCAGCATTGGAATGCACTGACAAAAACCAGGTGTCTCATTCATTTCAATTAGCGACCTCGATAATCAATCAATAGTCTCCAGCGAAAGAGAAGTGATACCACAATTCAAGTGATAACACTACCTGAACTATGATTTGTGTGGCTGAAATAACCAAGGAATAATGTAATGTAAATCTTGCTAATTATTATACTGATGTGCATGGTAAAAGTCTTGTCTGGGTTTCGATAGGTAATCATTGTACCGATATGACTGGTAAGGTAGATCTTGCTTTGGTTCCCATAGCTAATTATTGTACTGATCACTGCGACTGGTATAGTAGGTCTTGCCTTGGTTTATAGCTAATCATAGTATAGATGTGACTGGTAAGGCAAGACCTCGATTGCTTCCTGTTGGTAGTTATTGTATTGATCAATGTAACTGATAAGGTAGGTCCTTCCTTGGTTTCTTTTGTTAATTACTGTTTTAGTGGGCGTTTCCTTATATTCATTCAATACAGTTTTATGATGTACATTATTTGTTATCGGGGTATTCTTCCACAACGTCGAACATTCATATACATGTACAAATCAAAAGGACAGAGTGGCACATCCACACATTATTCATACAAATTGAATCTCTTGTTTCACTTCTGAGTATTGATGTTATCCTACCTGTTTCTATAGTTAAGTATTGTACTAATGTGTTTGGCGAGATAGGCTTTGCCTTGGTTTCTATAAAGTTGATTACCGTACTGATGTGACAGTCGGGGTAAGTCTTGACTTGGTTTCTATTGCTAATTATTGGTGTGACTGGCAATGTAGATCTTACCTTTGTTTCTATAGCTAATTATCATATTGATATGAAAGTGGTAGACTTTACCTTTGTTTCTATGGCTAGTTGTTTTTGAAGCTGTATTAGTCGTTGGTTTATGGGACAGGGGTCCGGCGTCTGACCCTCCCTTTCCGGTGAGGCACCACTCTCCCCAACTGTAAAACACGAAAAGAAACACATTCTGATTCACAGTTATGACTCTGATAGATAATACGTCTTTCTAACATTGAGTTGTTCTCAAGCAAGCAGGGTAATGATAGCTCTGTTCAAAGATGGGTTTTAGAAAAATAAGAGTTATCATATTGGGACATAAGTTGGTGTCCGATGAAACGTGGAAATATTTTCCATGTCGAATTCTATGCCTGAGAGAGACCGGGAAAAATCGGCCAACACGTTGGTGGTGGCCATGGTGTGGGACTGCGCGTCTTTGGGTAGGTTAAAACCAGTTTTATTGGCGTGTATGGGACTCAATTGTTTTACGCCATGAATAGTAGGGATGAAAGTCGGGACTGAGGAAAAATGCAGAAATTTAAAACACTTATAAAAATGCAGAAACAGGTATATCATTTTCGAACAAAATGGCTATGAATCGCTATATGAGAGTGGTACCAATATATATGAAATGTCGGAAACCCTTCATTTATCAGAAAACTTGAATCTCTGTAAAAGGAATATCATTTCCTGAAAATCAAGGAGTGAACTTCCACTGAAGTGGAAAACTGTTATCTCTATTTATAGGTGATGATGTTTATTCATGATCATCCTATCCTGTTCAACTGTCCTCAACAATGTTGGTCTTCGAATCAGGACACAAGATCACCAGCTCCCAGTGTTCAGTATCAGTGATGTCTTATTTTGCTATGGGGCCTAAGACCACAAGTGTGTAGATACTTTAATTTGATTTAAATTACAAAAAAGACACCAAGAAAAAGCTGCTCAAAGGTTAATTTACCATAAGGCAAGTCTTATTGAAACGTGTTGCCAGTAAGAGCCTACTTTGCAGTGGCAACACATTTTACGCTATGGACAGTGAGCAACGACACACTTCTGACAAGCCAATGGCACTTTTGGAGTTTTTGTTATCTGGGCAGGGAAAGCGCTTTACACTCAGGGTGTGAAGATGGAATTTACCCCAGAAATTACACCACTGTAACCACCGCAGCTCCCCAAACAACCGACTTCCGACAGAAAATACAACAATAAGATACAGTATGCGGGGGTCATGTTTACTCACGCGGAACAACGTGAGCGTGTCAAGTGCCTACAAGGGCTGGCTCATGCCAAGTGCTACTTCAAGTGGCGTTATATGGCTCTAGAGTGTTTGCGAAGTTGCTGGAGCACGTCCCTGTCTTAACGTTCTCCTGTCATATTTAGAATTGATCACATCCTGCCTTCAGGATCTTAAATGTAAGATTCTAGGTCGACACAACCACAATGACCATATGCGCACTGCGGATTGAGATCAGATACTTGTCATGGGCTAAGCAAGTTGACCGATAATCCTGAATGATTTCCTGTCATTTTAATGTGTCCAGATATCTGGTCCCAAGTTCCCCAGTCCGATACCCAGTTCTTGGGAGTAATACATTATGTGCTGGTTCCCGTGAAACCATGTGAGTAACGGAATTATAGAAAAAGATAAATTCTACTTTCAACCGTGTTTGATTTTGGATAAAAGAATTTTTAGTATAACGTTGCAATTAGGGGCCAAATAAATACAGAAGAAAGTCCTTCAGAAATTAGAATCACGTGAAAGCATAGGAGGAAGTGTTATGTATGGTCATTCTTGCAAATTATCATTTATTCAAATTATCTAAAGATTTATTCAAAATTATTTTAATTTTTATTCCAAGATATAAATAATCCCCAAACAATATTTCGGCCAAACTTCTGCCACCCTCCGTATTCGGATCACGCAGCATCTTCGCTATAAAGTACACTGAAAATCCTTCAGGTCAGATTAGTGGTTGGAGGGTCGGGCACTTCTCCTTTAATTGTCATGAAATCTCATTGTTTCGCGTAACTGACCCACTGTGGAGCAGCCCACCTTTCACACCATTAGTTAAGGCTCAGTGTCCTGCTGCCATCGGTACTAACAGCACACAAACCACATATGGCATTATAACGTATATATCATTAAACAATCACACTTTAAGATTTGCTGTGGCCTCCATTGACTGTACGAGGTGTATAAGATACGACAACATTCTACTGCAGATTCCGTGATCAGTCTTCCCTATCACTGAGATGAAGAAATATGAATAATCAAAATATATTGATCCACTTGCTGGTTATGAATAAAGATGAATACCACTCAGAAATACTAAATTTACCTAAGATGTCTACAATAACACGAGTCACCATAATACTGAAGAAATAATCCAGTCTAATACCAAGAGAAGGGTGATGGCGAACCAAAGCAGCATGCTAATTGACATTGCTCGGGGCTATATGCCCTATGTCATGAGCATGCAGAAATTTGTGTGTAGATGGAGATGCCAGTCGGGTTATTCACAAAGTGTTTTGCGCTTTGAGATAAGAACTCTATCCTGGTCGTGTTTATCCTCGGTTGCGTATTTATAAGCTCAGTTACGTATTTATAAAACCTCAGGGTGTGTGTCACCAGTCCCACTTATCTTGTGAGTATTTCCCGCTAACATTAACAGAGCAACACAAATAATCCGGTTCTCAATCGGCACAGGTTAGATACACAAACATATGTGTTCGACAGGAACAGAAACTCTCCCCCACGTATTCTGAGGAAAATCACAAATCATCAATTATCTTGCACCACTGGTCGCACTAAAATAAAAATTCCATTCGTGGACCGAGAGACTTCAAATTCGTGCATATCTCATCCTTTTTGCTTGTCGTCAAAAATGTTCCATTTACCTCATCTGTTCCTTTAACCACATCTATTTTACACGTCAATATTTCGCTTCTGATGTGAACTTGATTAATATAATGCAGCTCTGAGGGGAGACTACAAATGAATATCATAGATGGTCAGTTTAAATAAGAAAAAAACATGTAATAAAACCAGTACATATCATTGAGAATTACTTCTTAATAGTTATTTTGGGATACAGGATACATATGAGCTTGCAGTCAATAGAAAACAGGTATTATTCAATCGCAATAAATGTGGTTTATATTCCTAAGTCATCCAGAAGCGCAACTTGACAGTGCTGCCATTTCTGGTTGGCCTTTATCAAGAAGTATGTGGCCGAACAGTCCGGTATTTATATCATGCCTTGCCCCTGCAATCCCGGATTAATAAACAAACACCATGAACAAAACAGTCTAGACTTTTATCTTCATTTTTTTTTTTTCAAATTAAAAAATTGGAGACTTGAATATGACATACATCAAAATAGTACTAGCCCTACTAGCGATTTTGTTGTTGTTCATGGATAGCACATGTCAGTGTTCCATGCTGATAATAACGGATAAGCCGGCTCTTTGTGGCCAGTGCATATACGGACAGCTGGCTTTAGAGTAATAAAAACACCCAATAGTTTATATCCATGTTAAATAATGATTACCGGGCCACCTTTTTGAAATCATGGCTGTTGAGCGAAGACATTTCCTATTTGGAACTTATGTCGCGTCCCCCCTTGGTGAAGAAAGTAAAAGAGCTGTCACCTCGGTAAATTTGTGTAGGTGTTTAACGTCCAATTTAATTTCAATTATACTGCCTCGGTAAATGCACAGTGGTGACATTTCTGCCAAATTCATGTCATAGATTCGATCACTACCCATGTGCATATTGGCACTATAGATCTTTAGTTTGATATACATGTACATGTATAGAATCCGTGCTGTGTTCTCACGAATCACGTCAAAATATCCGATGATAACACAACCGGAGAGAGTGGTGCAACTATGTACTACCCTATTTACCAACCATCAACCTACCTACTACACTACCAAATCATCTATCTATCTACCAACCTACCTATCCCACTACTGACCTGCCTACCACTTCTGCCATACTAACGATGGCAGATGGCGGACAGTGAACACACAGACCGTGAAGTCGGGCGATGGACAGGGAGGGGACATTTCAGATATTGATCAGTGAATGTGGATCTTAATAGCATCAACAAATCACCCATGACATAAGTGGCAGACATTGTCATCATCCTAATTCTCATAGAATAATTTGGACATGGATTCGCTCGGAGAATGCTTCTGCAATGTCGCCTGTTGTCATGACAACGGTGACCGTCTCGTTCCCAGCCCTCCTTTCTCCCTTGTCAATGCCCCGTCCCCATAGCAACGCCGCCCTAACATTTATGAGGAGGTAATTGTCACTATGACTATCTGTGTGCTGTCCGTCTTCTATCATAAGGAAGGACGTGATGATGTTAAGGCCAGCATGACCTGGCCATTTATTCAGGGAGGTGTGTGCCCTTACTTTTTTCTTCTTTTTTTAAAATTCCACTGCGCTTTTTCTAAATTCCGACCTTACAGCATCAGAATCACCCACAACGATTCTAAGGTCTGCCGCCAGGTAGAGCTACCTACATCAGATGGATTGTAGAGATCGACACAGGCAAGCTACCGGGCTTAGCGTCGGCTTTGGTGTTTCTGTGAATGCTGGTCTTACTTATGACGGAACAACTTCATTGTTTCTCATGGTTCCTAGAACTGTAATCTATTTATCTAGATCTGCATCGGTACCAGAGTAATTGTCGTGTATCCACAAATTGTCTGAGTATAGTCGTGGACAGGGGCGGTGTATATTGATTGGTAGCACACTCAAACTCTGATTGACGAGTTGTATTTATGATTTTCGACAAGCCGCAATTCTATTTAAATAAAGTGGCGTGCGACGTTAGAAAATAAAGACAGGCATGATTACTGGCCGGTCCAACATGGTCTTGTCTCGAGTAGGAACATACACAAGGTTCATTCTATGACCCTGGCTCGGGTCAGACCGTTCGCTTTTTTGTTTCTTGGTGCACGTGTTAACCCGTGTAAAATATTTACCGCGGCCCTGACCCACATCAGCGTCCCATCGACCTATATACGGCCCAGACGAATCTGCTAGGATATCGTCTCGCTCTCCACCCCGAGGCTTGATCGGGAATATAGCGAGACTGAACGGTGGCCCCGTGGATGACCCTCCCCTAATAAGACTATATATCATCAGGATGGAAGTTATTTTAGTATTCTTCTCTCTGTTTTTTAAAATGAAGTTTTTGTTTTCGATTGTCCAAGTCTCCAGGCTTTTCCCATGACTCATGTAGAATTCGTCTTCCCAAAAGTGTCATGGCTAGATTAGAGCATGAACGTCAATCAATAGTACACCCAGAAGTACCTCCTGAAATTTTATTATTGTGCATATTGAATGATGAATACAACATTCTCTAACATGTGTCCTTTATCCTGCCTTTATTGAAAATGTCCATATATGTCCAGTAGTATTTCAATGACTAGTGATACATATGAGGAATTGCCCTGTGGTGACCTATATAACCCTTTCATTGCCTTCGTACCACTGAAAATGTGAACACACCTTGACTTGAATGAGAACGGCTTTCCCATACAGCGCTGGTATGTCCATTAGAAAGTTCTCAGGTACTCTCATCCCGCTCTATTTCTCAATATGAATAGAGGCGTGTAAAGCACCTGAATTACTTCCAGTACGAATTTTGCCAATATTAGTGTAAATCATAATTATCAGCCAGCTCATTACTATCTCATTATCTCTTCCTATTATGGTAGTTGAAGTTTATGAACCGCCTATGACTACATCATTCGAACGTTATCTACATGGAGCCATCATCCACGCCAAACTGGTATATAAGATCACAATTGTGTGCCTTATTTCATAGGAAATAAGGAAGAGGCACACAAGCTTCCATAAATACTCCAACCCTTAGTATAAAACCGTTTTAAAAAAATGTTAAAAGTATTTTGTATTCAGAATTCGGGTATAGTTCGATGCCACTTTCTTACTTTTTATTCATTTTTAGGATATCTAGATTACGTTTACATTGGGACCTGTCGGGTATAGTTGATTGCTAACACTGCTGGTGATGGGATGGAGAATAGCGCGGTAAAAGCGTCAGTTTTCGGCGGACATTGGAGGGGCAACGAGGACCACAGTTTGTGCACTCAATACTACACTGAGTTTTTCCTGGTAGAGAGTGGGGAAATGTACGAGACCATAAAATACAAACTACGCCCGACACATATGTATGCTGGACATCATAACCCATAACTATTCCAGATTTATTAAGCATCTAAACTGCCTGCCGACCAGATGGTGGATCGCCCGTGAATAATTTACAAGAGACTTAGCTGTCGCAGAAGGCAGACTGCTATAGGCGTTGATTCTCATTTACATCTGAAGGCTTATAATCTTAAAACTGAATTTACAACGGATTAACTCCACCCTTTATAATCATTATATTTGATGCTCGTAATAGATAGATGCTAAAGGCAAAGTAAGACGGGATCAACCAGTTCAGATTTATCTCCAAAGTCCATAATATATCTATTCTGCATCGCCTCCATTTCACTAAACCTATCCCCAAAATTTGAAACTTATTTGGTTGTTTCAAAGTGCGATGTATCATAGCATATAAGACAAGAGGGAACAAATGGAGACTATACCGTGCAATAATACTATAAGCGTCATATATATTTGTACATCAATATTATATTCTACATCAGTTTTCTAACATGACTAACTCTAGCCTAAACATGACGAGCCATGCTACTTAACCAAGATGTATGAGGTGTCCTGTTAGATAGGTTTATCTAAACAGTTCGTCATAAATCTTAATTCACTAGTCACACTCCTATTGGTACCTGCCTGTCTGACGGATTATTCTTTATTCTGTATAGAGAGTGTTTGTTTATTTCGAGTTCCACGTCCAATTTGTAAAATTAAGGCGAATATAATATGTCCTGTATATTTTTGATTGAATGGAAAAATATTTCTTTAAAAAAATGGCCATTGAGCGTTGGTACGCAACCGCTAGTCTGACAGCTAGTGATGTCACACTTCTGCAGAATAGGGAAAGGCTTCACCTACCTGCGACATTATTCGTGGTGGTGGTAGAGGAGTTGGCCACCAGTAGATGGGCATTGAGCTCCTGCAGCTCCTGGTGTAAGTCCTCAAGTTTAGTATTAGCATGTTTCACCATACGGTTCACGTTGTCCAATGCCTTCTTGTCAGACGTGGCTTTGCGCAGGTTCTCTGCGCCTTCCTTGATCTTCAGCTCTTTTCGTATCTCCCGCTTGAGGTTTTCCCGTATCTCCTCCAGGTGGAGCTGTAGGGCGGCGTCCGACAGGTCGGCGTCGATTCCGTATCGCCGTCCCAGTTCATGGTACGTCGTCTGCTGCTGCGGGCCCTGGAAAACATGAGCAAATTACGTTACTATTGAAGCAGAATATCACAGAGAAAAGGGGAAGATTTGGCTGAGGGTGAGGATGTGTCTCACGTCGAGGGTGCAGCTGGGGTGGAGGGTGAGGATGTGTCTGGGGTTCAGGGTGAGGATATCCTCAAACATACCTTCGCCTTGGAAGAGTAGGTTACACACAAAAGATGAATAAAACGGAACAACCCTATATCATAACATCACTCATAACCGACCATTTCACACTCTTAACTGTCAGACTGTCGCACTGGTAAGTTATAAATAGTGCCTTACAAAGTCATTGATTCTGTGTCACACAAGCGAACCCTAAAATGTCTTCACTACTTGCTAGCCCCCATAGGACTAGGTTGCTATCAACCGGCCCCGTTTGTGGAGAGAAGTTAACAAGAGTCAAGCATTAGTGTTGCAGTCTAATGAAATACGAAGTACAAGTCCCGGAATTGAGAGCTCCCTACTGCCTGATCTACCTGTTTTAGCAACATTGACGCGGTCCCTTACGAAATCGACCCATATTGTTACGCTATGGTCGGGTGATCGTACTTTAGAATTAAGAATAAGGAAATAGCGTAATGTTGCCGGCCTAAAAGGCGGCGATGTAGATGCCTACTGGTGCCGGGTATAGTATGAATAATTACCTGCCTATGAGGTGAATCTAATGACATCCGGAGTCACTCACTACCTGTACTTTTGCCTGTCATGATTAAAGGAACATAATGAATAACGCGTTCTTTAGATATATGGGGATATGGTTCTATTTTCTCTCATATCTTACTGCACATAATACACCACAAACGAACAAGGGAAATTCTAATAACACATAAATGAGCAGCGTGTTAAGAATCGAAGTATCTCAAAACAGGTACAATGTGCCATACGAGTAAATTAACATGTTTATAGAATCAAAGTGGATGTCTTAGTCGAACAGGATGTAGGTGTGTATGGGAAGGTGGCTTAACCATAGCCACATGTACTTGCACTATTAATGGTACATTGATCATACAGAGTTGGTTTTTATATAAAAATATCAATATCAAATAGGTTTTATCATACATAAAAATACAGCTAATTCTGATGTAAATATATGAAAGCTAACACACGATGGACTACTAGTGCAAAGACGCAATTCTAAGCTATAAAGCTGTAGTACACTTTTAATATGTTTTTAATATGCCCAGTGTCAGAGCCTAGTACTCACCAAGTATAGACATGGCACATTGCACTATGTTCACTTGCTCTCACTTAATGCTCTGAGTTGGGCCAGGTAATGCGTGACTGTGACCCGAGCTATCCACAAGACGATGCTATGGACCATGAAGGTACAAAAGTGTGATGTGATGATCACGGGGCACAACCGATAACACGTACGACATTCAGGTGGGTCCACCCGTCTGACATCAACTAGCGCAAAATGAATTCATTCCTCAGCTACTATAAAGCCTATACGACACCACCTTAATTCATATCTATCGGATTATCTGGCGTCAATATGTCTATGTATGGTACCTTTGTGCAGCGACCCAGCTGCGATCTAAAGGCTGCCCTGAGGCAGGGCTGGCCCCATGTCGCTGGCCAATTCATTCAGACAAACCAAGCGGTAAAAATCGGCACAAATTGTTAATATCTCATAGACTTTATTTTTTATCAATTTATTGCTTGTTGCAGAAGTCTTATCGCTTTTATTTTGATTTATTTATTGCTGTACCTCCTTTACAGAAGTTCTTTCGGTCAATCAACACTCATGGCCTTAGCGCCCTGATATGAATGCAGAAACACCTTCAATGGAGGTCAAGAGTTCGTCTGTGTGCAGAAATATACTTGCCAGCCAGTGAAATCCTATGATCCGTTATGTCCTATCAATGATTTTTTTAAATGACTTTCTTTGTTCATTAGCTGACAGAAGTCAACTGATAATGAGGAATGCACTTATTACATTACGTATCATATTTTGGACGAATTAAACACACACCAACTCGTGCGACAAAACGTAAACAAAATCCTCGCATACAAATGACTGCCATACCATATAATTATTTATCTCTGACCAGGGTTTTCGCCCAGCTCTTGGCTGTGGGCATCACATTTACATCTCCTGACCCAAACGTAACTAAGTTACCATTGTCTATTTATGTGCAGACTGCGGTAGACTGGTCTGTTCCTGTCGAAGAGGGACTGACCGCTGCACATAGAGTATTAAACATTGGCTGGTTAGCCAGTGGCGTGCGGTGTGTACAGGTGACCCAGTGATCACTTGACGGGGTGTGGCATGGTACTGCCTAATCCTGAGTTAATCCCCAGTATACCCGGATACATATCAACTACCCACACTCCGGTCCTTCATAAAGTCCCCATCAGATAGTGTGCTGTATAGGGTACATGATTACATCATATTCAGTAATACAGCAACTGCGAGTACATTTATAGCGTTATAGTCCTCCACATTGCACTATGATATATCATAATATAATATAGACTATTTAGATGTCTTAAGATTAGCTTATAATCTGCATCACACATTACAAAGTATGTATATGATTTATGATAGCATATTTTTCTATTCAGAAAGAATGTTGCATGTACGTATCATCGTTTACTAACTTTTCATATAAGCCAATCTGCTTGTGTTTTAGCAAAGAATCCGCACATCCGAGTGTGACCTGCTTAGACTATGCTTGGAGATGTTAAATGAATGAAAGGCAGGTAATATAGGAGATTTATAGACTGGGACACAGTTTTCAGGAATAAAGATAGCTACAGTTACACCACTGATCAATGACAGGTAGTTCACCCGTGTACCACACCGAAGCACCAGTTAGCGGTCATGTGACTACGCCAGCTCTAACCTATGATGGATCCCGTTAGTGGACCGTGGAGTGACATAGGTTGGTGACAGTTGTTAAATCACTGACATGGCAACAGCAGACAAGATGCTCACATCCAACACTAAACTTTAGGCCATCCGCACAGCTGTTCACCGCACCTTTTTAACATTTCAACCACGAACCTATCCTCATTTATTATCCCTACAACAGAATCCATCTATACACAGTGAATCAATAACAAAAGAAGGTATTTCACATTCATAAATTATTTTTTTGACCAGTGGACCATGCTGCTGCTACCACAGTTAATCTTTCAGTTGTAATATTTCTAATGGTGTCCATCAACTTAGTGGAAGGAGACCCCACTTCCGTGGGACTCCTTAAAATAGTGGATAGCATGATGTGGTCTTTTATAACCTGCATCCTTTCTTGTGTGTGAGGCTGTGATCACAGCGGGTGACATTTCTATCTGACCACTGCCCCCCCCCCTCCAATAACAGTAGTCACGACTAGCATTTCTCGACATCATCCTAATGATGACCACTGAGTCAGAGAATGCCGTTGCTTCTTTTTATCGGGTTTGTCAAAAGCAGACGCTTTCTTACCATAGTTATGCTGCCGACGGTGCGCGCTACGTCAGGAGACGCAGACACGAAGCCGGCTACGTGCTGACGAACGCAGCTCAGGGCGTCTGCTATGATCGTCGACGGACGTTGTTTGTGCGGCGCCGACGCTCCGGACGACGACGACGCCGATGATGACGTCGATGATGATGTCGACGACGCTGACGGTGAATGTGGGGCCTGGGGACGTGCGTGGTGTTGCCGTGCCTTGTGGCAGGGTGACAGGTTCATGATCCAACCTGGTCTTGCTTAACGATCACTGAGCATTGACCAACGACGACAGCACGACGACAACACGGGTCGCGCTCAATGTGTGTGTGGTTCTGCCCACATGGCACTCACAGCTCAGTGACAAACGGCAGAGAACTACACCAAATCCGGTTGCTGCACAATCCATACGCAATCACGGAGTACCAGCCTCAATGATTTACAACCTATTAGGCGCTTAGATCCGAAACTCACATGAGATTGTCATAAATGACACCACTAAACCAGGACCGACGACAGCAAGTCACCAATAGCGAACGGGACGCGGTGTTGGCGCCGCCGGCGGGGGATGGGGCCGTGTTACCGGCGGGCGACAGGCGTCCGTCTGCTCGGAGCAGTCGCAGAAGGAGACAGCAGTGATTAGCGCCGACTGTAGCGCTCCCTCGCGGTGTGTTTACAAACAGAGATGCTGGACGAACACGCGCTCCAAGCTAATCCAGACTGAAATCCTGACGCCTCCATCTCCTTCTTGCCAAGCCTCTTGGTGGCAGAAAATACACACATTTTATACTCGTATAGCATCTGATGGGTTCCAAGCAGTCCCCGTGGAATCTTAGAGGATGTCGCGAGAGGTGGCTGCTGTGTAGCTACGCGGAGGCAGGTTCTGACTCAAATCCCAACGTCTGCCTCCATGACAACGCCAACGACGCCTCCCAACTGACAGCGGCGCACCTCTGAGTCACCAGCCAGCATTTATAATGGCGCGCCGCCTCCCCACACCCCCGTCGACCCTCCTCCCCCTTTCCCGCCCAGTGGATCGGCAGCAGACTCACCTCTGAGTCTTCAAGCACAGGTTTTTTGGGGGGGATCGATGGGTCATTCCTCTAGCCGCGGTTTCCACTTTTTGTGTTTCGTTACGAAAGATTAAACAATCACTATCAAAAGAGAGTTGTTCAACTATCTATGGAGTTATCTATTTTGATTTGTCACAGATAACTTAGTCGCTCATCTCAGCCATCACTGATCACCCCTGTTTAATCAACGACAGTAACTGGTGTACTAATCACTCCCCCAGCGGAGGAGAGCTTCATACACTCTGCTTAGAGAATATGCAGCACCTAAGTCATTTCAGTCAGGATATGTTTGACAAGTAGATACGTCGCTGCAGAGGGAGAGGTTGGGGGTGGAATACTGGGTTTTTCCCTCCGGCTCGGATCGATAAAAGGCAGTGCACTCATTGGAAGGGTGTGTGTCGGTTCATGAGGCACATGTGTATCTGAGTGTGTTCGGTGTATAGAGGTATGCCTCCTTCAGTACCAGTATAATGTTAACACATGCTCGGTGGGCTGCCGTTATAAAGGTAGGAGGCGGAGGTCGTGGGGAGTCTCCATTGGTGCTTTCATTATAAATATAGGAGATGGAGGTCGGGGTTTTCCTGTGGTGCTGCCGTTATAAGGGTACGATGTGGTGGTCTTGGGTAAGCTCTATTGGTGCATTCATTCTGAATTAAGAAGGAGGTCGGGGCTTTTCTATGGTGCTGCCGTTATTTGGCAGGAGATGGAGGTCTTGGTTTGGTAATCTCAGTGCAGAATTATATTCACACCATGGCGTCCCTTATTAATGCGTATGTAAACTTTAATGTTTTGAAATGCTCAATTATTGGTTCTCAAAACCAGGATGTTCCAAAGATAAACAAATAAGTTATGTTATATTTTATATCGATTTTAGGACTTGTATACCGTTATATCCGGTGATACAACGAGACTTTAGTCATGAGGCTAAAGCAGCGATATGTGAAGGAACGGATAGACGAGGAATCGATTGTGAAGTGTTCAATGCAGCATGTATAATCATGACCCCTTAATGAAACCACTTATTACTGTGCATGTTCCACTGGAGCCTACTGTAAACAGGGTGCAATCCTAGTAGACCCTCCAGTATAAATAAAAGATCTAAAAAAATAATTACAATCCGACAGTGTATACAGCGTTAAAATTGTACCACAACTGCTCTTTTGAGTTGCCCTTAGTGGTAGCGCTTCTTGTTGTGGCTGTGTGTAGATTTGTGTGGGTGGCTGAGTGGACTGTGTGTGATTTGACGTCTGGGTCTCTCATCGTGTGAGTCTGTGTCACATGCATGCTGCTTCTGTGACAGTCTGTGATGGATTAGCTGAATGACAGCCTTTGTCACTGACTGATGTATCTGAGTGACACCACCTAGAAATCAAAAACTCTTAAAGTAAATACCAGGAGACATGTCATTCTGCGTCCTGTAGTTTTATGATAGTAGCAGCATACAGTGCGAAATGAGAGGGGAAAACATCAGGTAATGTTATTTTTCTATCGCTTCATCTTGGTAACTTCCTCACTTTCATTTGCAGATCCATTTAGGAAATTGTCACGGAGATGTCACCGCGGTATAGCTTATTCGTTTTTATATAGGAATTCCTAGCAGCAATAGGGTTTGCTACCTTGCATTATACATATGTGTAATCTACAGTAGTTTCTTTATCACACTGGAAGGCTATATATGTATGTACATGTCTATGAAGTCACTGGGTGGAGCCGTCCTTCTCCTGCGGGTTCCATCCCTCTGGGTATGTTCATAAACCATGTCTGGCAACCACTAACAATATGTTCGTGTGATGACTTCCTATTTTTTTTTTACATCAGTAATACTATCACCGGAAGGCGTGACATCCGGAGAGTCGAGTATTTATTCTGTGTCTAATTTTGAATGTTTTTGCATCCATAAATGACCTTTGTGTTCACATAGATTTGGAAATGACACATTGAGATGCAGCTTTGTGGTCAGGATCGTGTGGATTTGAATATGTGAAGTCCATTCACAGGTCTCCTTATCAGATATTGATGGTTAACAATAGGGATTGTAATCCAATAAGGGTCGTTATGCTCCCCGTGGTTATCTCATGGTATCCTCTCATCTGTACATTATGGAATACCAAAATTATTACGATCTCAATAAAATCAAAGGTTTTAGACCAAAACTGGGATGCTATGAGAACTTAGTGTAAACCAGATAACCTATCACATTCTCAAGACCGCACCAGTAACCATCAGCACGTCATTTTCTCCCATACCGAGCATTCGAAAACGATGTAAAGTCATGAACGGGGGGATAAAGAGAAAGACGAAATAAAAAAAGTGCCGACACATCTTAGTGCTTGAAGGGGTTGGTACCTGTTAACACGTAACGAAAATCGTTAACCTTTCACAAAATACCATCTCCTGAGTCAACAACACTGCCTTCTGACACGCGACAACAAAAGGTGTCCAGTCTGCAGATTGCAATTCATCAATACGTCAACGTGTTTCTCTTTTCAGAGTTTGGTGTATGAAGAGTGCACATAGATCTAAAAATGTCTACAATGACAATGGTTAGGAGCCTCTAATGGTTAGCTTATGCTACCTTGCTATTTTAAGGAGCGATGCAATACAACCAGTATGTGTGAAATACGATCGGATGATTTTTTAGCATATTAGATTCTTTTGCTTTCATGCAATTCATAAAACTCAAGAAGTACCATATAAGAGCGTACTTCGTCCAGCAAAACCGAGGAATTTTTAAGCAGTTCTGTATTGTTTATAAGTTTAACATGTATTGTGCTGTTAAATTTCAGTCTTTCATTAAACATGTTAACGTCCTCCCTGGCTACTTGTTACATATCTTGTTCCGCTTGCCCATTAATTGATTGTAAAAACACCCCCAGTCCCTTCGATTTTTTTGCCCAAAGCCTATTATAGATGGAACTATCAATTCTCCAGACTTTTTGCATACTTGAACCCAGTTAATTAGATCACACAGACACATACGGATAACACATGATTATCAGTTTCAAAACGTAAAAAGCCGAGACCACTATTTCCTATCTGAGAATCACAAATAAGCTTCTTATACATTACCTTGTCTGGAACATATGAACTGTAACATGGGAAAAACCTATTGTAGTAACGAGAGCAGTGAGTACACAATTTCAGACTAGCAGGGTCAAGTGTCTAGATTGCTACAAGTATATAAAATGTCTGTGCACATCACCAATCTGGAGTAAATATTCCAACTGTAGTGTTGAGCCATTGTTCTCCCCTTAACAAAATATACACATAGATTCTTGATCTTGGTCCATCTCATATGTGATCATAAAAAATGTCTGATGCCAGTGAGTGAGTTCATTTAATACATCGGTATTGAGTCACGCATATGCACTTTCTCTTGCCGGGTTCCCTTCGTGAAGACTATCAATCCATGTTTCTCTAATATAAAGTCGTAATGGCAAAGGGGTAAACTACATGTACATCCTTTGATTTTCCTTGTTCTCACTTATCAACCAATTTTATGGTATCGCTATTAAATCAATAAGGGTTTTCTTTGCCGCCCCAACGAGTACCACAGACTACGGCTTATTTACTATATCCATTATATATCCGTATCGGATAGCCTGTTTGTATGTAAGAGACATGGACAATTTCCTAAAGGGATATTTGCGGAGTTGGTGTTCACATTACTCCCAATGCCCACGATGAATAATCCTCGTGAATATAAAGAATGGCTTCCAAGTTATAGCATGCATAGCTTTTTCGCAGCTTCCCTTTTAGAGTGAAAAACATCATATTTTTCTGTTATGAGGATATGTTAGCTCATCAGAATCACAAACTGTCTGACAAGGTTTCGCAAATATCAAGATTATAGAATTGTAAAACCATGAAAAGCGTGTAAATAATACCGAAAATGTCACACATAATAGCACATACAGAAATTAGTTGAAGCCGAATCCATAATATCAGGCTTTTTTCAACGATGGAACAAAAACAAATTACAACTAGAAATGATGTCTGGTAAGTGTGTGGTGTTTTTTTTTGGGTTTTTTGTCATCCTCTCCTCCTACGAAAAAAATCAAGTGGGTATGGAGAAGGCCCAGTGCGTTCTCGGTATTACATGATGGACGTCATCCTATAAATACATACACTGTAGAGGTGTTGGAGAGGTCAAAGCCGTGACACTTCCGCAAAGTGAGTGTCACATAGTTACTCACATCTGCTAAAGCACACAGCTATTTCCATTGTACAGCTCATTGCCTTAATACACATAGAGGATAAGTGAATTATGCGGTGAGTGACTACAGAATGACTCGTGCCATCTTAATATTCATGTCGGCAATATACACATGTACTGTCCCCACTCTAGTACACTTATACATGGATGAATATCATGGGCTATTTGGTATTCAACAAGTGAAAAATAAAAACGAAGTAATGTCGCTTTAGGATTGTTAGTCTGTGGCCTTCCCTGCTGAGAAACCGCATGTTTTTGAGAAACCGCATGTTTTTACTGTGTGAAAAATTACCAACTGAATGGGCTACTATTGATGCACGTCCCTACGTGTGTGGGTCACTTCAGCACAGTATGATATGCAATTCTATCTATCCATGAAGTACATCTACTCAACATATACATGGAACGCTACCAGAGGAATACACACTGCATCAGGGGTTTACCCGCCACATAAGAACTGGGTAATAATATTTCATCTTTCCTAATGCGATGTAATTCAACTTCCTCAATGCCTTCATCGTCAATACGTTTACTTAATCTGTGGTAGCAAAGAGAACAGGCAGGTACCATCCCTCACCCCTCATCCCTCACCCCATAACATTTGCAAGTACGCATACTGATATATCGTGATAGTACTAATTGGAATGCTCTACACACCAAAGATATTTTAAGTACCTGCGGTAGAATGCTCTGGTAAATCGAGTCCAGACACGAATATCTAAAAGCCGTTTCACACTTATCTCTAGTTTGCCCTACTCTGTCAGTATATTAAACCTGCTGTCAGCGACAAAAAACTGCAGTTGCCACTGGCAGGGAGGCTTCTGACATTCCAACGACAGGCAATATGCTATAACACGCCACTGATAGGCAGGAAGGCCACTATTAGGTTATGGTGAATAATTATGCAAGTCATTAGCACAAAAGGAAGGAAGATAAGTAAGCAGGTAGGTAGGATAGGTCAGTAGTGTAGGGTAGGTAGGTTTGTTTTGTTTGTGTTACATCTTGGTAAACTAGTTACGTCCCTTTGGGACTGACTCATTGGTTGACCTATCTGGTTCTTGAAAGGTATATTAACTCAAGTTGGGTCTGCTTGTAGCAGTGGGACCCTATGCTCATTTTTTAATGCTGCCACAATGAAGGGCTGTGCCGCAGACCATGGACACAACACTCTGCTGGTCACATTATACTAATAACGGCAAACCAGTTGCTGCACCATACCATTCGGGCCAGCAAGCTGACGAGTATGAAGCTGCTCTGTGTAATTGGCTACAGGTCAAGCCGGCTGAGAGTTAATTTGCCAACCTCCAGGGTAGGTAGGTAGTGTAGTGTAGGGTAGGGAGGTAGGGTAGGATGGGTAGAATAGGGTGAGCAGAGTAGAGAAGCAGTAGATAGGTTGGTAGGCAAGGCAAGGCAAGGCAAGGTAAGGTGGTAAGGTATAGGTAAGGCAGGTAGGTGGTGTTATATGTAGGTCAGTAGGGTGGTAGATAGGTTAGACTGGGATCCCACTACGCCGACGAATTGTTTATCCTCAGAAACCCACGTGGTAGAGCAGGAACTGTAGACCTGTAGTGGATGAGGTATTTTCAAGGAAGACCGATTACTACATATTATTAGTTGTGTATTCCACAAACCATCTATACACGGTCATCAGGAATTTGGTTGAAAATTTATATTTTGTAAGGCTTTAACAGTTGTTGTTCTCACAGGACATACATGTATTTGAAGGTAAAGCGAGAGTTTCCAACAGATATCTCAAATAGTTTAGAGAATCGGGTGATAGGCATAAAACTGAGTAGGATGGACCTACTTGATTTCAAACTTTTGAAAGATTAACAAATTAATCTAAGTCGTAAGGTTAAGATAACAAAGCTACGTTACGTTCTCAAAACGTACACGATTTCGTGACATGTTCATATACTATGAGACTAAAAAGAAAATCCAATTTAGACTTTGATTTTGGGGGTACACAAACCACAGAGAAAGTTATCTTTTAGTGGGTAAAAACCTTATAATCAAAGTCTAATATGTCGCTAAAATCGGAAAGACAGGCATCCCTGTTGAATGTCACGTAGTGGATGTGACATGTAGTGTTATGATGGTAACACATAGTGTGTATCACAAAATGGAAGTCACGGAGGATTTTCACCGTATTGGTGACCATGGTATAAGGCACTAATTATATATGGAAATGGGCACCGCTGATGGCCCACAATCAGACAATGGGTAGCAGTCACAATATTTTTATATCATGTCAAGGAGTGGAGACCGAAGATGGGTCAACACACCCATGAGAGTGTGAAAGACAATATGTATACCCATCTACAGTAGGACAGATTCCAGACACTGGACTTACGCCAACTACTTACTACATACAACGTTTACCAGAAAGTTTGACTGTCTACTTATAGATCTAACATAATCCCGCTTTCATCTGTAGAGTAGACATTAGCAGACACAACCTACAACACTATGGATGTTTCTGCTATTGTACTATCATACACATCCTCTCCCACTTTCTCGTAATGAAACCTGCCTTCGTGTGTACAGTCCATACCATATGGGTATTAGGCAAATACGTGACACTGTTTATCACGATAAGTGTCCACCATCGATGACCCGATTGTATATTCAGTAAGAATTAAGTTATCTGATGGTACCATTTCCTTAATTACATATGATTCCCTTGGCTTAAGCTTCGCTTATCTCTAAGATCTGTCTTTCAAGATTTTATTAGGCATCTCAGCCGGTATTGAACTCAAACTATCTGCTTTTATAGTTTGATCTGTGGTCAAACTGGTAACACGATTCAAGGAAGATGGCGAAGCAACTTGATCTACCTACCTTCCTCAGTGCCCAACATACAAGCATATTGAGTAGAAACGCCCGTCGCTATATAAATAACATACACAATGAGAGGCATAATATACAGCTTTACAATCCATACACCCCCATGAAGACATAAAAGATATATAGATTCATACAGACGTTACCTCTAGCATGTTGGTTGGTGTGTGTCGGTCGGAGTGTCAGTGCCCTCTGACGGCGGGTCTGCTCGTCCCGGACACCGGGCACTGTACGGCGTGCGGCGTGTTTATTCTCTCACTGTCAACAACACTTGCCTGCCGGGTTATCTTAACTCACCCACGCGCACTTGGTGATGTCACCAGTCACAGCCAAATATTAATATTCTATGTGCATTGTCTATGAAGGGAAATCACCTTTAATCTGAATATCACATAATTTTGAATAAGGCCTGTTATGGATGGTGATTTCAGCCTTAAATGATTATAGGCCGATACACGAGGAAGCTGCTACGACCGGTGCGGGGACTGTAATGACATCACGTCAACTCATGTCGTTGTGACATAAGCCGTGTCTTTTTACGTACGAGATATAATCTTAATCCGTCCTCTGTGATATTCTCCTATATATGCATGGCTCACTGGGAGGCTGGTGTGTGTGGGCTTTAATAAGATGTAATAGGTATATGTGGTACATTGATGTATTTCATTACGCTCACGAAACCTGCACTTGAATACACACAAGTATGTATGAGTTCGAGTATGTAAATGTCTATCGTCGTGTGAATGGTAGATATCAGCGCGATGCGCATCATCAAGTTCAGGAATGCAGACCACGAGGACCTCTTCCCGTGCTGGAACATGTACAGGTCTATCAAATAGGTTTGTCACTTTAACCACTATACTGAGTCATATGATTTTACTGTAGACCACGAGTACAGGAAGGGAAGGAGGGAAGGAGGGAAGGAGGGAAGGAGGGAAGGAGGGAAGGAGGGAAGGAGGGAGGGAAGGAGGGAGGGAGGACGGAGGGAGGACGGAGGGAGGGAGGGAGGGAGGGAGATCGGAAGGGAGGGAGGGAGGGAGGGAGGGAGGAAGGAAGGAAGGAAGGAAGGAAGGAAGGAAGGAAGGAAGGAAGGAAGGAAGGAAGGAAGGAAGGAAGGAAGGAAGGAAGGAAGGAAGGAAGGAAGGAAGGAAGGAAGGAAGGAAGGAAGGAAGGAAGGAAGGAAGGAAAGGAACTTTGGTTGGTGAATCACTCCATGTGGTTTTCTTTATGAAGAAATATAGGAAATTTCTATAAATGGGAAATAAAAGAAATTTAGATTGTTTATCCATAAACGAGATTATATATATGCCCAAAAGGATAAGAGGAGGCGCCCTCAATTGTTTAAATATCGGGAATTTTGCTGAATTTTCACAGGATTTAACTGAGGAGCATTATGTGATGAGTCATAAGTGATTGCTCATGGGGCACCTACTGAAGCTGAGTCACGTGACGCTGGCGCTGCTCAGAGACGTTGGTCTTCAGGTCTGTTTAAAACGTGCCATAAAAATACCAGCTATATTTATCCATGTCGAGGTAACGCGCGATCATGATGCTCGATGGCATTTAGTCAATTTGTGCAGGTGTTTTTACGCGGCCTATTATTGGACGAGTTCAGTGCGTCAAGTGGGGAGTTATATTTTATCCACATTGTTTAAATTAGGATAGGTTATATAGATCGGGGTCGTAACTTCTGTGCGACTCACTCTTGTCGTTTCCGGACACTCTTCATCTAGCTTCCGGACATAGCCTCATAGGGTGTCGAAATATCAAAGTTATGATAGTCAGATTCATACATTTCTGATTTGATTCTTAATGTCTATATTACAGCCAGTCTGTCTCACATAAAATTCTCCTGGCCTGTCGTAAGTATTTCTAGTTTGAAATCTCTGACAGTGAGCTTTTACCGTGTATCGCACACATGACTAGATGGGACATGAGGACTGGACTTGCCTTATTATTTTTTTTTTTTTTCCATTGAGCATGGTTCGCTTGTACATTATACATTGCGGTCTACCATACCATTTAATATCATAAGGATATACAACATAAAGATGAGAAAAGGAAATTTGTATATGAAAAGCAAGATCTGCATCCAATTTCAAATGCTATAGTACTTCAATTAATTGTGACTATAGAATAAGCGTTTGTCTATGTAATTTTATATTATGTTCAGTTCGGGAAAATCAGTCTTCCATATCTACAGTTTGTTTGTTTGTTTGGGTAGTTTAACGTCCAATTTGTTCAATTAGACTTATATCTACAAAGGTGTTGTATATGACCATTCCAGACTGAGGGTTGACAGGCTTTAGGCATGATATATAAATTTTATTTCCTCCGATATCTAAGAGAATTGGCATTGGGGGAGATAAGCGTTATCTGGCTGCCCGTGTATTACCGCTTTTCTACATGGCTTGTAATGCTAAGTTTACACCATCACCGACAGTGCCAACAGCGCCACCGTATCTCGCAGCTATTTCCAAGTCTGCCTTATGTCGTCGTGATGGTGAATTGTGTAAACTTGGCTTTCGGGGAGTTGCCATCTGTCTAAAAATCCACCCTGATAGTCCCGGCAACCTCCACGGTTTATGACTGCCGGGGTTAGGGTTCAAGTCCACGGGCCTTTCGCCACAGTCCATTGTACGCCTGCGTGATTCAAAATTAGAAGACCAGGAAGCAGCGCCAGAGTCATTGAAGGCAGACGAGGAGCTGCCCTAACCACGTCCATGTCACTGCCGAGCACCACAAATTTATACAACCTTCTCTGAAGATGAAAAAAGTTATGGGTAGCTCCAGCAGCATCCTGAACTGTATTCCAAAAGGCTGCCTGGCTTCTGCAACGCCTCCCTCAAAGACCAACTGTGGATGGAGAGGGCACGGTCCATGGACCACACAGCACAAGAACTCCAAACCTGGTATGACGGTGCACCAATCTCATAAGATCTCACACTCTCTAAGTGGTTTTCTGTATTCCAGTGCAAATAAGCCTCAAGGGCACCAAGTACACAGTATTCCCGCTATGTGGCATCATTGAGATTATAGGAATCTTTGGGTTGCATTGAAGTACATGTTTAGCACGGTAGGCAGGCCAGTGGATTCTCAAGGCTCTAAGCTTAGTTCATTAAGAGTTCTTCTCCCATAGAGCATAGTGAGAATCTTGTACAGAATACCACTTAGAGAGTGTGAGATCTTATGAGAGGGGTGCACAGTATGCAGAAAAAGCTTGGCAAACTTTGTAAGCTTGTGTCCAAGTCTGGCCAGGGTGTGGAAAGGCTGGCAGCAACTGAGAGGTGGATCTGGTCCAGATACCAATTCCTGATTCCACACATCACTGTGCTGAGAAGTAGTACTGTAGTGCTGTTCAAGCCATCGGCCAGTCCCAGTGATACCCAGTCTTCCAGTCCCAGTGTTCCAGGCCCGCCTTCTGTCATGTCGGACGACAACCTTACGACAGCCACATACCCATCAGTGACACTATCTGCTGTGGGGGGTGGGGGCTGATCCTAGCACACTTATGAATATGCTCCAGACATTCATGAAGGAAGCTGCGAAGCCAGAGCTGGTAGTTCACGGTTTGAGTTCTGGCTTGACAGTGTACACAGACGATATGCTGAGCAAACTACAAGAACACCACTTCAGGAATGTCCGGCGACCAACAACCGGGAGTTGGAAGGAGCGAGACTGGCAGTACCAGTCAATGATGTGGATCCCCGACGACTGTGGCTGTGGTTCGGGGGCATGCAGCAGCAATCTCAGCAGCAGCAGTCTCAGCAGTCCTCATCAGTGGCAGCCATGTGTGGCCTGCACATGTTATGTCCCAACCAGGTGTGTCCATCTTAAATAATCGTAAGTGACCGGATCCAGAGTTGTGACTGACATGAGTGACCATACATTGACGTGAACTCGTCGGCGACTTGTCAGGCTTCAAACTTAAGTCAATACATGGCAGACCCGTGGCGGTGTGCCAACTAGACCCTGACAATACCATGTCGACCTACGGCAGCCTCAATTTGACGTGGTGCTCCTTAAGTCGACAGCCTATATTAGGCTGAGCGGCGAAAAAACATATAAATGTCATAAGTGTTCCACATCGACTTACAATATACACAAAAATCACTGTCAGGACTTTCGGGGTGATGGTGTAAACCTAGCATAAGGGTGAGTAAAAAAAGAAGTAAGAAATCAATCCAAACTATGAAAGGAAAGTTTAGTTGTTTCACATAGAATCACTTATTGTTATTGTCCTTTGCGTCAACCCTTGGAATATACACACGAGTGTCTTCTTTAATAGCATATTGAGAGTATATATACAGACAATTCTTTAATATTACTACATGTATATTTCGCTGAAGACGTGTTCCGTATTTTAAATCTAATCTCCTTTCCCGCTAATATTATTTCACATCAAGGAGTGGATTAGATGCTAATGGTGATGGTGGTGGTAGTGGGAGTACGGATATATCATGTGCTTGGCATCCATCAGTTATCTAAATCCACACACGGCCAGGAGTCTACTGAAGAGTCACGTTCAAGGTCATCCGGAGTCACAGCTCGAAGGTCATGAGTTGGGTCTTATCGGGAGGAGGGAGGGGGTGATTAAAGGTCATTGACATAGGTTGGAATATAGAAAGACATGGTTAGTGTGTCTGAATGGAATCTCATTCTTCGAATTCAGTGAGTATTTTTGATCAAAATATCGAGGAACAGATGGAATTCAGGCACCCTCACTATGTCTTTTTAATTATTATATGCCGAAATTCGATTATGATGCCATTTTTGTACTTACGTTATCAACCCATTTCAACCTCCAAAATAAGTGAGGCATGTATGAATCTTCGAACATTCAACTTGATGGGGAGTTCACGGGTGATCCGCTTAGTGAAGACGTACAAAATGTATATTAACAATGAAGATTTCTGCTTGAAATATTGACAGAACGTTTGTAACTGTAAATTCAGCTGATAAATGACACATCGTGGAAGACGTCCCGGCCGACTGGGTCATGATTACTGGCCGATGACAAAGGACTGCAGAGATAAGACAAAGTGAAGTCATCTTACGGAATTTCCCCAGGTTTTGGCACGGGCCGTATCACGCCCTCTCTGGCCATTTCTTTCTTTTAGCCCCCTACCCATTTGTTGTTCCTGTTATCTATATCTACCATCCAATTTAGATTTATGATACAAAGTGCGACAACACTGTTTTTTCCAATACTCATTTATACATATTGATGAATAATGTCTCTTTTCATCGCATTATTTCTGTAATTGTCAATCTTGTTCTGAGGTGTCAGCTGGTATGAAAACAATAATGTCTGGTATTATTGTATGGGTTTCACCTAGGTGGGATTATGAGATAAGCTAAGTACTAAACCACATGTAGTAGCCACCACCCTATGAAATATGCACCCATGTCGTGGTTTGTTCGTCTAAAAGCTAACTAGTCAGGCCTTTCCATCCATATCAAACTGTCTTATCCATAAGTATCTGAAAAAAAACCTACAGGTCGAGTTCGTTTCGGGTAGAGTTCTTCAGTAACCCCAACCCCAAGTGTGTTCTAATAGGAAAAGAATCTGGCGATTAGATAAGCTATATCTGAAATAACCTACACCCTCTGTTGAGTCAGAATTCCTTTCATTTCCACCACCCAAAATTCGATCAGCCTTTCAGATGACGTGGTTAGCCACAGCCTAAATTCAAGCCACCGCTAGTCAGAAGTGACATCTCGTCACGGGGTCGGGCAAACGTCGAGCAGGTTGGTGGCGCCGCCCTGGTGAATCACCGGGAGCATATTTGCAGGAGAGGAGCCTACCCGACACATCTCCCATAACCCGTACGATGCGGGCTTTCAACGAGGCTTATTTGGAGCTGCAGGCTTCTCCCCTGGTGTACATTATGATACGCCATTTTGCATTTTTGGGGATCTCTCCTCCCAGGCTATCCTGTATGGAACACTTGGAGACATGTACAAAACACAATGAAATCTGTGTCCCACCTTGAACCTTAACGCCGATTGGAGAATTGACTGACTCACTGACCTCCTTTCGGCGCACCATGAACGTTCCGGGTATCAAAGAGTAAACCTTCTCAGCTGACAACAGAAACAGACCTTCTACCGCTAGGCTGGGAGGCCCTTAAAGACGCTCCATAGAATGCCAGACACCAACATTGCGATATATTTTTTACTATTAATTTTGAGAAAATAACGGGCTTGTTTGTTCGGGTAGTTTAAAGTCCAATTTTTTCAATTAGACTTAAGTAACGGGCTGACCATATTGATCCCTTTTACACCCTTAGATTATGTCGAGAAAATTGTAAGGCAGTGAATTCTAAAGTGTACCGAATTCTAAACCATTCAAAACGTCGTGTACTTTTATAGGTATGTGAATGTGTAGACTTTGTCAAGGCTAGCGGTTCATACTTTCTCTCGAGCAATCAGTGTTTATATGGGTAATGAATCCATCACGGACTCCTATATTTTAATAGTATAAAATTGAATAATTCAAAACAGAAGTCAGGAGCCTGTAGTGGCACAGATGTTCCGCCAATTGAGGCAATCCCCACGAAGAATCTCCCGAGGCGTTAAGCAGATTTAGATGGCAATTCTCATTAGACAAGGGTCTGAAGCCAATCTCCAGCACCCAAACCTACTGAGTTGTCTTTCACATACCCCGATTGATACAAATAATATTTAGATCTAATGGGATTTAGGGAAACAGCTTTAGTATAGAATATGTACGGGATCAAACAGACTACACATCTGAATTTGGAAAATGGATAGAACATCTACACAAAAACAGTATTAATTAAATCAAGCACTCCCGCAATTATATGACTTTGTTAACTCGACATTTTGCAGCTGTAGTAGGTGGTTCCGCGTTAGCTCGCTTCGCTGGCACCCAATCTTCTGCCTCTTCTCCGGACTAGCAGCCAGTGAAGTGTAAAGATAAGAGGCTTTAGGTCACTGGACTGACAGTGATGCTTTGCAAATTACTAGAATGGCATGATATGGATAACCAAATATACTCAAATCAATCCAATGCTCTCACAAGGTCTTGTCATTGCTATTCTGGGTAGTGCAGCTACGTGTACTGAAGGTTTTTGGGTGATTTCTAAAAGTTTAAACACTCAATAGTATTGGTTTAGGTTTGTATGAAAAACATATATATGCACCGGCCTTTTAACACCAGAGTGATCTGTGTCCGAATTTAGTTTGTATTTCACTATGAATCAGCCTGATCTATTACAATAGCCTATGAAAAAATGCCACTGGTAAGTTATGGCGTAATACCGTTGGGCCAAAAAATCAAACATATACGTTATACAAGGTTCCGTCGTTGCTTCTACGCCAGAGCCAGTGATAAAATCTATTTGAAGAATCCCTGCAGAAATCAAGCCCTTACGCATTTAAAAAAAGCAAGGACTCACACACTACAATTCAAGGATGCCAATTGAGGTCAATGAAAACAGTGCCTCAGAAAGACTGAGGTTGAATTCATAAACCTGAAATGAAAATGAGGATTTCAGTGGAAAAGTGACATCTCTGCTTCATAGACGTGATGATTTTGTTTGTTTGTTTGGGTTGTTTGACGTCCAATTTGTTCAATTAGACTTACACGTGATGAGGACTGGCTCTGATAAAGCAATAAGTCTACCACTGCTGGAAAGAGGTGGCTGTGGAATGACTCAACCCCAAAGCCCTATGCTTATAAATCCACCACTTTGTCCACTGAGCACCTCGCCTTACGCTTGAAAATGGGAAATATGTTTTTTGCTTTTACCAAGGATACTCCCAGAATACATTTGCATTAGGCAATTCAATATGTTCGTTTTTTCAAATATCTATTTTTTTCCAAACTGAGATTAAGATTCTTCAGGAGGAACACTAATACAAGCTGTAAATGCAATATAGAATAACCGAGGAGAAGCATGGGGTGAGGCTTCCAAGAATATTAAATACCATTCAGAGGAGCAGTATGGGTGAAGTGCTAATCCTTGGCTTTCATACCACAGTTTAACAGCATCTCCCACTACTACCCACCGCTATAGCCATATTGTTAGAAAGAGGTATTATTCAGTATTGTATGGGCAGTGCCAGTGGTGGAATGTGGCCCCTTAAATACTTTATCATATCTATGATTACGGAGGCTTTTGCGCGTATTTTCTAACACACAAATGCATAGTACCTGACGATTTCATTTGAAATATTAAAGTGATAATGAATCAAAAGTTAAGCCAAATCATTTCTGCAAACAGTTTCTTTTATCATATTGAACATTATTTATGGATCTGTGTTCCTAATGCCAACCGTCGCGGTAGCTAGGCTACGATTCCACAGCGATTTCATATCAATGTGATATCATGGATCTCCATAGGCGGTGGCTTATTGACCTTGCGGGTAAAGCATCTTATGTTCAGGGATACCAGTTGGGTTCAGGTAAAAAACATTGAAATATTTTTCATGGCAATACGGGGTTTACACATTTCATATATACACCCAACCTGAAACATGCAGTAACATTACCACTGCCGAACATGCCTAAGAAAACGAAATTAAAATTGTTTGTCCTTAGTTGTAGGGTCTATGTAGGTGTCATGTCAATATTTTACATGTAAAAAAGAGTTTCATATTCTGAAAATTGAAACATAGATTTCAATGCAAACATTGAAATCTGACATCACTGTATCTTTACACTGAATCTGAGTAGTCGTCATTAAGGGACTTGGATTTCTCAGAATAAACCCTCTTTTAGGAGAATTAAAACGGTTTTTTGGGAAAGGCTCGCCAAGCACCACCCCTCCCCTCCTCAAAAATATAATTATATGCATAATTAGTAGAAACGGTTTCGTATTTATCCTACCCCGTCTATGCTTTTGTATTACTAAAAGATAAATATTGACTCAATGACTAACAGAACTTTTTTCATAGTAGCTGACATCCTGCTCTCTGATTGGTCAATATTGTTATTACTCTAGTGGCATAAAAAACACTTTATGTCACGGCCTGCCACATAAAATTTGCCTATGTTAAGTCTATGGCGTTTTTTTATTAGGGGTAGGATAATAATCTATCACATTACACAATGAAGGTGCCCTATAAATCATAGCACGAGCCGTTTCCAGTGGGGCTGAATGGATTATATATCTGGCTCTCTCCTGTAGTCTAGTGGTGGCGTCACTGATTAAAAAATAGATGAATAAATGGTTATAGTGCATACATTGATTCCCAATCTACACTGCAATTATAACTCTTCTCTTGCTGGGTGGTCCTATCTTCCAAACCCTAGTCATAGGGATAACATATAGACGTAAGCCTCCCTATGTATCCATTTTCGTTTACCTCGTGTCAATATTGGCTATGCTGCAGCAAAGGACGACCACAGAACCAATCTTACCCGGGCGCGTCCGATGTCCATAAATGCACCTCCACATCAATTCCCTCATTTCCATGGGGAGAGAATGCCCTCTGGTGAACTGTAGCGTACATCTATACAACACAGAGAGATTTGACGGGCAATCCCTTCAGGCTACAACCCCTTAGGTTCCCTAACTTACCTACGCCACATATTAAATCATTAATCGCTTAACCGCGTTCTCACTACATGGTTATAAACAGGCGCGGTCACCTTCTACAGGGCCTTTAGCTTCCCGCCTCCCCTAATCCTACCCCCGGGTTTGGACTGTAATGACGACAGCAGTGCCACCTATGTAGCAAAACGCCAGGCATGCCCCCGACCGCGTGGGTGCGCGAGATAACATGAGTCTGCACGAGAATTGGGCCGCCGGTGCCCCCAGGCGGCCACACGGTCAGTAATGGATGCGTAATTCCACAGGCCTGATGCAGGGGGCGCATACGTTAATGGAATTAGTTAGGTTTGGCAGATAGGGAGGAGGTGAGAAAAAAACACCAGCTGCCTACCACGGCGTTTCTGGGACCAACGCCAGAGAAAATAAAGGAATGACTGCTTTTGATGAAAAACACCTCGACACAGCATAGATACTGAATACAATATCTTGAATCCTTATGGTTATATTTGGTGTGTTTGGGGTTTCGTTCATCAAGTTTTGTTTTCTTGATTGGCAAAACTCAACTTGCACTTTCTATACCAATTGCTGCTACTTTTAACGTAGATCGAGCATTGTGTTTACAACCGCCATACTGGTTACTGCTATTGGTTATGTACAGAATTCTGTACACTTCAACGCCTACGCTGAAGCATGATCGACGCCGTCTGGTGAAAGTTGGCCGCATTATAGGTTATTGCAGAACGTGTCTGATTAGAAGCAGGAATGTCCATAGGGTCTCAATCAGGCGGCATCTTGTCGATACCCACGTGCAGAAGAAAGGTCATCTAAAGGACAAACGATGTCGGTACCCAGCCCCTTTTCACCTTCGGACGTGGGAGCTCGACTTGGAGTTGGGTAGATAGATAATATATTTGACAAATGTTTCCAATTCACAAGTACTATCGTAAAACCGGATGAGTTTTAATCTTGGCTCCCGTATGCCATGACTGGAGTTTGGCATAGTGATATCACGAGGCGGAGCCGAGTGGTATCCGGGACCAAACTCCAGGAGTGGTATATGGGAGCCAAGATTAAAACAAATCAGGTATTGATTTTATCCTACCCCTCTCTACAATATTTTAATATCAAAATCATCAATGAAAATCATCAAAATTCCGTATGCCCCTAGTAGCATACAAACGTCCGTATGCCAGTCAGCGTGGCATACGGAATCTCAATGCTAAGCCTATTGACCCTCTTCACACTGGCGCCATCTTGTAATGGCCGCCTATGTAAGTCAATCGAAAACGAGGCGAGCCCTCTCCACTCAGTCCTGAATATTGATAAAAATACTTGTGTTTCTCTAACTTGAAAGATGGAAATCGCTCTCACGCCTTAACTAATCGGCCGATTTGTATAAACAATACATTGCTCAAAAGCTGAGTTTTAGGCCTATCTTCTGGTATATATATGCTATACCTGCGTTATGGCTAACATTTCCATGTCATAGATTGAACATTGGACTTGTTTTAGGTAAAAAAAACAAATCATGTAAACTTCCTGTTTTCACAGAGATTTGTTGAAAAATCTATCGTGATGACCTACAGAAATAACTAAAATATCTTATTAGGTATTTCATGACAATTAATATGATGCCTGGATTGCCAGGCTGCGATAAATATTTCCTGAGATAATGGAGCATTATCATAGATGACAAGGAGTCAAACAGAGCACTAGAAAAAAATTGATTTTCTGATATTATTGCATTTTAGATACTGGCTTTGATACAAAGTTGTCAAAGGTTGCTATATTTTACAAGTGCAATATTTATTCCCCTGTATATCTTATCTTTTAATTCTTCTACTGTAATTATTGTATCAGACTTAAAACATTATCAAATATTGTGATAAATTCCCAAATTTCCTGACAATTAACTTATGCATTATTAGTCTATTACCTCAGGAAATATCTATCACAACCTGGTAATATTGGTATCATTTTAATCGTCTTGAAATGCCTAAGAAGGTAGGATGTTTATTTTTATAGGTCATCGCGATAGATTTTTCATTAAATCACTGTGAAAGCAGGAAGGTAACATGTTTGTGTTTTTTTGTACCTAAACAATTCCGAAGTTCAAGCTACGATAGGAAATCATAGCCATAACACAGGTATATCTTAAATGCACCAACAGATAGGCCCAAGTCCAAGCTTTCTGAAAATGTTTTAATTGTAAAATTCGGCCGTTTATTTATGACAGAAGAACGATATATATTTTCATTATCATAGTGGTATTAGGCACTTGCTGCAGGGTTGGCTTCACTCCTACAGCGCTCGCCTCGTTCTAGAGTGCGGAAATTTCGCTTGTGCCCGGCTGGTAGTTTATCAAGTATAAAGAACCAGCAAAACCCGATCGCAGCGCCACGCTTATGTGCAAGAGGTGAATGGGATTTTATATTAGGGGTAGGATAAATGCTAGGAAGACATGAGCTTTTTAAGCCCCTCCTACTCGTGTCAGACAATATTTTTTGTTCATTTATTCTTAGGCCTGTAAAGCATATTCTTCAAAACATTCGCTGGACAATCACTAGGACACAGTGAGTAGTACTGTTAAATAGTCTATGTAAATAGGGAACTAGTTGTTATAGAGACCGGAAATACCGCACAAGTATATCAGGCTGTATGCTATACAGCAGGCTACATATCAAGGCAAAAGGCAGTCAGAGAAGGACACACGCTACTGGCTCAACTGCAGGCTGGTTATATGACAAGATATATATGGGCGGGCTATACGGCAGCCATTATATAAGGATGTTGGAAGGCTATTATTAAGTTTGTTTGAGGTTTAATGTCCCAGGGGACCCTGAGGGTATATAAGAACCATCAATGACTTAAGCTTTTCACTTTCATAGACAATTCAGTCAATTCTATTCAATGTTGTGTAATATTTTATAAACAATCAAAGAGATTTGTCTCTTTCAAAAAGCTGATTATATCTTTCCTTGGAATTTTCTTAAACAACATTTTAATGTTTTTACTATTTTCTTGTACCCTTTGACAGTTAACGGCTATGAGCACATTGCATGCTTGGTTTAATGGGGGATTTTCTCCTTTCAGGAGGTATTTGTATGTGAGTCTAGAGTAACCTATTTTCAGACTGGTCAGCTTCACTGGTTCATTACGACTTAGAGCCCCTTAGATTATTTTCCCATTCACAGTTGAATGAATGTGGTGCAATTAGTTATTTATTTTCTTGTTCCAGTCAAACTGCCATTTGTTCATTGTCTGTGCATTCTTAGCTTTTCTGTTTGCCTCTTCATTTTCATAAATTCCTTTGTGACTTGGCAGCCAGCACATAAGTACATCCTTCTTTCCTTTCCGGCCTCTTCATTGGGACTTAATGGCAGTTGTAGGCCATGGGTGCACGCCATGACGTTATGCTACTGAGGATTATCAACTTAGCTTTTCCACTGTAATGAAGTGAAAACTGGCATACTTTGTTACATGACATACGATTTGATGAGTTCACATTCTGTAACTTATGAAAGTTATTAACTGCTGCGCATTGTGAATAAGGGGCAATGTTAAGGCTGTAACCCACTTGGCGATATATCTCCCAGTGATATTTGGCCTCCCTGAATCGCAGGGATGGGCAGTTTATCACAAGGGCTGTCCACAGTGGGTTGGGCACAGCAAGGATTGTTACAGGATATGCATGCGTTTTTGGAGTCTACTTTGTACAGCCCATTATGGCCAGGGCTACACTGTCAATTGGGGACAGGCGGGCGACGACCTAGACTGGCCTCAGTCCCTGTGTCCTACCCCCCAACCCCTTCTGGGTGACACAGGGACTGGTCTCATCCGTAATCGACCGTGTAGACTGGCGCGATTTTGCGCCACACTCTCCAAGCAGAGGTCTGGCTACTGGTCAGGATATCTGCTGGGAGATTGATACCCTCTAACTTTGATCTCAATCGAGTCACAGGCAGGAGTAGGCGAAATATATGGCTATGACAACACAGGCGGCCAGGGAACTGGAGGAGGGGAGGGGGAGGGGTAGAGGAAGGTATAGGGTTACAGGGAGTGGCTTCGGGGTCATAAACAGGAGATTCTGGTCAGAGTGGACAAGTCTTTGATTCATGGGCCAGTCAGAGAAGGACACATGCTATAATGAATTGTATTCCGATTTTCTTAAATCATTTAATGAATGTTCATAATCAAAGACTTGAGCAAGTCTAGCGACGACCCTCTCCACGAGGGCGGAGGGGTACAGCGGTCTAGGAATAAAATCGCAGGAAAAACAGACAACCAGACATATTCGAAATTTAACGCATGCCATTCCGGGCCCCAACGAGGTACAATTTGTCGCCCGCCACGAGCGGCGATACCGGAATCTCAGGGCCGAAAAATAAAAAGCTATAACCCACTGGGCGATTCAGGATGGAGGGGCCATTATCGCAGGGAAAGGAACACGCATCGGCCAATGGGTTCAGGCCTATATACCCATCCAATTGGACAATAGCTGTCGCGAATCTAGCACCTTCGAGTATAGCACTGTGGCTTGTCTGTATAGATATCTCTATCTGCATATTAGGTGGCAGTACGTTTACAAAAACGTATACATTCTCATAGCAGAAACCATTGTGACCAGACCCGATATTTCTTTATTTCTTATGATTTTCTTGCATATCGCGCTTTTTCACTGGATGTTACTGGCTGTAAAATACCAACACAATTATGCAAATTGAAAATCTGTTGAACCTCTAAACGAACCCTACAAAAAGATCAACTAACAGCGAGACCCACATGGCCCTCATATTCGTCACTGCGCAAGCGTAGATTCTACCAGGAAGCTGACTTGTGTGCGCATGCGCTGGCGTTTGCCTGTATGGCAAACGGCAAACAACGCCCACGTCGTTTTCTATCGGGGCGGCACTATCTTTGAAAGAGCTGCAATCCTTATTGATTAGTTCAGGGATTGCGCCAATCATTCGCGTTGCTCTGCAGAGAACTGTGCTGCGTAATACACACCCTATTCACCCGAGGTTTCCATGAGGGTAATTTATCCTGGGTACGGTCAGAAGCGGCTGGTGGAGAGCGAGGCGGACGGAAGTCGTCTGCTTTCTGGTTTGTCGGTGAAGTAAATGCCCTGTTACCCCGTCATTTGTCTCTCGCGACCTTTTTTTGTTAGTTTTTGTAAGGAGACTGCAGGGACAAATAAGCACGTATGTGCGTTCGGCAATAGTCTTTCAATTGAACATTAATTTCCGTATCATCCGCTATGTGATTTGAGTCTTCATTTGCCTTTTACTGTTCTCGATATCGGATAAAGTGCAGTACGGTTTAGCAATGTTCCAAATTCGATATCGGATAAAGACTAAAATATGGACGACCATGACGCTATGGGTTAGATTCTGGTGCCTCATGATGAGTAGGTACAGTTATAAACAAGGGCAACATATTACATGTTGTCCTACATCAAAGATAAGCCTGTAGACCTAGTCAAGTTCCTCAATGACTGATTGCAATGATCAAATCTGATTGCAATAATCAAATCCTAAACAAAATTTGAAATTTCTAGAGGTCATCACCAACACACTACACCGATTAATGCTTCTTACTCTTCGTTCGTGGTTGTAAATAAATAAGCTCAAGTGTTACTCATATACCATTTTAAAGCTGTGTTATTTGAGTCTCCATGTTGGCTCGGAATTGGTCCGTGAGAGTACCATATACAGCCATATATGTAAAGTTAGTTGGGTGTCAGTGTACCTGATGGGTACCTCTAGCGTAATTGGTATATTCATTATTGCGAGAGTCATCCCCCCAACGGTCCACATTACTCACATTGAATAAACATATGAATAGTGGTTTACTATAATTTACTTGTGCTTTGTACTAAGTCTGTGTACTTGAAAGTATGTGTATATCAGTCATTATTATTCGTTGGTTTTTATACAACTCACTGCAGTGCCCTAACAAGGTCTGGACCCCTATGGCTGGACAAGGGAAGATTAAATTGGAGATTAAGAGATGAAGGCGGATCATCCAGATCAGCAAGCAGACCCTGGTCGCCGTGCCTACTCCTTTGGTGGCAACTCCAAGCGGACTCTAAAACCCTGAGACGAGGGGTCTGGGTCTTTAGTATGACTAGCAAAGAGACCGTAAGCACCTGCGCATAATTACTGACAGGGATTTGTCATTAAAAAGCCCTCACGACAAGTAAATATGCTCGATCCTTCATGGTAGCGAATGTAATGAATATCATAGGTCAACATCACATTCTGCTAAAGTATTATGATAACCAGCATCTAGAAGATTTGGGCTAGGTTATCCAAAATGATCGAGATATACGATATGATCGTTGTGCACTGAATAAATCACCGATTTTTCCGCAATAGTTGAATAAAATCTGATCTACTGCCCATCCTGTAAAGATGGTAGTAAACAACACGTGAGAATGACAAAGAAGAATTATGGACCAGTCACGTGCACATTACAATCAGATAGTGTATGTCTTTCTAGATCTAGTGAGGACATAACTCTAAGGACATATATATAATCGTTTAAAAATCGTATTCATTAAAGTCAGACTAATTCAATCAGAGGGAGTGGGGGCATATAAATCGTTCCCTGCTTACCTTCCACACTCACAGGATGAACTTTTTATGAGTCTTTAATATATATTTTGGATGTTCACTCAGGCAACTTGGAATGATGGTGGTTACACTGGACTTTCAGGGAATTATTTATGCATTTTTTTAAAGATTAAACACAAGTTTTTATTTCTTCATTTGTTTAGGTGTTTTTGTGTGTGTTTTCTTTTGGGGGGAGGGGGGGGGGGGGGGATCGAAGACGAAGCCTGATAAGCCTTCAATGGGAGAAACCTTGATAATTTCCACCTTAGGAAATCCTCAATACAGTATCACCTTATTTAGGTGTGGGTTTTTTTTCAATGGTGATTAATAGGAATGGATTTATTTTTCAACAAAACTAACTAAAGAGAGATCTAGGTATTGACAGCGTGATGTTATTATCATGAGCACGCTATAGTTGCGTCCACAGGGGAGCAGTCCTTCATTCAAGATAGTACCATAACACATAACGTGCCTTGTCTCATATAATTATATAGAACTAAATCGAGAATCATATAAATACACAATACTCCACGAGTCTGGATGGGCCGCAATCGTCATCAAGGCGAAGCCGAATACCGATTACGGCCCATCCAAATGAGTGGAGTATTGTTTATTTTACGATTTGAGTGCGGTTCTGGATTTATCTCACCCCTTTCACTGACATTAAATAGCATCATATTATCAGAATAATTCAAATTACTTCGCAAATCCAGTTGGTTAATAGCCATGAGGTCATCTCATATTCACCCCGCCACGACCGTGGCGTAGTATTGTCACTTTACCAGGGTGATCATTGAGTAATTTTTTTCTGACGTTATACTTATGGCTAAACTTGTACCAGGGGTGAGATAACGTATAATTCTCATCTAAGGGGAGTGTACGAGAAAAGTGTCTATAAAGAATAGCGTTAAAATGGAAGACCCTTCGAGGTCAGATTTCCTTGCCAAGTGACGTGCCAAGTACGCGTTAACTTCCAGGTCAGACAACACTGACACGATCCAAGCGTTCCCCAGCATATGCTGGGAGAGTGTGAATGGTCCCAGAGTTAGACTTACTCAAATCTTTGATTATGAGCTTTCAGTGAATTATTAGAATAAATCAATATGAAATGCATTACACCATGTAAGCTTCCTATAGCTGGCCCAGTGTCATCTGTGAGGTGTAGGGTAGGCTGGGGGGGGGGGGGGGGGGGGAGGGGTTAGGGAGGCGGTGGCGGCAGGGGTAGGACGTAGGACACAGGGACTGAGGCCAGTCTATCCCAGAGTGTGAATCCCTGTACAAAGAAGTCTGTCAGCAGGGGGCGCAAGATGGTAAGTTACATCCCCCACCCCCACCAATCACATACTCTCTGGCGCTACCGTCCAGGGTCTGACACCAGGGTTACAGAGAAATACCTCCCTAAGATCATTCAGCGGAATCACGTGACCTGTTTGTCGTCTGCTCAACCAGGGCACACTTCTTTTACGATGTAGTTTGTGGGGGAACTACTATAAAACCCAGCGAGTTCAAATGCAGGCAGTTCAGGGACTTGGATATAAAATGTTGTAATAAGGACTGAGTGAGGTGTAATCTATGAGCACAAAAAATAAGATTGCAGTGTATCCAAGTGTTTTTGCATTACAAGTGCCTCCATCACCACTACAGGTGCGTCCTGGTGTACATGGTCAGCCCGGACGTCTGCAGACAAGGGGATCCCAGTCCCTGCTATCAGTAAGGACATCAAAATTGAAGTGTCATTCATAACCCAGAAGAGTATGGAGTTGAATAAAAAGGGACAATTTCAGATCGTAATTATACTGCTTTGTTACAAATACAAACTTTCTGATACAAGTTTAAGTCCAATCTAACCAGACAACACGACCAACCTTAGCAGTTTCAATGTGTTCTTCGTCACCGTACTCACAGACAGACCACAACAATGACACTTGTGTTTTTGTTGGTCTCTAGGGCCCTGGGCCGTCCTGCGTAACGCGTTATCTGGTTTGTGTCGCAGACCACGTTCTCCTTGTTACAGTCGTGTCTTCCCGTATAGATCGGCGCGGCACGTGTCTACAGACCTCGGCGCCGTGTCACCCGACCTTTACATTCTACTTCACATAACCATATCAGGTACTCGAGAGTCCGCCTGGGACTATTGACCGTCTATACATGTATATTTATCAGAAGTAACTGTCTTCTTGGTAAACAAGCTGTGCGGATCGTGTCAGAAAAACTACACGTTTCTAGACATACGTTCCTGGGGGATTATCAATACTTATCAAGACGAGATACTGCATTGACTATGGACACATAACCTGAATGACAATAAAGTTCATTTGCATATGATTCTTATCCAGTAGCCATTGGTAAGAATAAATTACAAACACATTTAAAGCTACGGACGAAGCTGTGACCAAGGGTCATTGTAACTGTTCTATGTTTCAAAATTAAAACAATGATAGTTGGAGATGATCAATATTAAAAATAATGTTAACAATAGAGATTTGCCTGTTCAGGTACGGAATACGTGTGCCTATCTGAGATCATATTGTGCAGATCTGAAAGTGTCTTAATATATTTCTGATGGTTATTCTTTTATTAGGTAAACATTATACGGAAATAACATTTACATATTTCCCTTTGTCTTTTAAGAATAAATTACAAACACATTTAAAGCTACGGACGAAGCTGTGACCAAGGGTCATTGTAACTGTTCTATGTTTCAAAATTAAAACAATGATAGTTGGAGATGATCAATATTAAAAATAATGTTAACAATAGAAATTTGCCTGTTCAGGTACGGAATACGTGTGCCTATCTGAGACCCACCTTTCAGGGTGTGGTAGCCAGTGAGATGTCATGTTTGGATTAGCTGAAATCTGTCATTATCCCAGCTGCAGGGATTATCGCCCATCCAGACACGCTCTCCACGGCAGCTAAGCCCCCCCCCCCCCCCCCCCCCCACCCACACACACACCCCACCATTCCCGATTCTACCTATAATTATATACGTGCCAACCCCTGATATCGTTCGCGCCGACAGCAGAAGACGGACCTGCATTAATAACTAGCCAAGGCTGTTTGATAGTTAGGCCCCACACCCACTAGTTACTATTTCGGTCCGACACGCCCCAATAAGCCTTCCGACACGCTTCCGACAAGGAATTGACCGTTATCACAGCAGTAGATCTCGGCTTCCGATATGGGCGCCGTGTCACAGGCCTTCCTACGCTCACGACAGATCGCACACGTTCGATTTGTCGCAGAGACCTGAATGTGTCGGGAGTATTCTCCACTAAATATACTATGCCCTCCTCCCCCACTCAGACACTTTTATATCTAATATTCATAATATGATATATATCATCTCAGCTCTTTTATTTCTTTGAGATTATCAATAATCTTTTGACATATTCAGGAAGATATGATATATAACATATATTACACATATAATATAATATATCGAACAAAATCATATTGTGCAGATCTGAAAGTGTCTTAATATATTTCTGATGGTTATTCTTTTATTAGGTAAACATTATACGGAAATAACATTTACATATTTCCCTTTGTCTTTTGTAACTTGATCCCGCCTGTTTTTGTTGGTTGTGTTGTAGTGCGTGTCGGTTCTCTGGCCTCCTTTTTTCCCCGCCAAAACCATTACGAAATACTCGGACACAAGCTCTACGACAGAGAAATTCTGCGTTGGAGTGTGTCGTAACGCTTGAAGCCAGTGTACCACCCAGCCATCAGGCGACCACCCCACACAGCTTAAAAGCCCATTTCTCTCCAAAAGACCAGAATTTATAGTGATTGAATCGACCACACACACTCAAAGATTCGGTTCGCTCTCACCTTTTCTCACTCCGCAGTGAATTCAAAGAGCTAGTTAGCCTCCTTTACGAGCTGACCAACCCCTGGTTACTGCTGATGGCTTGCTCCCGGTGACTTTGAGACGTTGAACCACTCCCTGAGCTATAAATAAAATCCCAGCAGAGTACAAGCCCCTGCGACAAATGAGTCACCCAATGGGCTTCTTTTCACAAACAGTGGGGTGATTCGTGCATATTCCAGTCTCAGTCGGCCTCTGCATGGTAATATCAATACGGAGCGTGCTCCTATGACGTTGAAGACTGAACCGCGACTACGGTTCACCAAGCACAAGCTGACGAAAACTATGAGCGCCATGACTCCTCATATGCTATCATGGGTGCATATATATTGTCTAGTCGATCGGTAATGGAACTGCATTTCTATATTATAGCATATAGTCAGACAGAAGTGAATCCCCTTCCCCAATTGTTCCTAAGGTATTAATTGCTGATTAGCTTTGGACAAGGAAATAATACCAAGTGCTGCAGAGTATTGTTTTATCTTAGAATTTGACTAATGACGGTATGCATCGGACCTCCGTAAACAAATATTGAATTATTCAATGTTGGATTTTTTTTCCAACACTCCCTCTGCCTCTCACCCAGTCCACTGTTTCACAAGCGGGCACTGGGGAGGCCAGCGTCGCCAGACCAACACCTGGCCAAGAGAGACACACACCGGTTGGCCCAACGAGTATATACTCGTTGGTTGGCCATATGATCAGCTCCAGCATGGAGTTGTCCCATTACACTAAGTCCATATAAGGAATAGAGTAGACCGAGTAGCCAATGACTGCATTCGCAGCAAACCCCGACCTTGACCCTGACATGATATTTTCTAGCCCTTGGGACGTAGACATCAGTCGAGAGTTGACCTCGAATCTTAGGGGCCACAACCACCCTCGTTTAGACCGGCAGGAAAAAGAGAAGATTTTTTTTTTAAATTTCGTGAGACGTGGCTATGACACCTCTACTACAAGCCGATGCTTCCTGTCAATTTTGAACCAGGTTAATATGGTGTCTCCAGGTTTGCAGTCGTTACCTGTGTAACAACAATCGCCGCCACCTTGGGAACGGGCTATCGCCGTGTTCTCACTCTCCAACACAGTACAGTGTTGGGGATTTGTACACCAAGCACTTTCTTGGTGTTAGACTGTTAGAATTAACAGAATTGTTGGGGAATAAGTCAAGGTTTCATCCGGTTCGGACTCTTCAAGCATCTTAATTAATTTGGCTAGGTCAAGGCATGTGATGTTATCACTTTTGGGGGTCGCGATGATTTATCTCGGCCCATCCCAATCTATTAGAAAATAGAAAGGCTTTCTGGAGATGGTGTAACCTCCACCCTTTCACCTAGACAGTAGTGGTGCTGGCACACTCTCCCAGTCGAGATCCCGAGCCACTATTTGTACATTTTACTACCCAAACAAACAAACAAACAAACAAACAAACAATATCTCCTATAAACACGAGGAACACGACAAATTGAATTAGCCTCATAAGAAATAGTACTAAATTTTTGGCGCTAGAAGTCGTGACATGACGAGAATCAATCAACAACAATTATGGATTGCATATTTCCTATATTCTACGAATTCCTCATTAAGGGAATTCAACAAAGTACAAAAGGATTAGATAGACACATTCACACCACTATCTTCGATATGTCAGTGATTCTGTGTAGCTTTTGAGTTTGTATATACACATGTGTACCCATACATCTTAGCGCGAAATGAAGTTTTATTCAAACGTAGAAACAAATTTATTAACTCGTCTTCAATTATCACCTCTTTACTAACAGTAGTCTGCCCATTCTTCTCCCTACTACCACTTCATTCTGCAATTTTACCCTGCTGGTTCTCCTAATATCAGTACATTGTTCTCAGTCTATCAGATCTAAATGCATCCACTAAAATCCTGACTTATTTGAACCTACCCCATGAATCCAATTCACTATTTTCCTGGTCTCTCACATCTTCATCTTTCTCTGTATCTTATCTGCCAGAGAATACATGCTATTTCGAGGTAGAAACCAATAAACCGTGATTTTCTACAGGAGTAAACAGCACAAGTCTGTTTCTTAAAATGGCGGTAGTGATTTATGAACAAACTTTACGCACCTTCCTAACACTATTCGCCCATCTCTGTCTTTTGTTTGTTTGGGTAGTTTAACGGCCAATTTGTTCAATTAGACTTACTTTGGGTTTGACCGAATCTATGAGATGAATGTAGGTAGAAATCTCACCCCTACACATTTACCAAGGTGAGAGTTCGTTTACTTCCAACAACACATAGACATGGTATGAGAAGGATTGGGCTTTGATATAGCAGTAAATCTACCACTGCTGGAGGTTAAGGAGAAAAGGGGCTGCAGTGGGACTCAAATATGTCTTTCTGCTTTAATTACTTCGGTTATATGTTGTCTGGACAGCAGGAACTTATTCTAACATAAAGATACAATCCTTGCTTGGAACTAGCGATGTTCTATACTCGTTCGTGAAACAATTTTTATTTCTTAAAGTTGAAAACCACAATCAAATAAAAAGTTACCCAATTCCCAGGGCATAATGAGTCCAATATTCCAATGTAAGCAAGATAGATCCCTTTAAAGCGTCTATTCAAAAATCTACCGCGAGCCTTCAGGTCCATGCGCACGCATGCCCAGTGGACGTAATCCTGTATTGCAGCGTCCTCTAGCGGGACGCCAGGGATGAGCTTACGGTAATCTGTCGCAGTTTTTTTTGTGCGGACGCTGACGCCGATGCCTACTGTCTGCTATTTGTCTTTTTATTCTCACATTTTCGGACAAGGAAGCTCGTTTTATCGACCAAGCGTAGTTTGCTAGAATGCGTAAAAACATGTCATGTTCATAAATGTTGGGTCAGCCGAACCACGGTCATCAAAGTCCGTGGCCGAACGTAGGGTATGATATGAAAATAATAGTGATGGCACCTACCGAATGATGATGGCACCTGCTTTGCAGTAAACCATAAAGCAAAGCTTACGGACAAGCGGGGTGTATCAACAGTTATATTCAGTGAAATTAAAATATCATTGCCTATCCCATGTATTTTATAGGGCAGAAGTGCTATGATAGTCTGTTCAACCACAATAGACTGACACTTTCCAAGCTGTGTAATGAATACTGTATGGCATGTATGCCCAGCATCCCGACCATTGCACAATATCAGGTACCAAAGCCACATAACTCAAACATTATTCTCTTCCTCCATGAAAGGTCTGCTTATGTGAACGGCCCCGCACTGAATGGGTACATACATGTGTGTGTATGAACGAGGCTTAGCTGTCGAAATAGATCCGACTCCCGCCGCGTTGCTTACATACACTTACCGGGTACATACATGTGTACTCTGCCGGGACCAGATACACGTTCTACGAAAATATAGAGAACGAAAAAAAAAATGTATACAGACAGTGGCACCAGAGGCACCACAAGTAAGTCTGTGGAACATGCTGTGATTTACTGATAAGGTGATGCAATAAAATATGAGATATTAATAAGGTTAGTCTTTTTCAGAGTTAGACAGATGTATGGGGACACGGTATAATTCTGGCGTCCATACTGCCCCAAATAAATCACTTCTTATAAACCAGGGACGCAAGTCGGGACTGGCACCCATTTTGTATCCTACCCCGACTAAACTGTGTAAAGTAATAAAACGATGTTCCTGTAAACAAAACACCTCGTTGTAAACGTGCTAGGGCCCGAGTTCGGATCGAAATTTTTACATTTACAAGTACAACGTTTTATCTTTACTATATGCCTCCAAAACATTCATATTCTTACCTTTTTTAAGTCGTAAGATCCATTTAAAATCCAATTTGGGTACAGAACGATCAACATGAACCCTAGCTTTCGCTTCATCCGTGGAATGCGGCTGTGACGTTATCGCATAGCAATGCACATAGCAACCAGCATAGCAACATTCATTCATGTATTTTTGATTTCACAGTATTGCAGTAAGTCTTCTTTATGTACTCTAACGTTAACGTTACCGATGTCGAAGCGGAGACCACGTCGGCCATTTTTAAATATCGACGTCGTAATCATATCCGTTACGACCGTGAAATGAACCCTGATATACTGCACAGCTGTGCAGTACGTCATGGGGCGCAGCGTGTAGTAATTACGTCACTTACGGCAGTAGGTATATAGTAAAGAACATTACACCCACTTTGCATCTTACCTAACTAATCTAGTGGGGGAGGAATGGGTATGGGGGTGGGGGAGAGACAACCAAAATAAAGACACTAGTCTATTACACCTAAATTGGGCTGCATCTATGGAAGTGGATTTATTTTGAATCATATAGGTACTAACCTCCTTTGTGTTCCATAGTATTCTCAGAAATGGGAATCGGAATGATAAACGTCTTCTGCAAACACGTTATGCTGCCTTTTAGAAAACGGACCTTACCAGTCTCAAGTTTTCATCTAAAACTAAATATAAACTAATAGGAGTTAACAACGGGATTTTGTTGTTAACTTAAATATCAAACTTACCGTCTCCAGTTCGGCGCTCAAGTTCAGGTAGTAAGAAAGTGATTGACCTTTCCCCGACTTCTCTTGATCATATTTGTATCACATCGGCAAAGATGGACAGACACATATTTTGGTAGTTATCTGAAGAAGGCATAATAGTTTCCCTGTAATGTCCTAGATGTAGGCTATTATGTCATCATGTAAATAAAGAAGAACGAGCGGGTGGGGGAAGGTGGTGCCCTTACATATTAAACTTGAATAACATTAATGGAGAATTCAAACCTTGCGATGTCTAATGCACCAACATATTACATCCCATATAACGAGTTGCGCATTCAGATAATCTTACTTGTGTTCCAATAATCTTCCTTTCAGACCAGTTTTAGTTTTATGTGTGTGTATTTAAAAAAAAAAAAAAAAATTATTCATCATTCAATCACCGTCTATCTCTGGAAAAAAAAGTTGAACAATCAAATGCACGTTGAAAGGTTTACGTTCCCCTCAATTAGGGGACACAACTAAATGCTACGGGCCTATTTCCTGTAGGTCGCTTTTTAGACACGATCCTTCCATTGGATTAAAAATGGCCTTACCCCATCCATACCTCCTGCCCTCCTCATTAGGGCTGGTAATCATCATCTAGGTTATTTAGATCACCTCGAGGTCACGAGATGGCGCTATTCCCATCCCATTTACTGGCATGCGCATTTACTACATGTAGCATACAACGAGGTCTGTGACTCTCTGCCCAGCCTATGACCACTAACTTTTGCTCCGTTACATATTTTTCCCTGTTTAATGCCAAATGAAATTTAGATTCTCCATGATTGCAAAACGTGAAATATAAGTTGCCGAAATACATATACACGCTTCATAATCTTCTTAGTATACAAAGGCGTAAAGCTATGAAGATGCATTCTAACGAAACAGCTTGCCTGCTATGACTAGTTTTTTTTAATATAGGCCCATGTGGGTGCTGTATGAGGTGGTCTCCTAACGGTTAGATATCCAAGACAGTGTATACTTTAAACCTGTTGAGATGTTTCTAATAAACGAAACTCATTACGAACTATTTTGTAATTCAAAATAAGCCTTGGATGCGCCAATACACCACGATCACTTATTGACATATATATATACTAGCACGCATGATGCAGGTGCATCGATTGAATCACGTGATCAAGACTAGAATGACGTATGCGAAACATGAATATCATATTCCTAATATTGTCGATGCGACTATGAACGTACAGAGAGTTAATTCATTCTATCAAGCGATAGAATTAGAAGTCAATAAGGTAGTAAGTAAGAGTTGAGTCCACACATGGCAACGTCTAAACACATCGATAACGGTAAAACCCTTCAAAGCCTACTATGGATTGCATCAAAAACCAAATAATAGGCATAGAGAATAAGAATGTTATACTAAATGAAAAAGTGGACAAAATCTACAGGGAGCGAAATAGAAAGAAAATGTATTTGTCCATTATTTGTCATCCAAAATATTTTGGTTTAAAAAATACAAATGCCAAGGTGAAAGAGGTATCTTACAAGACCTGAGGGCCTTAGCTTTCTACGTTCAATGCCAGAATGGCTGTAAGAAACACAACAAAACCGTTCAGAATGAAATTAGGAAACGGATTTAAAAGAAATCTTACATCCTTGGATTAAAAGGCAATCTGAACGGCACAGGACACGAGGAAGTTACCATCTTATCTTACCTAAAGGATGATAAACTAATTTATCGGTGAAAGGGACGTCTGATTATTGACGTTACCAGGAAATGTTGAACACTCAACAAAAAAACATTGGTTTCGTTATCATTGGCACCTTCTATAGAGCAAATAGTTATAACGACCTATCTCAAGGGACGAGGACAGAAAATGGTACACCAGTTAAAAATCAAGTAGAATTCTTTTTCAATTATATTTCGCAAGCATTATCCATTATATTAACGACATGAGTGGCCTAAGTGCAGGGAACGTATTAACTCTGCAGATGGTTAAACACAATGATACTGCAGAATTGTGCCAAAATCAAAACGCAGGATACTCATGCATGGGTAATATGGCAAAACTAGGTTAGCTTGCCTGTATTGAGGACATCACGAACTACTACCGCGTCTGAATGAGTCTGAACTGGATGAAACCTTGACCCCCAGCCCGCTGATATAATTTTATTAGGTTACATACAAGAAAAACACTTGAGGCTTACACTCACATACCCATAAAGATGCTTTTTGAGTGAGGACTGGATCTAAGATCCATTCGTATTGTTTGGTTTTGCTCATTGTCAACAAAAACAATTGACATCCTGTAGACGCTATAGTAAAATGGTTCAAATTTGTCTGGAAACTCATATTCAAGCTAGCATCAGCCTGTCATAGAGGTGTTATTGCCACATCGTAATAATCTTAAATAAGAGGTCGAATCAAGAGCCTAATCAGGTGCATTCCAAGGTCACTGGTACAGGGTTTTACTTGATGGTTTTCTTTATTCTTCCCAGAATGCATCACACGCCTTTAGATAAGTGTCAGTCAGTGAAGTGACTTACTTATGACGCAGTAGAAAAATGGTAGTAATATTATGATACCGACATCAAGCTGCCTACCCACTAACCTACCAAACCACCAACCTGTTCACCCACCAACTATTGTAACGCTGACAGGGACATCTGATAACCAATGACTCTTACCATCTAAACATGTTCATTTTAAGTGCCACATTTCTTATTACTTTGTAAAGTGCATTACGTTTTGGAATACCGGGTTCTCCCAGTGAAATTGGATATCGCCCTTGTTTTTAGTATCTATAACACGATGGTAAGCACTGAAATAGAAGCCAAGCAGCCTAAATCAATATACAGTACTGGAGTTCCCCAGAGTTCAATGCTTGGTCTCGCAGCATCTTCTAGTATCCTTCTATTACACCAGGGATGTCAGTTGAGGTCAAGGAAAAAAGTGGAAATACTTTTCATATGGATTTTTATTCTGCCTTAGAGAGACCGGAAAAACTTGGATAATATGTCGTTGTCGGCCATTGCATGGGACTGAGGGTCTGGGGGAGGTCTGAACCACTGTTCTATTGGAGTAAATGAAGCTAAATCAGTATTATCTTTGTTTGACGTCAGGAAAAACAATGACATATACTGAATATGAAAAACGTGGATTTCCACGGAAAAATGGAAAACTGACATCTCTGTTACACTCTTGGTTTTTTTTCTTTTGTTCTAAAACGATAAGTTTTACTTGAAAACAGAATGTACAGAGCATTGGTGGAATCGAACCAAATAATGTTAGCCATTGTGGAAACCGGAATCTTTGATCGTCAAATAACATAACATTTGATTCTATTCGACCCAATAGGGAATTTTTCAAGAAATCAGCGAAATACTGATGTACTATCTGTAACAAATAACGTGAAGGAATAAAACAACTCCCGATTAAACAATGATTCAAACGCAAATAGGACGCTAGAAATTATTATAACACAACGTAACCTGTGATACGATGTTGGTCATCAACAAAACAGATTGGCTGTATGTATGTGTCAGAAGTATGAAAACTTCATTTTCCTTTTACATTATATATCTACCTCTATGTTACACAATATATCATATCATCTCAACCCATACCCAATACAAATCATATTCTATTATCATCACTTATTGTAACGACGTGGTTAGCACCTACCGTTACTACTGTGATTGATTAATTGGCTGTCCGAACCAAGTAGAGCTCCACGTCTATCCTTATGTCGATACACGGATCGTATACAACCTATACACATCGTGCACTGTAATAATACACTTAAACTGAAATGTGATTATTCTAAAGGTACTCAAGCGCCGAGTAGTAGGCCTCAATAAAACACCACTTATGTCGGTGAATTGTGAACTAATTAAAAACAAATGTGGATTCCTACACCCAGTCAGTGCACATTATTCAACACTTGACTCCTACGGCTGACTGGTGAATAGTGAACTAAATTCTAAATAAGTTTTCTACTCTTTACCACTGCATAGGCATTAGGTGACGAGTCATATTTATGTTTAAAACATAGAATATTTGGATGTTAACATCATTACATTCTTAAGAATAAACAATTTTTGGAAGAAAAAAGAAATCGATATTTCTACTTTTCAGATTCCCCTTCAGATTCCAAAACACTGGCGATTTCCAAACACCTTTCAGAAAATATTGTCAGGTAGTTGAAAAACTCCTTAGAAGTTCGCACGTTCCTCACGGTACGACGCCTCAGTACTCCCACACAACGACTATGAATAGGCCTTTTTCCACAGGCCGGTGTCGCGCCTTATCTACTTGGTTACACAATGCCTGTAGCCAAACAAACGCCTGGATATGTATTCTTAAGCATTGGCTGACTGAGTGTATGAGCGAAATATGTTTATAGTACCCGTTTAGATTATCTCCAGAGAAGGTCCAGTGACTGCAGTGCATCCTATGGTATTCCAGCTTCAATTTGGTGTGTTATACATGCATATAGCCTAAGTAATAGTTGAGATATAGTTAAGAAAATACAGAAACAATGTACACCATTGGTAGTTACACAATGGCAGAAGCCTGGTCAACACAGCCTTATCTTTATCTTTGGAAAAACCGAAACAGGTATCAGCTGTTAAGTTAAGACATCTCATAGTCGTTAGTACAACACTATAGGTTGTCCAGGCCATCATATCTCGTCAAAAACAAGTCTTGCGCTCACACCTACCGCCCACCAGTGTTTGACCGAGCAACACCCTAACTAAGGTACGCACCGCTAGGCGGCGCTGAACAGAAAAACAGCAATTACGACTGAGCGCAATTTTCACGCCGCTGTCAAGGAGATGAGTGAGGACGTCTTCCTGGTCCGGAGAAAGGGTCCACAGCGATGAGCTCGAATGATGGAGAGAGAAGCGAGGGATTACACCAGCTGTTACGTCAGTCACTATGCCAATTGCTGGCACCGTGCACCTCCAGCTAGGACCCGGTGCTCACTTATCTCCGCCTGCGAGACAATGTCAAATATTGACACCTCTCATATATGTCCAATGGCAGCAGCCATCCATGATACTTGCTATCTCGTAGTTTTCCTTTTTGATTAATTTTACCCGGTCTATCACAGAGAGGAGATATGCGTTCGGAGTCGTAATTAAAAGGTAACTCTAGTGGTTACACGGTTGCATGCGCCGTTGAACTCAACACTCTTGATGAAACTGGGACAGTAATTAACACCCAGTATATAAAATGCGGCCGGTATAGTGAGGTAAAGTCGCATCTGGCTGTGTCAATAAGTGGTGATGTTTTACAGCATCTATAAGTATATGAAGAAATATTCTGGGATCCTGTTTGTGGTGTAAGGTATATATAGCATACTGCAGTATGTGGAATGGAGGTCCTATTAGGAAAGTTAGTTCGGACACAAACATATAATCAAGTACATTAGATGGGGAGTCGTGAACTCTTACAATGACACATTTAGCTCCAGTTAAAGGTTTCTTGTCTTCTAAAATAACATGTCCACATTATAGATCTGGGGAAAAGGATGTACCTGTCACTCTTAAAGCTTTCCTATCTATTACAGGATATTGCTCTCCGACGGCATAAGCTGATGGTTTAGTAGATTTTTATGTTGCCCTCGTTGCAGCCATATTCATATCACTGCGATATAGGTTTGAAATGTGGTAACAGGAAAGCACAGCGCGACGACCAGACTTTAAGAATGGGACACGGATAATATAACATACATATTTAGGTATTACACACATTTCTTTCTATTTGGGACGAGGGAGGAAAATCCCTTCAGAACCTCACCTTTCTCAGCATCAGCCTGAACTGCTTACGGAGTTTGCGCATACGAGCTTCTGATACCACATGGCTGGCCCCACCGCCATGGTAGTGGTGCTGCTGGTGGTTCCTGTGCTTGTGAGACTTGTCCCGGTTGGCGGCCTGTACACACAACGTAAACATCCTGTGAGGGACTGACGTACAGTCACGGGCGTGTAAGGGCGGGCGGGGACGTGGGCGGCCCGTCACCTGCTGGCAACCTGGTCATTGCTGTTGCCCACCTCTGATCCCCACCCTTTGGACAGACAGATGCTCAGCAGACGACTTTCCCGGGCACTGCGTTCCGCCAGACTGGCTCTCTTCTGCTTTCCGCTAGGACGGCGCCACCCCGCGCATGCGCCGCTTGTTTGCCCGGCCGCGCAGGGCCCGTTGGGTAAAGTAGATCCACCTCGTAGCGACCCCTACCATTGGGCTCTTTGGAATCGGGGTGTGCCAAGTCGTCATTCCACCATGCACGGAGGCAGGACCAGCATGCACAGAGCGGACAGTAGTTATCCCTGATCTGGGTCACCATCCAATCTCACGTGATTGTTAAGTAGAGCGCTCATTAAGCTCGTACGTCATAAAGCTATACAATGCCCCTTAGGCATAGCTTTCTAAAGGGGTTCATCCCAAAGCTAAGATCGAAGCGTAATGACTTTCTTAAAATGATATTGCGCTATACATATTGTAATAATATATTGGCATAATAGATAGCAGTCTAAATGAGATTTATCTGGATGATAAGGAGCACCGAGATAATGTCACCATCAGAATAAAACGAATTAGCCACCCTCGAAGTGCCTTCTCTCCATTCTTTCTGCACATTACCACCGCACAATGTCACAGAATACGGAGATGCATAATGCATTTTCACCAAACACCAGTGGACAGCAAACTAGAGCATGGAGTATGCGGGGAAGAAATAGCCCAATCACATCTACTCCATCTACAAGGGTGGGCGAGGGGGGTTGGGGTGGGGTGATCTCCCGGTTTATCGTGTCCGACAGGCTAAGCGGGACACGGATCAATAAAAGCCTACACTACGCTGGTACCTGGACGGTAAAAACATCAGCGGAAGCCAACACAGGCATTGCTACCGAGAGCGAGGGGCAGAAAAGCAGTGCCACCAGACCCACTTTTCTGCCTCTTCAACCACTACCACCATCTCCATCCGTCCACCCATTTTGCTGCCGCCACTACATGCCACTAGAGAGAAATATGTGTAATACAGGGACGGCTCCATAGCGGGACCATTGCATTGATCATAGCTTATTCTCAACAGCTACCAGCGTCCATCGGTGCCTACAAGGCCCAAAGGGAGACCAAAGAAAGACATGCCTGGAACCATAGATAATCTACACCAAGGCCCACGGATGTCTAAATTACCCAGTACGTGATAACTACAATGAGGCAATAAAACACTGGAAGGTATCGACAGATGCGTAAGAGAAATACAGTTTGATGCCATCGCTCAACATAATTCTCTCAGTAGACGTCTGCGCACTCTTCCATCGGAAGCCACGTCCTTATATGTAGACATCATCAAGATAGTGTAGTACCTAACCATATGCACTTATAAAAATTACAGGCTATGGAATATACTACTATAATAAGACATAGAATTCATGATAATTGTAAACGCATACCCATTAGAGGTTGTATGGTGTCATGTATATCTATGATCACTTCTTTTGGTATATGTCTACTTTTATGCAATTAGTACATTACAATGCTCTAATAGTTTTCAGGGTGTCAAGTATATATAGGACATTCAAGTTGTATCACTGCAGTTTATTTGACGATAAAGCGAATTATCTTTGCTAGACCTAGAGACACATTGTTTTAGAGGCAGTATTACCTAATATTTCTGATCAAAGGCACTTATCACCAAATGATTACATGAACCATATTCTAGTTCCATAGCAGAAATCCTTAATTCTTTACGTGTTGACACATTTATGATGTATCTGAAAATTAAACATTGCCAACCTTCCTCAGTAAAAAATTCTACGATGTTATTCCAACCGAGTAAGTCAACCTCCCGAGTTAGAAGTGGCCGCTCTCATATCAATATGAAACAGAAATACTTAAAAATCGAAGTATCAGATGCCAATAAGCACACCTGATTTCATGTACACCCATTCATCAAGTAAGAACTAAAAGTAAAAAGGTGTAAATCGAAAGAAATCAATAACCGACATCTGGTGTTCAAGAATAGGGCCCATTAAAAATAGATGCATCGCCCTGGGGAAGTTCGGTAACTTAAAAGGATGGAGGATTAGGAATGGGTTGGGGTGTGCGCCTTAGGGAGAAAACGAAGGTGTTTTTAAACAAAAAAAGGACAAGGCTAGTAGATGTGTCAATAAACCAAAGTGGCAGTCCGCCCGACGTTCGCCTTCCAGTTCAGTTAATTGTAAGCATCATCACTATTGTCTGTGTAGGTGGTAGTGGTCGGGGCGGTTATTCAACAAGGAGTAAGATCTCTGAGCGGACTAAGATGCGATCAGACACAGTCTCTTCCACTTTCATTTACCCAACCTTCACCAATGGCTACATGGATATATATGCCCAAGGAGTAAATCCTGAAAATAATACTGAAGTTTACTCGGTCGTTTACTAAAGGTGCTTTACCTTTGCTAAAATAAGATACACGTATGGTTCTTTTAACTTCTGTCTCGCAAATCATAGCATCGTTTGGTTAGGTTTGGCAATGCGCTCTCCATTTATCCTTATCCGACCCTTCTACAATAGCGGCAGCCGCAATATGAGCATTAGAAACAGAGATAGCCGTATCAGATACCTATGCCGGAAAATACTTCCTTATCCAGTGTTTACGAAGTCCCCATTGAAAATACATGGGGATACAGTAAACTAGTACCCATTGTTTTTTAGTGACAGTAAACCAAACCCATGGTTTACGGCTTTTCAAAACCTATTATAAAACTTCTAAGAATAGAAATTATCATTAATGACCTTGGGTAAGAAATACAATAATCGATGTTTTCAACCTCTCGTGGTAAACCGCCGTCCATAAAAAAAATCATCGAATGTTGTCAAAATAATCGAATTTGTCTTTGTAAATACCAACCTGTTCTATAGAATTTTGTGATGGCGGTTTATATAGTGATGCTTTGGATTCCTCCATTCTATACATAAGTATTTTATACCGATTTGTAGAAAAGACAGAGGTGATTATAGATCTGAAAACTGTTTTCTGGTATCTTATATAGAACAGAAGTTATTAAAGTTTGTGTTATGTCTACATTGTCCTCCCACCCGGCGCGGGGCCCAGCCGGGCCCGGCTCCCGCCCTCTCTCTCTGATCTCAATCGCGTCCTTTTACGAGGTTATGGAGGTAGTAGGTGTGATCGGGAACAGTCTACATGTCGAAATTATATTCCCGACTCTCACCGAGTCGATGAATCGGGAACAAATGTCGATATCTTATAGGCTTTATTGTAGGCTAAAATAATGTCATATTTGGGTCCACTAAAAACTGTTTAAATACGATCATCAGAGCTTCCGGCACTCTTATTGCAAATATACAATAGCCCTTATCAACTTCCCTTTCTTGGAAATATAAACCATATTACGAATGGAGAGAATTAAATCTGATATACATTTGTAGTAACCGTATTGGTATTCTCGCAGGCAAATTGGCTTAAAGCATCTTCGATATCAAATGAACATTCAAAACGATTCAGTAAGCTGGAGAAATAGAATCACATTTAAAGTTTGCCGCCCTCCAAAAACAATTAACATAATGGGGATTCATTTACCTACTTCAATCCTCAACGATTATCCTTTAAACATGAAAGCAGCTCGACAATCCCCTGCTATTAAGTGATGCTTCCATATACTACTTCTTTCCGGAATTCAGCAAGTTCATTGACATCCGTGATTCTAGGAAATTAGCCAGTAAGGTAAGTTCATACAACAGTAACAAGATGATGGTGACCGTGTCGTACATAGAATATTACGAACAAATATTAATCAACAAATGTCATGGAACAACATTGGTTTTAAAAATTGACCTTTTTAACCTTAAATTAGGGATGTCAGTTGTTCTCATGAAAAAGGGAATATTTTTCACGTGGAATTCACTGCCTCGGAGATACTGTGAAACCATAGAAAACATTATTTATGGCCATCGAATGGTGCTGAGGTGTGTGGGGATGTTTTAACCACTGTTTATTGATGTGAATGAGGCTTAATTTACAGAAACCTCGTTTTACACATAAGAAAGTCTTATAAACTAGAAATGGAGACGGATTTCCTTTGAAAAGTGTAAAACTGCCGACTCTGTTTAAAGACTTCTTATTCTATTGCATTCTCCAGGTTAAGTTTTATTGGCTGTCCATATACTGTCCAAAATAATAATATAAATACTCAGCTTCGTTCCTACAAATATACAACCTCAGTAAGTGTGTGTATAGTACACAAATTATAATACACAGGCAATTAAAACAGTATTGAGATATAGTCTGAATATGACGGACTGAAACCCAGTACAGTGATGGCGAAATTATGTATTATATAAAGTTATTCCTTAGAACTGATTTGGAAGGCTCTGCAATGTGTATCAATAGCAATAAATAGAAATAAGATGTACACTTTCAACCTCAATTCTCCCAATATCTCTATATTCTGCTCGTTCTAGTATACAGCGAGCCAGTATGAGGTTTGACATGGGAGTATTTGACATTGCATGACCCAGCTAGACCACCGATCACGTCTACATGTTACTATGACAACCGTCCACTTGTGATACTTGTTACCATGACAACCATCTGTTACGACGCTGTCATGCTCAATGGTGCCTTCCTTGGTCACGAGTCCAGAGGTCACGGTCAAAGTCATATCTTCGCCTTAAACTCAGGCAAATATATATATATATCCAACATCGTGGTGGGTCACTTTTCCTTGGAATAGGAAAAGAAATCCTCCCATGGGAAACTGATATGAATCAATATATTAAGTGAACCGTATTGCTTACCACAGAATCCTGCCTAAACGGGACGGGTGGCGACTTAAATGGACTTAGATTATCAGAAAATCTCACTACTGATGAAGAGTCTTTCAAATCATTTTTTGTTTAAATGTTCGGCGGCTGATTATGGTGTTTTGAAAAGTATATATGATATTTCTTGTCTGGAAGAACAGATCTTGTATCTGATTACGGGGAAAAAAAACCTTTTAAAAAAAAAAAAAAAAAATGTCGCGGAAATTGGGTGTAATTGGGCCAATGAAGGAACCACCCATCTATTTGGGCATAATCTTAGAGTACATTGGGGTTTGTTTGTGAGTGTGATTTGTTCATTGTGAATTCTCTTATTTACCTATCATATCGAGATGTAGAAACATTCTCATCGTTAGTAGGACTATCTTAACCCTTCTTTTCAACCACGATGTTCCTTCGTCAAGGGATAATCTCTATTTGGGGAGATCACCATCTATCAGCTAAAACGTATATAAGCTGGACTTGTAACTGGTTAGTGGCTCTACTCCCATCGCTATATAGGTTTTTTGTTGTAACCATGGATACCGGGATTTTGGATCGTGATAATGTAATGTACTCTTTGTTCTATGATACGTTTATGAGATGGCACATTCTGTTTACAGTAAGTATTCAAGACACTATCAAACGGATATTAATTCAGTGATTAATATGGAATTACTTCCAGTTTTATTTAAGTATAGCTCTGAATCATCGGAAACGTCCGCCATTTTGATTGTTTATTTTCTGATCCTCTATAGTCAACTAGTCCGCGATAACGTCAGAACGTCGTTGTAGGGATTGATAGGAGGCAGATAGGTGGTGTTGTAGCAGAGACTCGTGCCACGAAAGAGAGGGAGAGTTAGCAGTCGCTATGACGACTCACACTAACTTTTGGTACACTATCGGAGGTTGGGCGGGGGTGTTGTTTCATATATATTCTAGGGTGATAATGTCCGTATTGGGTATGTATTTACGATGCTGAATGTTTGTTTGTTTATTCTATGTTGATTGCGGGTGCGTGTGTAGTGCTGGGCGATTGTAATGTGTAGATATACCTCTGAATCAGGGAAACGTCCGCCATTTTGTTTGTTTGATTTTTTTTATGATTGTCAACATGTCACATGGTACGGTGGATAGTATTATGTACTTATTACACCACGGTGTAGTCGAATGGAATCTATACTGCTAGTGCATATATATGAGACATTCGTCTCTCTTGCTTCCAGTAAAAGCACTAAGGATGCATTACTGGTTGCCTCGGTGCAAAGTGGAACGGGCAGGTCAGACGTAGAAAGCAGATAGCAGACAGAGGGGCGGTGGGTCTGGGCAATATACGTGTACAGCCAAACTGGTAACAAAGTTTCCGATAGTTCGCCCCGCCTCCTCCTAACACCTAACTCTCTCCATGATAGCACTGGAACAGAGCCACTGTCTATAGTTCATTTAGTAGACGACAATTTAATTACTATCTGGCTATTATGTGTATTGTTACGGCATCTTACAATGCTACGTCTTTCATTTGTTTACCAATTATAACTTTTTAGGACATAAAAGAGTTATTTTCATCCTAACGGAACCCCACATCTGTAATTTAGAAGTATTCAGTTCTAGGCCCTATGGCGCCATCTCGTGTAAATGTGATATACCATTACCTGAGGTTACTACTTCTTAGTCTTGAAATGGATAATAAACATGCTTTGTTTTGTGAACAATTCTTTGTTGTTATCACCCCCCCCCCCCTCCCCCCCCCCCCCCCCGTCATCTTTCAGGGATAAGTGGCTGGGGTACAGAAAAGAAGTGGTTTCAAATAACAGCTGTGCTTTCTTTTTTTATTAGGAACTAGATCACTTCAAATAAACACGACCTTCTAGGTGATTCGCCCAAGGAAATGTCTCAATTAAACAAATATGCCACATACTGATGGTGTTGCGTGGTGTCATGCCCGTTGAGAGTTCAGCAGACGACAATTAACTAAATATAGAAGCAATTATCGCGTGGTGAACTTGAGTCACAACTCATCGATCCGAGTCAGACTGTCTGCTACGGGTAGGCAGGAGTTACATACCATGTCTGTGGTCTCTTTTCTAGTTCTTAACGTTGTACACTATAAAAATTAGCAGTGACACTGCATCAATCATGTAGTGGCATAAAGCATAAAGCTTGTTTCCTGAGAGGATTCTCAGTAGACTTGCTCAATTATTTGATTATGGACATTATTAACAAAATGTCAAATAAAACTACTTTGCAACATTTGAACTTCTGACAGGCCTAGGAATCACTGTGTTCAGTGAGTGAAGTTGAGTGTTGGGGGATGGGTAAGGTAAGCGGTGGCAGCACAGGCGGAGGGGTAGGAATAAAGAAGAAACCAACAAGTTTTGGTCAAAGTCGTCACTCTCCACGAGTTTGATGCGGAGTGATATGAACGAGGCAACAGCGGAGTGAATATCACGTAGCATTCAAACGAGTGGGAGAACAACGATTTGATAAAAAATAATTGCTTTCTGTATTCATCTCACCCCTGGGACACGAAGAACGAGTTCCCAATGTTAACCTTATGGGACAAAAATTCCAGGGGTGAGATAAACAGGGACTCAGGCCAGTCTAGATTCTGATCTGCTATAGCTACCGGAGTCTCCAACCAACTCAATAGGTAATCTGTGTGGTATCTGCGAGCCAACAAGACAGATTCAGTGTGGTCATGTTTTTGTTATCAATCTGCGATGAACGCCATAGAATGACTCGAGACATTTTGCGAACAACCTACAACATCTGAAGTATTTCTAAATCCTTATTTACCTTCCTCTCCACCCACAACCTTGACCAGACATATATCCTAAAATAAACCTCAGTAAGAGTAACTGTTCACTGCTTAAAAGTAGGATGACGTATGCTGGATTGTCATAATGAATCAATCAACAACGATCATTCTATAATCAGTCTCTAATTCTAAATGACAAGCACGCAAAGGCTCATCAGTGAACAGTATCTGTAAATAGACCTAGTCGACGTTATCAACTATCATTCATAAGTGTGTAATCAAATCATGTTAATAATTATCTGATAGGCGACATAATAACAGAATGTTATGCAAACGCTCGACCTCCAGACTATTACATATAACATTAATTAGACTGACTCCTGTCTCAGAGACCTATTCCTACCCATACACCTGTCCCGCCCCTCCTGGCCGGGACACAGGCCCAGTCAGGGGTTAGGGAATGTTTCCAAATTTCAAAGTTGGTCATGATCCAAGACGTCAGCAAGTATAACCATCACATGTTCTCACAAGCTGGTTACTTAGTATCGTCAACCCAATACATTTTGTTTTGCATTAATTGAGACCGGTTTACTCCATTCAAATACATTGCAACAGCAGAGAACGGGTGTCTAAATAAATGTCCCTCTCTGTCCTCTTGATTGGTTGGGGAGGGGGATGCATTTATGTTTCAGTGTACTAACAAAAAACAAAGCTATCTAGACCACTGGATGAACCTACAAAAACCAAGTATGGCAAAAGAATAAATTCCTTTTATTCATTAATACAGACTGTATTGCACTGTAGTTGATTAAGGTTTGCATACAACCACATAAATTACTTTGTAAGAGGGAGAAGATCCACACGTCCGGCCCGGTATGGGTGGGTACCAACACTGGACGCCGATGAAAACGAACGCCAGCACCAAGTGGTTGCCCGCCGGCCTTCAATCAATGATTGATGCTGATTACGACAAGAGGTATCCCATGTGGTAAAGCGGAGTGACGAAGACGACAGGGGGTGGGATTTGAGTCAGACCAACTCCCCACCTCCTTGTCCCCATGGGATACCCCCTCCCCACCTAATCAGACTTACTCTACAAAATACTGGTAATATACTATAACCAAACATTTAGGAGTTACATTTGCATTTAGGAATAATTGCCATCCACTTAAATGCAACACGTACTCATTCCAGATGAATCGATTCGAGATATTACATCTACTAGTATATATCCATGAACATGAGTCGCTCTTAAAACGTCCAAATTCACTCCATTATTACACCCATGTTATGTTCATGTGTTTTGGTCTGACAGGATACTATTCACAGTGGAACTGAATGGAATCTCGGTACAAAAGACACTAGTGACGCTCTAAAACTGTGAATTAAGTCGTTTGAATTAATGTGATTTTTCTATAGGCAGCCCTAGGGAGTCCGATTGCAATGATCGTGTAGGGGAAGGGGTGGGGTTGGGACTCGGCTTGGGGTGCGACACAATGGTCCTCTTAAATGCCCCAGGGATACATACTTCTCTGATTACCGTAGTAATAGTACATCAGGGGTGGGTTCAAAATTACAATCGCCCTAGATTTAAAATGTTCTGACCGAACCATCGTAATTCAGTTGTTATTTCGGCTTTTTGATATGGAAACATTTAGTCTAACGATTTCGAAATGTATAGATACGCTCCCCATCACTTCATGCACTATGGATAAGGAGAATCAGCCTTTGCAAAGAATTATTAAGATAACAATGACTATTCAATTCATTTAGAACATTGAGAATTCGTAGCACAGAGATTATATGTGCCTAGATACAGAAATTATATAAGCCTATATGATATCGAGGTTCTACAGAACTGGAATTATGTGTAACGAAATCGTATCTGTATCAACATTAGCAAGAATATAGTGGCACGGCCAGCATACGATACCCGACTAATTACCTTGGCGAGCCTGGTATCCCGGAGTGGACTGTGGACCAATACACAGTTGCATTTGCTGCTAACGTAATACAGCATTTAGCACCAAAAAAAGATGGCTTCATCCCAAATACAGGATGGTAATGTTCATAATACTATAAATCTAGTACTTTAATTACTTATAATTCAATTGCTCCAAACTTGACGAAAATCTCCTCTCCTAAGTCTTAGGCGGGTTCGACCTCCAAAAACAATATTTCAGTGCTGCCCTACTATGACTGCAGAAAAGTATGGATGATCAATGACACCCTGTGCTAAACAGATAATTCGCACTGGCAGACGGTTGGAACTAAAAAGTGGATAATTCTCAGCGAAAAAAGATACATAGGATGATTCACAAAAACGACAAATATTCCTGTGTTCACTACATCAAATATAATCACGACTTATCAGACGCCATGATCATGAATTGGTTTGCTGTGGCATATCTTGTTGATTTTCTTCTGTGGGTGTAAAGTATATGCCCCTGTTTTTGTATTAGTAATTTACTCGTAGTCTTATTCTCATAATTACCAACATGATTCTGTCAAAACTGGTCAAGTTTAGGGCGGATATATGGTAATAGTTGGTTTAAAACGTCTATTTTAGGAGAATTTCCCACCTACTACGATTTTGCTCCCGGTGCGGCGGCGAGCTATGCAACAAACTAAAAAAAATCGGCAAATATCACGTTGCAGAGTAAACATGACTGCTATTTTCCAGTTTTGCATAGAAATACTTTTTATATAGTTTCTTTGTCATAGAAAGGTATAGTGACCGAGCAAATTTTCGTTGTAACGGAATGCTTGTTGTAACGGGGTTTGTTATAACCATATTTTACTGCCAAGTCATCCATAAAGGTATTAACGTCATATTAGGAAAGTCGTGTTCTAGCGGGTAGGCATTACATTAGTGTCCAGATGCCTCACCCCCTCAATCATAACGTCAGAGTTGAACTCAGAGAATGAAACCGGTCTCACTCTCAATGCCGCGAGTACCGACTCTCACAATAGAGAATGGAAGTTGTAACTATCAACCCGGTTATCTCGTCCAGTTGCCTAGGTTGTGTCTGTGTTTGCATGCCTCGCACAGCAGACCTAGACCTGTCTAGCATTGCCTTTGAAATGGGCATTAGTACTACATCGATAATCTAGATCTAGTCTAGAATCTAGATCTATCTAGATTCTAGATCTAGTTATTTTAAGACCGATGAACCCGGTTTTTTCCGTTTCAATCACTATCTTCCAACCAACATTCGAATTGCTGAAAGTCTAACTTTCTTTACATATAGGCAAGCAAATTGGTAAATGAATGGGAAGACTCGTCATAAACATTCTTTTATACACAATTTAAGTTGTGCAGTTTCGCCTCCAGCGGAGCGGTGCTGTCAGATCTCAAGACGTTCTTTGGGTCTCGCACTCCCGCGGCGTCGACTTGTTATGAATCTAGGTCACCTACTCCAACTATGTCCAACTTGTGATATTACTGTGCATGCCAATCGGGAACACTGAACAAGTGTATGCCTTCCGCTGGTAAATTGTGCAGTGACATTACTGACTTTATCTACTATTTGAAACAGGAAATAACCGACGTACCTGGTAATAAGTGCCTTGTTCCGCCATGTTTGAATCAGTTTCGGCCCACAAAGTCAAACATCAACACGACAACACACCCAAAGTTGGGGCGCTGTCAGTTGAAGTGCATCCCCGTTTGAATACTCCAATGTTGCTGGTACGGCTCGGGAAACAATGTCAAAATGTCAGCAAAGTTGTCGTCTTCTTATTCGAGATTTAAAGAAAACTTTTAATCCAGGATCACTCAAGAGTGGGAATACGACATGACAAACCGTCCTGTAATTTTAGGCGGATCACGTGGAAGTGGAGTGCTATCCAATCAAAAAAGTGCTACCAACTGACCCCATCTACCGTATCGTTATAGTTCAGACGTTCGCATTGGCTGATGCCTGACCTATTTTGCTTCCGCATTTATGATAAACTAGAAATCATCTTATTAAGGTAAAGACTACACAATTAGAATAATATAATCTAAATATGATATATATACTCACTGAAATACAATATGTAATCACATTATAAAAAAGACATCTCTACTGCATCATGGGATTTCGCCATCTTGGTCCTTCAGTTCGTAAACAGATACACGCGTTTGGAAGCCCCGCCAAATATTCGCTGACTTTGCTGTTTTAATCGGCTGATATAGCAGGACATTACTTCCCACGCAGTTATTTCAGTTAAGATCAGCTGGGCAAGCATGTGTGGCAGAACTGTTTGGTAAATACCATCTTCTTTGCTGCGATTTTCATGATTTCTAATCTCCCCCTGTCAAACCAAATGAAAGCTGAAGTTGCGGTGACTGAGTCAGTGAGTGATTGGTTGTCCGTTGTGCAATTGTCAGTAATATTATTATATATCTTTACACCCCTATTTGTGCACGAATGTTGTACATTTATTAACCAGCTGTACGGATTTCATTTGGCGCAGTGTGCACGAACTAAAAGTTTGTACATCCGTACCACATGACGGTTTTTATTAGAGCGTCCTCGCAAGCGCTATTAACAATAACTGATCTAGAAGATCTAGATTTTTTCTATATGTTGCCTATAAAAGGTTAAAGTGGTCACATACACTTTCAGCGTGCTGAGAAAAATCTATCCCTTTTCTATCTGCGTGCTATTCGCTGTGCCATTGAATAAGGGGAAGGGTGTCAGTGTCTCAAGGTCTCAGAGGCATGTCCAACTGACTACCATGACCAATCACTCAAGACCGAAATACCTCATTGGACATTGACCTACTCAGGCTACTGGTGTTTGATATTTTTGGATCCTATAGACTTAGGCAGTTACAAAAATGACAAGTTTACTGGGCGCAAGTGGTTACAGAAAATGATTCATAAACTGAATGTAACCCAAACCATTCGGTTGTTATTCATTTAAAATTGCACTCTCATTCATCAATGATGAACATTCTGTTTGCTCCTAGACCTAGTTATTTACAGGTTCCGGATATATAGTAATAGGAGACATGTAAGTGTCTTTTTATCTTGGCTATTCAAATGTCCCTGGGCTTAGGGATTGCAGCACGCTAGGGCCCACTGGCTAAATTAAAGCCTATGCTCCATGGACCCTCTTCTAATCTATCGCGATGACCTATAGAAATAAACATCCTATTTTTTAAGCACTTCAAGACGATTAAAATGATACCTATTTTGCCAGTCTGTGATGAATATTACCGGAGATAATGGAGCTTAATGACAGGTGACAAAGAGTCAAAAAGAGCACTGAAATTCCCAAATTTCCTGACAATTAACTAATGCATCATTAGTCCATTACCTCTAGAAATATCTATCACAGACTGGCAATATAGGTATCATTTTAATCGTACAGGGGCTAAGCCCCAGACAAACTTAGATTTCATAGATTATATAAGCTGTATCCAGAACTCTGGGGGGCTGTTGCCAGGGATCCAGCATCAAAGATCCTCCTGGGGGGTCCAGGGGGCAAAGCCCCATAAAAAATATGGAATTTTAATGATTATACAAGCTGAACCCAAGTTTTTGAGTTTCAGAGACTGGGTTTACACATCTTAGACTATCTGTGAATATTGCCAGGGGTCAAGTAGCAAAGCCACTCCTGGGGGTCCAGTGGGCAAAGCAGCAAAGCCCCTCCAGGGGGTCCAGGGGCATAATCCCCACGATCACCTTGATTTGTAAAGCTGTACTGAGAATTTTGTTTTAGGTAGGGGGGTGCACACCTTAGCTTATCTGGGAATATTTGCAGGCGTTTAGCAGGAAAGCCCCTACTGGGGTCCAGATGGCAAAGCCCCTGGAAACATTTAGATTTCATAGATTATACAAGCTGTCCCCCGGGTTTTTGTTTCAGGGAGGAGGAGATATCATCATGTTTTTGAAAGAGACAATTCTCTTTGATTATTTATAAAATATATGAAAACATTGAAAAGAATTGGCTGAAATATGTTTGCAAAAGAGAAAAGCTAAATAATTGACGGTCCCTATATACCCTCAAGGTTCCCTGGGACGTTAAACAACAAACAAGACTAGGTATATGGGGCAGACGTTATTGTAGTGGCAGTATTCGCTAGGTGTGCAGCCAACTAAAGTTTCCATAATGCAGGAAATTAGGAACAAATTAAGCCAAGAATCCATCAGTTGTTTCCAATCCAACCCAATGCAAAAAGAGGCACAAGTTGTTTTGTGAAATGAGTGTCATGCCTGGAAATAGACAACTTTAGATTTATGGTGATGACTGATAGTATCTTGCCTTGATTTTTGGCCTATAACATTTTAACGTGAGAGTACATGTACTTGTTTCTAAGCCCAAATGAATTAAATATTTATGATGTTTGAAGTACATCTATATATCGGTGCCTAAATTCATACAATAATGTCATTGAAAAAAAATGGTAAAAGAATGGTGCGAGAATATTCAGGCGGAGGATGGTTAACTCCTACCTGACTTCTCACACCCTTAACCTGTATTATAGAACCCTGTTTACCGACAGATTTGTAAATAAAAGAAAGAAAACAAGACATCTGATTCAAGAATGTGACAAATTTTGCAACATTCTTAGATAGTGTATTCTATATTCAACCCAGGGATATACATTGTTCTTAATTTGAGACTAGTTTTATGATTTTGGCAATGACCAATAGCTATTGGCTGTTTTGTCCAAAACAAAGCCATGAAGTATTTTGAATAAATAGATAACATACTTACAGGAGGAATAACGATTTATGCAAGGGATGTATGGAAAGGCATTGAGCTGCCCTTTACCATGGAATAGCTAACTAAAATTCTGTGATTTGCGACACAAGTTCCTCTGTGATAAGATGGGTCACATATAAGAGCTGCCTGGTATGTCTTTCTTGCATTCTCATGTATGTGATTGTGTTTTTTAAAAAGTTTATTGGATGTGGACGAAACCCAGATTATGGTTATAAACAACACATTATAGAATACTTTCGGGTCATTTCTGTTCGTGATGGACTGAACAAATAAAAGAAGTTAATGTCCTTTCTAGACATTTCTAGACCCAGTGCAAGATCTATCTAATCTGAAAGAACTGATCGGAATAAACAAAAAAATGAAACCAAATTTAAAGAATGATCCACAGAATGCAGAACACATACATATGCAACGTTTATAGTTATTTAGCCCGATGTTTTGAACAATATACATCGCATTTGGTACATTAGAATTAAGAGTGAATAAAGATACAGATCATATCAGGTTAGGTTATAGGTGCACAGTGTAGTAATTCCTATGCAAAGGTGAGGAGCACAAGGTTATACCGTGTGATAATTTTGTAAGTAATACATGTAGTTACCAATTATGCAGATAGATTAGTATGTATAGGAATTACCGGTACAGTTATATGATATAGCTAAATACGTGGCTAGGGTTTTCATTGTTCGAGCAAAAAAGACCAGTTACGTGATATAATGTAAAACGTATTATGTCAGTATAGAGATTTTTCTCTTGTATATTTCAGTCATCGAGCGCCGTCATGTATCTGCCAAGCGGTAGGCAAGAGGACGGAGAACGGCAAATGGTCGCAGCCGGTTTGGCGGGATCCTCCTGCGGGACAGAAATACTACCCCTCCTACAACCAGGCGCCCACATCATATACGTAGGTCTCAACCCATCCATTCCGCGCAATTTACCAACATGCTACGCATTGCCTTCTCTTTCTGGTGTAAATGGCTTTTGCATATGCATAGCTAGTTATTGAAATTCAAATAGGTATTTTTTTATTATTTTTTTTTTTTTAACGGTTCTCACCGAGGTGAGATCTTCCACCGTGACAGGTATACAAGTTTTCACATAACATCTCAGGTGCACTCATTAATATCCAAATGATATTTAAGTTATAAAGTAAATAATTGGTAGATGATACAGAATTGATGAAGGTGATATTTCATTTATTTCCATACATATCGAGACTCAAAGTAAAATATCACACATTATATCCAATCGTATACAGAGTAAATATTTTTCACTACCTTTTTAAATTCCTGAGTATCATTCAACCTATGTGTAACCTCAGGTAGCTGCTGACCAGTCCCATGTATTGAGAACTTACTATCATATTTTCATCTAAATAAACAGGCACGAGTATCTTCAACCAATCGGCAGACTTCCCATCTTTTTTTTGGTATGTAGTTCACAAAATTTTTGCTAAAGTGCAGATAGTAATGTGATTTCCTATTTTTGTCATAGGGTTTTCAGCTAAATACGTTCCTGCAGTTTTCACCTATTAAATTTTGACTTGGAATTCTAATTAATTCAGGACGGGGCTAAACCGATCTGCACTCTTACACAGCAACCGCGAAGTGGGTGACAGTTTGGAACTGTCAGTCCCTTTTATAGTCTTGTACCATGTGATCGCTCTCGACCAATCACATCAACGCATTCGCGGCAGACAATGTTTGTTGATGTTTATGTTGTCATAGCTATCGATTTGTCGACTAAAGTGTCAGCTGGGTTTGGGATAGCTATTTAGCTGTCAAGCCTTTATGAATGAGGGCTTTTTAACAGGTTAAGCGGTTTCATCTATGAGAATCATCAGGCTGCATAGAACATTAGTGTCACAAGTAGAACTGTGACTTTGATAAGGCGGCAACCCATCCAAAAAGGATAGAATTTAGGAATCAACAACTCCACTGGTGTCCAGAGGCACCAGGGGGTGGAGAAATTGATGTTTATGTCAGGAAATGTGAATTGAGCAGGAATCACAAGGGATTGAACTTTTTACATGGTAATTAGACTCCCCTGGGGCGAGTCGCGACTATATTTAAGTGGTACTCGTTGGTGACATTTCAAATAACATAACAAAATTTTAATATGGCTATATGGTGTCACCTTTGAGCTCTAGATAAGAAATCACTCAATGTTTTAGAGGGTCACTCACATTAAGGCCTAGGGGGGCATTAGTGTGGAGCCTCTGAATCCAATTGAATTCGAGAAGGTTGCTAAGGTATTCGGCTTTAGCTGTGTCCGGGTGGGCATGGATAAAGCCAATGACATATATGGATGCATCATTTTCCTTCTGGTGGTCATTGAAAGTGAAGTGTCGGGCCGCTTCACTCACTTCAATTTTTGCACCATTAATATTGGCGAAGTGCTATACAAAGGGCTTCTTCAGTTCCTCTTTGGTTTGCCCAACATACTGTATGCCACAGCGTTTGCGCTCTATGCAGTAGATAAGGTTGGAGCTGCAGCAGTTCATGTTATGTCTACTCATGTATGTGCGTCCAGAGGCCGTACAGCGTATCCGGCCACTGGTGTTGAGCTTCTGGTCTGAACTGTTTGGTCATATACATTTTTTCGGGTTTGGTCTGACCACATTGGTGGTCTGTGCCGGTAGTCGTGCCCTCACCAGTTGGTCTCTCAAGCAAGGGGTCGCTTAAAGGCAGAGATGATGGGTTCCCTATGGAGGCGCCGAGTAGAGCAGGATTTCCCCCTAGGATGTCCCAATTTTGTTTGACTACAAGTCCCCTAGAGCCCGGGCTGTAAGTAGTTACAAGGATATTAGGGTCTTCGTTACTGGTGTTCCTGGTATCAGTGCCCCAGACCAGTTCCTGTCTGTCCTTCTGGTAGGCTTTTATGAAGGCCTCGCCAAGGAGGAACACAGGGTAGCCTCATCTCACGAAGTGACAGCCTCGTGCAAGTGCAACGCAATGTCGGACAAAGTGGACATCGTCCGAACAGATTCTACGGATGCGTAGGAACTGTCCATGTGGTATACCCCTGATACAATGACGTGGATGGGCCGAGTTTAAGTGTAGGTAGGATGAACTGCTATAGGTTTGGTATATAGATCAGTGCTTATCACACCATTCATTTTACTGCTATATCAAAGGCCAATCGTTCTCATACCATGTCTATGTGGTGTGGGAACTAAAAGAACTCTCACCTCGGTAAATGTGTAGAGGTGAGATTTCTATCTGAATTCATTACATAGATTCGATCACCACCCATGTGGTGTAAAAGAACCTTGAGTAAGTCTGGTGAGAACCTCTAATGGTTAACTGGACATTAAATCAAACCAACCAACCAACCAACACCATTCATATCCTGTGCGAGTCCCACCCCCAGCAGTGGTAGATTTACTGCTATAACAAAGGCCATCCTTCTCATACCATGTCTATGTGGTGTGGGAAGTAAAAGAACTCTCACCTCGGTAAATGTTTAGGGGTGAGATTTCTACCTGAATTCATCACATAGATTCGATCACCACCCTAGTGGTGTAAAAGAACCTTGAGAAAGTCTGGAAAGGACCTATAATGGTTGACTGGACGTAAAATCAAACCAAGCAAACAAACATATCCTGTAATATGACAGTGTCGAGGAAATTCACACTAGTGTCTGATACCTCTGAGGTGAATTCAATGCACTATTTAGATGTGTGATGAAATCGTCAAGTGTGTCTGGACCATGGGGCCAGACAAACAGGATGTCATCGATGAATCTCAACCATACTGTTGGTTGGAGCTCATGTGTGTAAACAAAACGGTCTTCAAAATCTACCATGAACCAAAAAAAAAAAAAAAAAAGGAATTCTAATTAAATTAAAGTCTATTTTGATACCGATCGTATTTTTATCTCGCAACTTTTCCATCTATTTTCCCTGCTGCAAGGCACATGCCTCAGAGATCACGATAAGGGCCTGCATTGAGATCTCGGTAAGGGCAGGGCCCCTCCTCCCAGTCGTGTGCTACCACACCACTGAAAGGTTATGCAATACCAGGCATTACATCCCTGCCAACTGTTGGAACCAGCTAAACAGTCTCACTCTCCAGCCATACGCCTTCCAGAGGTTACTTGTCTCCCGATTATCGCCCAGGGTAAACACAAGTTCCGCCCGCGAGTGGCTGAGCACACTACGATCACATGAACCACAGTTTTCCCACTTATAGTTGAGTAACCTGCATATAATTTCGGGTACACATGTAGAAATAGCTGAAATTTCCATTTCTGACATCGGATTTCCCATTTGAACATTTATAAAAACCGTTAAAAAGCAATGATTGTGGGTTACGGGTCAAGGGTCTATCACCATAGAACGTCGGTAATCAGCGCACACCGGGAACTGTAAACAGACTGAATTCTGGGATACCTCAATAGGGTCTATAGGCTCTGCCATTCGAAAAGCTTAAGTTTAACCCACCTTCGGCTTAACATTGATAGGACATGGAAGGTAGGCTTCTGCTTGGAGAGCACAGACTGTAGTACCTGTTCTGCTCACCAGTTTTCATCGTTTTTGAGTTCCCAGTAAGCGTGTTCATTGTAGTTTGCTTGGGGCTGGGGGAGGTGGATCTTTCAAATAATTTTAAGGGATTTTCTTCAAGGACTGCTGACATCCCTGATATTATTATCTTACCCTTGAGTTGGGCTATAACAGGATGTGATTACACCACAGGCGGTGTACCCCACCCCTCCAAGCCTCGATACAGGCAAGGAGGGGTGGGTTAGACTGGCCTCAGTTCCTATGCCCTACCCCTCCCCAATTCTGCATGCTCAACTCACATGCCCATCTATCTGCCTACCCACACACCTGCCTTTCCATCAACATGTCTAACCATCAATCTGTCTACCCCTCAACCAGCCCACCCATCAACCTGCCTACCCATCTACCTGCTCGTCTATCTACCTACATACCCATCTACCTGCCTACCCAACAACCTTTCTAACCGTCAACCTGCCTACCCATCAACCAGCCTACTCGTCTACCTTTCTCCCCTTCAACCTGCCTATATATCGATCTGTATTTATAATGGTATCCTACATCTTCCCAGAAGAAAAAGTAAGAAAACCTTATCAAATAAAACGTAAATGTTTACTAGACTTTAGCAACTCTTTACAATAACTTTCTCAGAACAAATTTACAAATCAGTTATAGTTTCAAGTTAACCTCAAATATTTTTAAAACAATAAAATATACTGTCGCTTCACTGCATAATGGTAGACATAGATATAGATGATGATGCGAGCCCATGATGATGATGCGAGGCTGGCGATGGCTAGCAGCAGAATGACCATTGACTTAAAAAGGGGGGAGGGGGGAGGCTATCGCGTGAGGTATGAACTGGTGAAGATGGGGATTCCTACCATTCATACATGGAACTAAACTAATACATGTAGTTCCAAACCAAAAAAAGATTAGAATCATAATTATATATTTGGAGCATGTAATTGAATCATAATAATATATCTGAGTTGCCACAGACTTGAGCTTTAGAAAACTTGATCATCGATGCAGAAAATGTGAAAAAATGGCCGCATCAGACGCTCAAGATAGATTCAGGAAGCCGCTCCACAGTGTTATGGCAATTGTTACCAATGATAATTCTCCCCCAGTATATGAGCTATCTTGAAGTTAAAGAACCGAGATATAAAGTACAGAAAATCCAATTCCTCATATCCCTTTTGTAGATTGAACATGGTTGAACTATGCGTTATTTTCTACGGAGAATTAGTATATAGGGAGGCTCAAATAGGACGGGCTACCGGCAGGTCGATATCATTGCCCATTGGTGAAAATTTCAAAGCTTCTGTTGGAATCCCTATGTAAATGCTGTATAAATGAGTAAGATATATAGCAATACTCCCTGCCTCAGGTATTGAGCGGAATTGGATCGGGCAAAGGAAGCCACTTTTTTACGACTTTGAATTTGTAAGACTCCGTTTTATTCACCACAGTGAACGCGAACGAATAGTGTAAGTGACTCGTGGCTATAAAGTGAGATAACGAGTCATCGACTAACATTTGATGATTATTTATCAGTTACGCATTAAAGAATGTGGTAGTAACAAAAAGCTGTTATGACGGCAAAGTAACAATTTCCATGTTTTTGGTGACTTTATCTTTATTCCCGTTTCGGATACCTTGTCAACATCAGTCATATGGGAAATGTACTCAATATTACCATTGTGTAGACTACCTATCGGTGGCGTTGTTATTGGAGTAGGCGGAGGACATGTTGACGTAATCCTTACCTTTCTGAAGGACGCTTTGAGTGCTAGTTTCATAGACGCTAATCGACCAATAGGTTCTGACATCCGACGCTGGAGGGCATTATCTGAAGGTGTACAATCCATGATTATGTCTAAGTCACGCCGTTAATACTCCCATTGATTTGTAGACATTTATGTTGTAGTTGCCTTGTGAATCACAGGGCTTATTCTCCATTGGAATCCCTTACGACAAACAGTCACTTAGAAGGTGTACATCGCCATGCTTGTCTCGTATATTACTGTGTTATCTATGCTTTCATCAGATAGTCGACTCCCACTTTATCTAGGCCCACTCGACCGTTTGCCTTATATTTATGCTCTGCGGTAATTGTTACTGGTCTACTGACAGAATGTCTAAAATTACTATCCCTTACCACTAACACCTTCATTAAGTCTTCCAGTGAAAGATATTAATCATAAATTCACTAGGATCCATATGTATTAATCAAGAGATATAATGATAATGATGAGAGGTTTACAAGGTCGCTTTGATATTTGTTTATGCAAATAGGGTTTCAGAATAGTATTTCAGGTAACAGCACGTCCACCTTTTTAATGACCTTTAAGCTGACATGGAGTAAGGGTGAGATATATTTGACAGGTTAGCATAGTGGCAGATAAACTAAACGGGTGTCATATGACTGGTTAGCATGGTGACAGACTAAAGGTGTGTAATATATGACAGTTTAGTATGTTGGCAGATAGACTGATGGTGTGCTATATGTGACAGATTAGTTTGGTGGTAGATAGACGAAACGTATGTAAGATGTGACATGTTAGCTGTGTCTTATCATAACCTAGTTAAACGCTTCTAGCCTGAGCCGGCCTTTTGATAAGAGAGCGAACCGTGTGCGCTGTATGTGTGGGTCAAGTTGAGAGATAAGCTGCAATGAGCAAATAGCATACCGTAAATCATCTAAAAAAATATTGATCTCTGCTTGTTTGGTTCTCACTCCCGTCATTACAAAAAGGGTTGGACAAATGACGTATGATTTAAAGCCCACCTATTCTGATTTAAAACGGCGGGTGTTTTATAAAGTATAAAGTATGTCATTGCATTGCACACTTCCTTTACAAAATTCAGGTATTCTCTCTAACCTGATGACTAGTGATTAATAGGATTAATGAGATTAAAACTTGTTATTCCATATGACATTTCACTTTGTATTCATATGTAAGTGCCATATCTATACAGTTTCATTATCTGTATTATTGATAGAGTCTGGATGAGTTATTAGTAGGTGGACTATTGGTCTTATAAGTTATGGCTACTGTAGTACACCTGCTTGTAGAGTAACTAAGTGACCTGTCTTTTATAGCTAACTAAGTACAGATAGGAATAGGATTTCTGTTTTGGCCATACAATATCTTACAGTTTTAGTGTTTCCAATACTTTTAAAACTAAGCGAACTTTTAGAAAGGAGGCTCTACAAAAGAATCTAGGAGTATTACTCGGATGAATAGTATTTGCTTGGTAAGCTTGACTGGCTTATAACATCCTATTAATTTTGAACATTGACCTTACTGCACATTTCTCATTATTTAATAATAAGATATGAACATTCGTCTGTATGTAATTTCATCGTTTATATTAATCTGATTGTATGTCACAGAACGATTGTTAATCGAATTCAAATGATCAAATTTAAAAAAGAATTTCTTAGTATTTTGACATGGATTTTTAGAAGAGAGACTTCGGTTTTGGGGGTCACATGTCCATTTTTAAGAACTTCTTTATGGACATATTTCTATCCCTAAAACTAGTTCAATCATAACATAATATGTCTCATTTAAAAGAATAAAAAACAGTAGGTGCTAGGAAGTGGAATTTTCTAAGTAGATTCAATGTTTATAGATATATTCAAGGTGAGGAATGATTTTTCATGAAATGGGCATACTATAACAGATGTTTACTTAGTATTGATTTACAGTGATTATTGATGTAACATTTACTATCTCCATAAGTGGCACTGACAGTTCCCAGAAAGTGTCTTTATTTCTGTGAAAAAATATGTTTATTTTTGCCTAATTTCCTAATATGGGGGATCCACCATCTTTGAAAGCACATGGCATAGTAATGCAGCCATATTCCACCAGGGTCTCATTGATTCATATCACTCTCCAAGTATTGATACTTGCCTCATACCTTTAACCTATAAGAACTCTAGATATCTACATGGAGTCTGTAGTATAAACAACTAACACTAAATGGCGCCATAACTTACCCTTGACTTCAGGGATGTCAAAGTCTAGGCAAATCGCTAAAATTAGGGATCTTTATAAAACACACAGAATCACTATTAAGAGGCCTCAATACAACCTGTGTATGTCAACCCCATATTGTTTCAGGAACCCCCTATATATACTTGACTTCCTTGTAAATGTGTGGATTATAACTTCTATTGTCTTCAGGTTCTCAGGCAGTTACCATACAAACCACTTTGAATGCATAGCTAACCAGGAACCAGCAAATGACTTCAGGGATTTTCTGCATCCGACCGCTAATTTAGCCTTTAGAGGCCAACGGTTTTTAAGCACGTTTATTGTTAACTTTACATGTTAAGCCCAATGCCCATCTACCGATTTCGGAACATTTATGTACCTTTGTCGGCGACAAACGGGCAGTAATTTGTCTCAGCCAAGGCATCCTAATAGAGTCGGCCGTAGTCAGTAGATGTAGGACAGCTAGACAAGGGTGAGCCACCCATTAGTGAACCACCTCCTTCAGATGTCCTTTTGTCGCCGACAAGTTGTGGTTTTATGTTTCAAAGTCGGTGGCGAAAAGTCTATCAACATGTTGATAAATGTAGTCGCTGACAATGGAACATTGGTATATGGGGCTTGATTGGGTTTCACTGACTCCTATATGATTTGCGAACTAATCGTTTAACCATTAATCAGTAGATAGGCATCAGGCTTAACTGCCAGACTCTATAAGACTGTTCTTCCGTCTGGTCCCACCCTTAGGGAGCATTCATTATATACGACAGGGGGGTGTGGGTTTTGCTTGGCGAATCCTCCAAAAGGATTTCCGCCACCCCACAGATATACCTCCAAATGAAATGCCCCCCCCCCCCCCCCCCCGGCAATAGCCTTATATTGATTCTTTCCCATATATACATGGCTATGTACACAAATATAGTAATGTTAAGTAAATAAAGGCAGGGGAATTCTGGTTTGCAAAGTCTACTTCTTGTTACTGGTCAGTCAGAGGTCAACAGAGATAAGGTTCTTGCCAGGTACCAGCAGTGTCATCCTCGCGGTAAAAACAATTGGCAGTGACTCACCTCAGTCCTGCTTTTTTTTTTTTACAAAATTTAGGAGGATTATACGAGTTGAGAAGCAAGTCATCAGTCCCCCTAAAAGCATTATACTCCATCCCTAACTGAGTAGCTTTTTGAAGTCTTGACACTGGGTTTGCACTGCATTTACCGAACCAAGTTTTTGGCCTATGTTAATTAGGTCAAGCAGCTCACAACATGGCAGATGAGCAGCAGGACAAGGTCAAAGGCAAACGAGGCCCGCCTAAGACCAGGGCTGAGAAGCCTAAATCTCCCTTGAGAGAGGAGTTGTCGGGTGCAGTTTTACACCAGAACCGACTGGCCAAGGCCTAAACACGGTACAAATGGACCAATTCTGCGAAATGATGGCGGCATTCTTCAATGAGAAGGAACAACAGTGTGTGACCACAAGGCCCTCAACGGCAGCAAAGGGGAAGCACTCCTGTAAGACCACCTGCTAGTCTGACTCTGATACTAGCTCCGATGGAGACCTGGAGTGCAGTGAACTCCCCAGGGAGGAAGACTAGGTAGACATTGCTGATTCCTACCACGATGGACTGTGTGAGTTTACGAATGAGACGCTTACGTCAGCCTTATGGATACAAACCTGATCCTTTCTAGGGCAATGTCAGACACCACACATACCAGGTGTTACCTGCTTAAGCAGAACCTGGACAAAAAGTGGGGGAACCTCCTGTCAGATGACAACCCCGCCACGCCGGAGTAGCTCGGGGGAGAAGACCTGACCGGGGACATATAGAAGGCCGAGCACAAAATTAGGCGGGCTGACAAAATGACCAAAAAGAAATATGAATCTCAGTCAGAGTGGAGGCATTTCTTCAAAAAAGACTTTGGCTACAAAAACAAAAACAAGGCCTACAACAAGAAATGGAAGTCTGACAAGGGGCACAGAGACAAGTTGGGTTTTCACAAACTGGGGTCACAGTAAATCCCTTACTCTGCTGGACTACGGCGTGTTTGTACCTGGTGGTACCAAATACCATGTAAAACAATGGTTGAAAATTACACATGATCCCTACATAATCAAAAATGTAAAAGGGGCTTGCATCGAGTTTGATGAGTTGCCAGTACAGGCTGCCCTGCCAAGACCCTTTTCTCTATCAAAAGAGGCGAGTTCTAACCTTAACTGGAAATTAAGGAGCTCCTGAACAAAGGAATTGTTGAAAAATGTGTAAAAACTAAAAACCCAAGACTGTTGTTCCCCTGCCCTTGTTTCACAGACATTGCTCTGTTAGGGGAGGTCACTTGTGCCCCTCTGCTAAAAACTTCTGGTACCATATCTCCGTTGCTCCCTCCGACGACCCTGTAACATCGTAGACTTTAGGTCAGATATCACCTTTTACCAAGGTAAGTCTCATTTAACCTATAAATTATAAACTTCTATAATCAAATCCTCTGATATGCAACTATCTGGCCCTTGAGAAATGTGGACCGCTAGTCTATTATAGATGCTAGGTGAATGTTCACCTAGCTTTTGTTTCCATTTAAAATCAAGCCAACACTGCCAACTGGATTAATGAAGATTAGAATCTAATCAACTAGTTTTTTTCAGATCCCTGCAAACAGTCACCACAAAATGTCAGTTGGCACTATCTTCCCTAATATGTTGTTGGTCTGTGTACCATAAACATTTGTAGCAGAGGCCAGTTGCTATGACCAATGTCATCAAATCTATGGATGCCAATGGAACATCCCTTTTATACTAACCTTAAAACCATCATAGATTTTTTTATATTTTTTTATATGATCTTTATTGCATTCAGTGTTAAACACTGTTCTTCCATACAATGGCGATCCCGGAAGGTATGTACATGTTTCTAGTTATCAAAAATTCATCTAGTTAGATACAATTCATGCTTTGAACAGGTATATCGGTTGATGGTATGTACAATGAAGCAAAACAAGAAACAAACTGTACAAGTGTAAAACAAATAATGATAGTGGTGATAGTAGGCTGTATGCGGTATTTGATGTTGTTAGGTTTATGGTACTGTCATTTTGTCACATTTTCAGATCAAGCTTATGCATTATCCGATAAGAATTTTTGAACATGCTTCTTGAAGTACTCAGTGGAAACAGTTATTTGCAGGTTATGGTTCAGTCTGTTCCAGATAGTAATTGCTCGGTAATAGGGCGAGGCTCTAAATCGTTCCGTCTTGGGTTTTGGGACTGTTATGTTTTCTTTGGTTGAGGCTCTGGTTCTTGGCTTGTTGGTATTATCTTCAATTAGTTCGATCTCACCTATCCGGATTAGGCTACGTAGTATTCCTAGGAGCAGTTTTGTACGGCGGTTGTCCAATTGTTCAGCTCTGGTTAGTTCAAGGAGCTGTTTGTTACTAGTGTTTCTTTTGCTGTGTTCGAATTTAATGAAGATGGTACATCTTAGAGATTGGTATATAGTTCGATCGAGCTCAGCGCGAATCTTGGATGAGGTACAGTTGAACAGGAAAGAACAATAATCAGCAAGTGGTAAGAGGCATGTTTTAACAACTTTCACAGCAGTTTGTTTGTTCAGTAAGGGTCTCGTTTTTCTAAAAAGATACAATTTGTGGCTTAGTTTTCTGTTACAGTCATTCGTGTTTTTCAAAATTTAAGTTTTCGTCGATATGGGCCCCTAGGTATTTCATGCAGTTCGTACAAGACAAGATGGAATCTCCCATACAGATTTTGGATCTTTTGATCATTTTTAACTTTCTTTTAGTTCCGTGATACACTATTCTCGTTTTGGATGTATTTACAGTTAGTCTATTAGCGGTATACCAAGAAAAGACAGCATTGAGGTCGGTTTAAAGTTGTGCCTCAGATCTACTACAAATCTTTTTTTTTCACAGGAGGGCCAATTGCTGTCTTACTAATGTAGAAATACTGATAATTATCAGAGAAATTGCTATAGAAGAAGGTGTTGCAAAGGTTACAATATCACTGGTTCAGGATGTCCTGACAATTAAGTACTACACTCTCATTGTAAATTGTTTGTTGAATTTGTGGTGATGAAGGATATGTGCTAGCAAAATAAGGGCCATGAATAAGCAATTGAAGGTATTACCTCTTAGATAATGATACTGCTTTGATTTGGTAGATTGTAAGAAAATCATTGAAATTGAAACGTCCTCACCCCTCCAGGCAAATACCACAAAATGAAATGCCCCCTCACAGGCAAATACCTCTAGATAAAATGCCCCCCCCCCCCGCCCCCAATAACTCATTCCCCCCTGCCATAAATAATGAACGGTCCCTTAGCTCTTGTCTACATAACTAAGATTACATTGAAGCCACAAAGTATGATTCGTTATCATTACGTTCGAATTGTTTAGGGTTTTTTTGGACAGTGAAATGAAATTGTTGCCCTTAATCTGTGTACATTAAATTTGTGGTTAGTCCAAACACGATCAACCTGATATGCAAACTCTAAACACTAGATCGACTGATATCACACATTGTACTTACTGGCGACCCCTTTAACTGGCCTTATTTCCAGAAACTTAACACCATATATACAGTTCACCACAGACTCCGATGGCAAGTTAGTCACATGCCTCATAAAAGTCTCTACATGTAGGCGGGTAAGAATAAAACGAGGACGGTTGTTGGTTTGGTGGGTGAGGGAAGATGGGTATGTGAGAATGAAACAGGGAGGGTTGGTCGGGTAGGTTAGGGAGTTTGGGTGTGTGAATGAAATGGGGAACCTTGCTTGTTGGTTGAGTAAAAGGAGATTGTTGTCTGTGAATAAAACGGGAGGGGGTTGGTATGAATTATGAAAGCATTAATAATCTTGTAAATCATTTAATTATAGAATATCCATATTCAGAATATCAGTTCCAGAATTTGATCCAATTCTGACCATCTCCACGATAGGTATTAGATCAATGCAATAATAATAGTAATGCAGTATGGGGTGAATATTATTCCAAAAGCTATTTTGTCCGCGAAATTGAAATGATCAATCTATAATCATGCAAAACAACCAGAAACAAAAAATTACAGCACTTATAAACAATAATTGTTTTTTCCGCTACAGGCCCATCCTGCTGTCCAAGAAGCACCTAACAGGTGAAGAGCTGACCAGCTGTGTGGACCTGACGGACACAGAGAACGCGCCCGCTGTGCCCACGGAGGGCACGGACTATGTGGTTCAACCCATGCACTGGGGCCTCGTGCCCTCCTGGCATCAGGGCGACCCCAAGACAGTGGGTTTGAATCTCATCAATGCACGCAGCGATAGCATGCTCAACAAGCGTACCTTCAGTGCACCACTTTCCAAGGGCCGCCGCTGTGTGGCACTTATCGATGGGTAAGTGGGTAATCTGATGAGGGGATAGGGTCTATGGGTGGATGGCAGGGTAGGTGTTGGTCGGTGCTGTTGTTGATAGTTTTTGGCATCTGTGTTGTTCCGTGAAAGACAGATGTTTATTTGCTACTTGTTCAGTGGCAGTGGTTTTGTTCGGGAACGGGGGGTTGAATCACTGACGAGGAAAGTTAATAGAATGGCGTTTTAAACGAGTAGGAGGTATATAGTAATAAGAAAACGTAGTGACTGAGCCCGTACAGGTGCTGTTCTCGGTCATTTGATGAAAAAAAATACGGCCCTGTGGTGTCGGGCTGTATTTATTCATCAAATGACCTCGAACGGGCACCCGTACGGGCCCAGTAACCACATATTCTCTTATCATTACATACCTGTGTCCGAATGTCTATGAAATAATGCCCGCTGTCCTCACTGTGGATGAGCCATTTCGTCCACAGTAAGGACGTTTCCTATAATACTACGCGTCAACCTCTCGTGGTTTCCGGACGCCTGTCCACAAAACTATCGTTTATTGTCTATTTACTATCTAGGTTGAGAAGGTTATCAACCACATCGATGTAAGATCCGGCACTCTGGTAAGGTAAATCACTTCCCAAGTCACTTCTAGGTGATGAAAGCGGGTGGTAGGAGGGGCATCAGAAATATGATTTATGTGTTAGATATATAATATGATATTTTGCCATTGGATCCTATATGAAGCAACCTACCTAAATGTAATCTCCTTATGGGTGAAGACCATCCTGTCAATTTTGTTATTGTTTAGTTTTAGTATTGGTAGATCAACTTGTTGGTTTTTGTTAAAGATCACCCAGTAGAATTTCTTTTCATTCGGGGTTAGCAAGTTATCAGAACACCAGTTCTCGATTTCAGGTATAGCAATCTTCATATCTTGACGACAGTATCATCAGCGTGAAAAGTACATTGATTTTTTAAAGTTTTCCTGTTATAATGTTTATGTATGTTCAGAATAAAGTTGGACCTAGAATGGACCCTTGTGGTACTCCATAACTAATGTTAGTAAGGTTAGCTGTGTTGTCATTGAGTTTAAATTGTTGAGTTCTGTTCGATAGGTAGCTTTGAAACCAGAGGCAAGTTCTATTAATTAAACCAAGACTGTTTAGTTATTTAAGAAGAAATTTGTGCGAAACAGTGTTGAAAGCTTTTTTTTAAGTCCAGAAAAAGTGAGACAGGTGATAAGTAATTCATAAGTCTGGAGTTAATAATTTTCTCTAGAAATTTACCTGATAGGGGGAGGAGGCTGATAGGTCTGAGGTTAGTAAGTAGTTGTGAGTTTTCTTTTTTTGGGGGGATAGGTACGATGGTTGCTTTTTTCCAGTCGGTAGTTCCGGTAATATAGAGAAGAGTTAAAGATAAGTGCTAGCTTATCAGGGGCAGCCATGAAGGCAGTTTTAGGATAGATGAGCGAATGTTGTTTAATGCAGATAACTTCTTGATGTCTATTGGTTTGATTCCTTTAATCACTTCTGTCACCTCAATGGGATCAAATAGTATGTCTTTATCAACGAATTTTGGTGGGTAGGGAAATCATGGTAGTTCGGAGTCGGAAGTTGGCTTGCTAAAAATTTGGCCTATGTTTGCAAAATAATTATTAACAAAGTCTGGGATTTCATTCATACCTAAGGGGGTATTTGTATTGTGGTCTATAAGCTTGGTGAAAGGTGGTTACTGTTCTTTGGGTAGCACAGTGCGTATTCCTTGCCAAAACTTTTTGGGGTTATTCCGGTTGTTTTTGAGTAAATTTTAGATTAGGTTACGCTTCGCGTCTTTAATCATTGATTGTGTTCGTTTACGGTTAAACTTGGCTATGTGCCAGTCAACAATATTGTTTGTTCTGGCTTTTCTATAAAAATAATCGCGATCCTTAATCGCACCCAGGATTTGGTCAGTGAGCCATTTAGGCTTTTGTTTTGATATGTTAATTTTCCCAATTGGAGCAGATGCATTCAGAGCATCGGTGATGTTAGTAAGCATGATGCCCATAGTGTATCAGGAGTATTTGCCAGGGTTAAATCAGTCCAGTTACTATACAGGTAATCATTGATGAATTTCCTATATCAAAGTCTTTATAAATTCTGGCAAGTAGAGTCATCTTTGGTATATGGTTCCTTTAAGACTTTATGACGATACAAATTGGTAAATGTAATAAGAAATCCTGGAAGTGAGAAGTTCTTCCATCAAACCTCAACTAAACCTTCTATAATAGGTACATGTACTGGTATGAGGTTTAGCATTACAAGCACGCAAGTGCACAGAGTTCTCTAAGAACCTAGCTTTACCCTAAATGACTATTTTGATATAATCCAACCATAAGTGGTAATAGCATCTATACACATCTTAATGGTACAAGTGTTCAAATATCAGTATGAATATGAGTCAATGTGCTAATATCAGTATCGGGATAGGGATCAGTGTGCTAAAACCAATATGGGGATATCGGTTAGTGTGCTAGTGTCATTATAGGGATATCAGTAAGTGTGCTAATGTCAGTATGAATATATGGGTCAGCGTGTTAATGTTATTATGGGGATACAGGTTCTAATGATAGTATGGGGATATCAGTCAGCGTGCTTATATTAATTAGCTTTCATCTTTGCAGATATTATGAGTGGCAGACAAATGGGAAAGAAAAACAACCCTATTATATCTACAAGTCAGGTGAGGTCAAAGACGAAGTCAAGACTGAAAATCAAGATGCTAAAGTCAAAGACGAGATCAAGACTGAAGCTCAAGATATCAAAATTAAAGAAGAGATCAAGGTCGAAGGTAAGGGTATGGTGATAAAGCATTGGCAAATTTAAACATGCATTTATATATTCCGGAAAAATGCTTACTTTTAATATCAGCGTTTGTCTTTCATTGAAAAATCACACGCACACAGACTTAGAATGTACCCATGCAAATAATTCTTAGGTTTTACTAACCTATGCTGTATAGGAATTACTGTACACTGGGCACGTGGGAAAGTGATTGGTTTCGATCTTCAGTCTTAATTCTAATCTGCTCTTTTTCTTGGTATGAAATTCAAAACATTGAGTTGGAGAGCTAATTTGTGTACACACTTTGAATTCTGGGAATATCTATTCAGTTACAGTTTTAATATCTGTCATATTTTAAGTGTAACCACGATGTGCATTGAGTATAAGTTATGCGGCATGTGGGAACCTGGGTGGTGTAATCTCAACAGTGCCGATGGCCTTTGGATTTTTGTACCACTAACTTGTTATTTAATACCTACTAAACCAGCTTGAAGGGCGAATTTAGTCAAAGACAAGCACATGTATTTCTCCTGACAATTTTTAATTATTATCTCACCCCGGTATTTTTCTCCATAGGCTTAACATTAGGAACTCGTGCTCCACGGCCATGAAGTTCGTGTGCCCAATACTCAATGGCTAATTGGGTGATTCATTTTATCAATAAATCATGTTATACGGGGTGAGATAAAATCAGAATCCCGCACGATGAAAATAACTTGGTCCGTACCAAACTAAGTACGGACCAAGCTATTTTCATCTCGTGGGTTCCCTTCTAATTCTTTAACAGACAACCAATATACCTCTTGTCCTGATTCAGTTGTATGCCATCAACGATTATCGGACACAATCTAAGTATGATTTTGGATTATAACTCTGCTTCTGTCTCAAGCCACAGTCCAATAATTTTCCATTTCAACACAGGTGGTAAACCAATGCTCATGGTGGCCGGACTATTTGACATCTGGAGAAGCAATGAGGTATTGTATAAATTTGAATGAAACATAAGCTATCCTTTCAAGAAAAAATTACTTATTTTTTAAAGTAACGTTTACACTGTAATAATACCTAATAGTTTGATATGACTTTCAATTCAATCACGGGTTAGTTTCCCTAGAAACCATTTACAGAAATACGCCACCTCATGCTGCCCCATACAACTTAATGGCACTCAGCCCGAATTTAATTATAAGGGAAGATTAACATTGTATCTCTTCGCTTCACTAACACTTACATGTTAGAATATAGTTAGATATATTAAAAAAAAAGACGACAGGCCTCATAAATCCGCTGATGTGATCCATTTTAAAGAATGTGAACTCTATTTCAATAATAAGATAACCAAAAATACAAACTGTGATGGTGGAAATGTGCAGATTTCTATATCTTAAACTTTTAATTCTATCTGATGCGAGAAACATTTCTAAAATGATTGTGTTCATTGAGGAACATTTCTGCCTTTCAAGAATAAATGTTTGAATAAGTGCATTTTGCAATCATTTTAGGTTTTCCATTTATCTTGGTGATCAAGGCTTTCGTTGAGTGCAAGCAACATGGATAAAGAAATGTGTAGAAGCAAAGAGTGCATGACATGAAAGGACACAAACTTTTGTCAGAAAGAAAATATTGCTTTCAAAATTCTTTGGATTGCTCTATACAATGTTCTAATTCTCAGTTGAAATTTTATTCATGCATTCATTGGAGTTAAAAAGTCATAGTGTGTTCTTCATCAGAAATTTATATTTGTGATGAATGGTATAAGAACTATTCATTTAAATGTATATATGAAAATATTGAATGAAAGGGTAGCTTACAATAGAAGAGTTGTTTTCTTGACATTACTGTTACATGTCGTTTATGGTTTCCATTTGAATTATGTTTTAAAGTCTTTGATATTTTCAATTTTTTATCTGGACAAAATGGAAATGCAAGAAGGAAAGAATATATGTATGTACCAACGTGATGTACATTGTGAATGGAACTGCCGTGATTTTGTCATGTAACATGCCAAGACATAGCACATTTGTTTATAATGTTTACCACAGGGGGAGCCACTGTACTCGTTCTCTATGATTACTGTAGACGCCCATAAAGATATGTCTTGGATCCATCATAGGATGCCGGTAAGTACCAATGTTTCTGGTCCATGCAGGACCTTCATCAGGGGCTAATGACGAATGATATAGAATTATACAAGTTGATATGCTTGGTTAATCCACATAAGAGTGCTCAAAATGAGGTTCATCAGAATAAATGACCTGACCTGTAGATTAACGAAGAGAAGAATTGTTAAATGCATTCTACTTAATATCTCTTGTATACATTTATGATCAGTGTCACATAGAATAACTAAGGCCTAATCTTATAGACTAGCTAACACAGTGACAAGAATTTGGAATATCTTCTATTCCTATATCCCTATGAGCGAACAACCTATGATTACTTAACGCTGCTGGGGGTGGAATAACTTTTGTTTACTGCCCAGGTTGAAGTTACTGCCCAGGTTGACATTTACTGCCCAGGTTGACGTTCAGATACATTCAGTTTTTATCGATATTAGCCGACAATTGAAGGTATATAGGAATAGGGAAACCATGTACCAGTGGAAATAAGTCAAAGTTACTCGGTAAGGCTTGGAAAAATTACTGCCCGCGGCTACGCCTTGGGTAGTAATTTTTTCAAGCCTTACCGAGTAACTTTGACTTATTCCCACCGGAACATAGTTTCCCTCTATTCCTAATGAAGAAGACAGATAACCATACACAGATATGTATTTACAACATATTATAACAAAATTTACAGTTACATAACAGTTCTCATCAACATACAATCACATTCACTTGTTTTAGAGTTTATATGATACAAGTCCTCTTGGTTATAGCAGCACTCACAGTCTATCACTTTCAGTTTTTGTTCAATATTTCCTTGACTTGTGGATATAGATGATCCACAGCCCTGGCATATGATGGTAGCAGTCATCTATCTCTGTTCCTCCAGTGCTGGGGTGATAGCAGCTTGTAGAGAAGCCCAATACTCAGTAAAGGCCTATGTAGCCTAGTGTTCTATGGTATTCCAGCCTCCTCACTATAGTGGTTGTAATGATCAGCAGCCTGGAGATGTTTACGCCTCAATTTCTGGGTTCAAAGTGGAAATTTGCTGCTTATATACCCTCTCAGGGGGTCAGGCCAAACTAAGACGGGACGTTTAAAACTATGGGGGTGCCAGTGCTCACAGTTGGATCTTAACCACTATTTGGATTGAGAACCTGTTTGGAAGCACCTTATGTTATTTTTGATACACGCGTCACGTCAGTAATATATGACGTCAGTCATATATTGTCATAAATTAATATATGTTCCTGTTTATTAAAGATTGACATGTTTGCAATCAGTCACTACTATTTTCTTTTCTTTGACCTTTGTCACCCATTTCTTCTTGTGTTAACCTTTAGGCTATTCTGCGTGATGAAGATGAAGTCAGAATGTGGCTGGATTTCAGTGAAGTCCCGTTAAAGAAAGTGAGTATGTCTGAAGTGATGAACATTGTAAACTTACACCTGACTCAAGGTGATCCACAGGTTTTTATCTGGCGCCAGATGATCATAAGCCTGGTGTATATTAGATACATTTCAGGTTTAAAATAGAGGGAAACTGATTTCGGAGAAAGAATAATTAATAAACATGACGATAGTATTAAACATGCTAGCAGAAGCATGACACTCAGAACTCAAAATCAGTTTGGTATACTGGCCAACATTCTGGTTTTCGTGAAGGATTTGATGTTATTATATATCTAAAATTATATATATATATTGGAGTCATGTTGTTCCCTTGTCGATGAACTCAGAACGATGTTTTGGTCATGCTTGTGTCATGGATTTAAGCTATTCTCTTATTTGTCACTTTTCTTCAGGTGGTCACCCTTGCTAACGAAACGAACCACCTAGCTGTGGCATCTAACCCAGGAGTGAAGCCAGGGTGACCAAAGTACTAAAGAAAAAAAGAAGATTTCTAGACTTAGATTCAGTTTGAACAAAAATTATTTGCTCCCTAGCGATATTGATATATCTGAAAAAGAATAACTTGGTTTATACATTTGTTTTTACCTGTATACTACAATCAGCAGTTTTAGAGATTTATCAGACTCGGAGGTAGGATGCAGTTTCAAAAAAGAGGAAATGTGTCCTTTTCAGGCTGTGGAAGTGATCCGACCTGTGACAGATCTGCAGTCACACCCTGTAGATAAAGCAGTTGGCAATGTGAAGAACAAGTCACCCACACTCATCACGCCTGTGGATATCAAGTAAGCTTTGCACAATTACTAGACAGTCATTCTTACATGACCAATAGCAGGCCTCCCAGTGAAACCTTTAAGACCTATAAAACCTATAAAAACCTATATTTCGATTCTTGATCCTTTATTTTTTCAAAGGAACCTATAACCTAAAAAAGACCTATATTTTTCACTTCCATGCAGATTAATATATACAGGAAATTTAAGAAGTTAACTTGACACCAAGTCAGATTGTAGAATAACAAGAAATCCACATTATTAGTGTATTTAAGAGATCTTAAAAATGTTTAAGAATCAACAATTTTATGACTTCTTGCTAGTCTGGTTTGCCTGTTGTAAGCTCAGCACGCACATTTTATTTATAAATCAACAACAGAAAATAAGCGATCCACTATATTTTGACTCCATCATGATGAATATGTCAACCCTAAAAACCTGTAAAAGCCTATGTTACTGGCATTGAAAAACCTGTAAAAACCTATATTTTGTTTTAAAAAACGTATTAAAAAACCTATATTGAGGACAAGTGGTACTGGGAGGCCTGCAATATGTATTGTCTTAGAGCTATACTTACAAGACTGAAAGTTATTGTCGTCCAGTTAGACCTATAAGACATTTGCACGCCGACTCTGCCCGTAAATCAACATGCATGTTCCCGATGATAATCGGCGATCGGATTGGCGATATGTCTTGTAGGCTTTTCATGACTGATAGATGTTGCCGTTGTCTTAAGCCCGTAAGACATCGATATTTATCACCGATCCGATCAAAGATGAGACTTGGGGGCCATCCATAAAGTACGTACGCACCGAGGGAGGCGGTGGGGGTCAGAAATTTAGGAAAATCTGTGTATGCTCCCTCTTTGTTCTATTGCATACAAGATTGGGAGCTGGGGTAGGTGGGGTCCAAAATTTCAGAAATTCTGCATACGTACTTTATGGATGGCCTCTTGGGGAAAACATTTCAATATTCTATACGAATAAAGCCTATAAGAAAGTGACATATCGATTCTTTCCGATGACACCTTTGCCCGATGGATCCATCAGGTCAGTCAGAATAGGTGATACGCTTGTCGCTGTATGCACTTTACAGACCCGATTATAATAATGTCTCCAATCAGGAGCAATAGATAGTGGTATAATAGAAGTATTATATATATATACATAAAGTAGAAGATAATGATGAAGCATACAACGTATTGGGTAAATGGGGCAGAATTATCTTACCCCCTAGTTTATTAAGAAAAAAGAAAAAGTTGTAGGTGTGTGAGTGTGTGTCGGTGTGTCCCTCTCGGTGAGTCAGCAGGTGTGTGACCGGAGTGCGGGGTGACCGGCACAGAAAGTACGCACACCTGTCCGACGGGGGGGTGCCACCTGTGTATGAGGTGGCGGTACCTGTGGTGTATTAAATGTATTATACTTAACTCTTGTAGCAAGAGTAGTTCAATAATAATGTCTCCACTCAGGTGCAATAGATAATGGTATAATAGAAGTATTATATATATATACATAAAGTAGAAGATAATGATGAAGCATACAACGTATTGGGTAAATGGGGCAGAATTATCTTACCCCAGCCCAACAAAGTTAGTTTAAGTTGTGAATCAGTATTTGTCCATCAAAAATAACAGTTTAACTTTGATGATATGAATGAGTCTTTGTTAAGTCTTGATTCTAGGTCTCCAGACAAGTAGAGTAATACTGCGAGAGATTTCCAATCTCCGTAGATCTTAATGTCTTGAAGGGGTAACCCAATTTTGTTCAAGAAGGTGGCCCCTCCTCTTCGAAGACTATGTGTTGTGAGTTTTCCACGAAGTCTTGATGCTTGGCATTGGTCTTTAAACCAATTAGAGAAAGTGTAGTAGTTCAACGGTTTGGAAGTTGAACCTGGTTGGTGAAAAAGTGGATCATTTCCTTTCTTGGAGTGTCTCTTGAGCAATGATTTGATCCAGACTACAGGACAAATCGGAGTGTTTGTAGATTGCACAATTGGGATCTCAATAATACGGTCTTGAAACTGGATTGTCTTTGATGACCGGATACGAAGAAGGAGACCGTAGTCTTTCAGGGTAATGTCTGAGACACGAATAAAGTGGTTGGAGGATGTGTAGTTCGATTTCCTCAATAGACAACGAAAAGCTAGTGTCATAGCTGTCCAGCAGATGAAGTCTTTTTCCTTGGAGAAATTCAATTTACCAAAAATATTTAGTAAATCGCGGGGTCTGATTGGGGAGGCTTGTGATACATTAACTCCCAATAATCGCTTTAGTCCCTGCATAGTACATTTCAAGAGAAAAGACCCTTTTGCAGGTGAAGTATAACCAAAATACTCATGGAGTGACCAGATCGCACTAAGATAGTTTGTAATAGTTGAATATTTCAGCGATTTAGATAAATGTGTGACGAATAAACAAACTACATCGACAGATGCTGGCATGGGGGTTTGGTTGTATAGTTCACAAAAGTCCAGAAAACGCTTCCATTGCGATTTTCGCGATTGCCATGTCGAATTCGCCCACACCAAGTGCCTGACTTTCGCACAATCTTCCTCGAGTTCAGACAGCGATGCTGGGAATACAACAAGATAAAAATTCTTTAGGTATAACAAGATAGGAGGTGCGATTAACATCAAATACTCTAGATAAAGAGTCTGCTATAAAATTATCATTTGTATTTATATAGTGTGGAATTAAAGCAATATTATTTATCGCACAAACCCAAAATAATTCACGTATCCATGACATGGTCATGTGATTTTTGCTTCTGCCTGAAGCGAGGTTTGAAATAACTTGAGTGTTATCTGTGTAGAGATGAACAATCTTATTTTTAAATTTAGGAATCCAGCGGTGTAAAGGGCTTACCACTGGCTAAAGTTCTAATATATTTATATTAGAATTATCGTAAATATCATAAATTGGAGGAGAACATTGGTGTGGGCATGTAATACGATTTTGGGTCCATGAACCAAAAAGGAAATCATTTTCATGGATGGCACCAAAACCTTTCAGGCTACTGTCAGTGAATAATATTTCTGACTCGCTAATTGGAACGATTATCTTACGAGATCCGTTAAAAGTTCTTAAGAAAACATTCCACCATGATAAGTCCTGTTTTACAACTGTAGTACTATGTATGAACTTTTTACCTTTTTTTTCTTTTAGGAGGTCATATATCCTACGACAAAAGGTTCTGCCACCTTTAATGACAGTAGCACAATGTGCTAAAAACCCAGCTAACTTATCTAGTTCTGAATATTTAGATTTCTTGGCATTTATGATTTTAGCAACTAGTTTCGTTCCTTTTATTTGGAAAAAGATTTTTTCGCTTTCGCCAACCGTTCGGTGGCGTCCGACGAGAAAAAAAAAAGCCAATCTACCTCTTCCACAAAATCCAGAAAGTCACTGGACAATGCTGTGACGTTCCGCCCGTCAAAATACCCAAACCAGGTAAAAAATGACGGATTAACAACCCGTACATACCTTACGACACCTGACGAGAATTCAGTATAGATTCGAAACCACAATCCCAAAGCCTCAGCGGCAGGCGAACGCGAAGAAAATAGATCTTCACGTACAAAAAGATTAAATTCTCGCCCACCGCCGCCCGTTAATGACCGGCCCTCCAAAGCCCTAATGACCGCTCCGCGCGGCACGCGCCGAACATCGCCGAACACGCCGACAGCGGTCGGGTTGTGAGGCACGCGGTGAAAAGCGTCATTAGCAACCAATGGGAACGCTCGCACGTGGCGGCGCTCGACCAATCAGATTGAGGCATCTGGAACAAAGCCATAGCGGACAGAGACTGCGATCGGCGTCATTGTGGTAGTGTTAACGTTCGGATCCGGTTCGAATTTCAGCCTTGTCTTCCACATATTAGTTTCGTTCCTTTTACCAATTTGTCCTCCGGTAAAGATAATGTCATACTTAAGGTATCTATGATGAAACCTAAATATTTTATCTTTTGACAAGGGGTTGAAACCTTTTTGAAATTAATGGAAAAACCTAGGAACCGAAGAATATTTATAAGAAGGTTTTGGTTGGATTTACAACTGTCAAAATCTGGGCCAGAAACCAGAAAATCGTCTAGGTAATTCACCACCTGAAGATTGTAGGAGGATGAACATCTAGCAATGAAATCGCTTATGGCGTTGAATATAAAAGGCGCCGAGCGAATGCCGAAGCATAAAACATTATCTAACATATATGTATGTTTACCGTCAATAATCCAACTAATCCCCATGAACTTTCTATGGGGTGGGAAAATATTTATGTGCCGATAAGCACTAGCTTTATCAATAACTGCACCAAAATTTCCCGATTCAATAATATCCACAGCATCATCTATGCTTTTAAAGCAGAATTTGAGGGCTGTGGAGTTCATATGATCATTTACCGAGTCTTTAGGTCTCGAACAATCTGTGATAGGGCGTATTTTAGAATCATTTTTATAAATCGCACCTAGACCGTGAACACATGAAGGACGATTTTTTGATATAGATAACTTGTTTTCTTGAAGTTCTCTACGGATGATATTATCCATCTCTTCTGATGGTTTTTGTTCCAAAATAGAATTGTAATTATTAATTTCGTAAGACAAATCACAATTGTCATCAACCACCTTAAAGCCTCTACATAGGCCGGTAAGTATAAACATATCTTCATAAACTCGTTGATTCATGCTATGAATCATAATGGCAAAACGACAGGGTCGTAATTGGACTTTAGTGTTGTCTAATAGGAAATTACATGAGCAGTAACCCAGTCTGCAAGAGTTAGATCCGTGTGACAACGGGTCTTCACCATGTTCTACAACGTCCAGAGTCTTTTGCTCGTGAGAGCTACTGTAGTCTGTATAGTCCTCTAACACAGAGGAAAAAGACCTATTGACCCAGTCCTGGTCTTTATATGTTACAGAATAATCAAAATACGATTCCGAATTTAAATCGCGTGATGTAACACAATTTGCAGGTACCACCGTGTTGTCCTATGCTTGAGTGGTAGCGGTCGTTGAGGAGGGGACTTGAACTCTACAGGTGTGGACGGAATGGTTTGTTGCAAAGCATCGCGAACATATATGAGGGTAACGACAGTTTTGGAAGTTGCATCCCTCACCATTCCATGCTAAACAAACTGGGCGACTACCTGGGATGCGATTTTCTTTCTTCTTTATTGTCGGAATCTGTTTTTTCTTGGTATCACGGGCGTATTCGGGGCACAAGAACCGCATAGATAAATCCAAATTGCCTCCAGAGTAAGCTTTCATTCCCTCATCGATAACTTTCTCCCGTACTGCGTGAGATATGCCTGTGATGCCGCCTTTTCCGCGATAAAGGCATTATGCGCCAGCATCCCGGTGATATCTTTGCCTTTATCATAACACTCTTGTAGGAGTTTTGCTTGGCAAAACCACAGTTTTTCATTAGATAAAGGTTTATCACGGTCTTCTTTAGGAATGAATTGTTTAATGTTAAACCTACGTTTCACTTCCTTGCGCGATTTCCTCTTCCCCTCTTGCTTGGTACGGCGATGGCGACCTTTGGATGCAGACGATTTGTGGCGTCTTGAGCTTCCTTTAGTAGACGAGGAGGAGCTGGACGTTGATGAAGAAGACGATTCTGACGATGAAGACGAGGATGAAGATTCTGACCGCCGGTGTCCTTTTCGGTCTTTAATTTCTTCATCTCTGGCTTTCCGCGATTTCTTGACTTTCCCTCTGGAGCGGGGGAGTTCATTTCCAGCACCGTATCCCTTAATGGCTTGCTTCAATAAAGACTCAATATGGTTCAGACGATTTTCAGACCCGTCTACCTTGGTAGAAAGATCACGCATGGCCTTGTTCATGTCCGCCATCTTGGAATCGGTTGACATTTTCACTTTTCTTGACTGTTCACCTGAGGATTTTGTTCCTGATTTACCTCGTCTGCGTTTAGAGAATATCCAGGGGTTATCCTCTATGTCACCGCAATAGTCCTCGAAAGAGTTTTCAGAGTCCCCGTCTGCTTCGCTGGACTCGTCAGTTAGATGGACTCACAGTTAGATGGCATAAACACAAAAGTATACAGAGACGCACTACGTGCCATACCAGGTATTTTCACAGAGTTATTTAATGACTGCTTCACGCAAAACGACATCCCTGAGAGCTGGAAAGCTTCCGTGGTGGTTCCGATCTACAAGGGAGGGGACCCCTGCTCAGTATCAAATTATAGGCCAATCTCATTATTGCCTGTGGTTGCAAAAACTATGGAGAGGATAGTCCACAATAAGATAACCTGTTTTATTGATACCAACAAAATACTGGCGGAAAACCAATGTGGGTTCCGAAAGAACAGATCGAGTGTCCAAGCGGTGTCTAAGCTGACAGATGATATACTAACGCAGCGAAACATGGGCAACATAACAGAAGTAATATATCTGGACCTACGAAAGGCCTTTGACACGGTCAATCATGTAATACTCCTGGATAAGTTAGAAAGGTATGGCCTCAGAGACCAAAATCTAGCCTGGATAAAAAACTATTTAAGTCAAAGAATGCAATGTGTAAAGATTAATGAAAGGATGTCGCTGTGTGAGCCGATGGTGTGTGGTGTGCCCCAGGGGTCCATCCTGGGCCCATTACTTTTTCTCCTTTACATAAACGATCTAACCAAAAATATACAAGAGGCCAAGACGGGTCTCTACGCGGACGACAAGGTCCTCTATTTATCTGGTAAAAATAGCCAAGAGATACACGATAAACTCCAACCTGATCTGGACAGGGTGGGCCTCTGGTGCACACAAAACAAACTCACGGTAAATACAGCCAAAACAAAAACCATGAGATTCACACACCATAGAAATAGAAATAAGGACCCGAAACAGGTACCATATGAGATGGATGAAGTAAAATTACAATGGTTGAAAATTATGGCTACTTGGGCATTACCCTCGATAGTAACCTAGACTTTAAGGCCCACATAAATCGGTTATACAAAAACGTGTCATACAAACTGTACCAGCTTAATAAAATGAGGCCGTATATAAATGTAAATGCAGCCCTTCGCATATATAAGTCGTGTATTGTCCCATATATGGACTATGGAGACGTGTTGTATATGAATGCTGATGTCAATGTAATAACCAAATTGCAAACGTTCCAAAACTGCTGTATACGACTTTGTCTAAAGGCGCACAAACGTACATCCCTACACGTACTACATGCTAGAGCTCATATTGCATACTTGAAAAATCGTAGAGACTGTCACCTGTATAATTTTATGTACAGAAGAGCTCAAGACCCTCACTACCTCGATAAAAGAACTCTCCCCACCCGAGGTTTCCTAGCACCGATAATTGCGAGCGCTAGACCAAATTGCTGGGCATATCAAAGGTCCCTTGCCTACCACGGAGCCATCACTTGGAATGGCCTATCGGTTCTTTTAAGAAACACCCCCAATTATATATATTTAAAAAAACTCACCAAAACTTGCCTGGACGAACAAATCCCAACTATGTAAAGCTTCAACGTGTTCTATGTTTATTGTCAAAATAGTAAAACAGTTGTGAAAGTATACTAGAATGCAAATACAAGGTACCATCCACTTGGATACCACTTTTTTGGGGCTGCAGGTACGCAGACTCCTCCCTGTAAAACTCCAGACTAGCCACATGGCATAAAATGTAAGGTAATCATCACGAAATCTAGATGTAAAATTGCCATGTGTGACACATCGACAAATTATGTACAAGCTGGCCTGACAATTAAAACCAGTCGCCCAAACATGCGACTGATGTCCTAGGCCTCTCTATTGACGGATCATAAACTCTGTACCGCTGTGATGGAAAATACTGTAAATGTGAAGTCAATAAAGACATTTTTGAAAAAAAAAAAAAAAAAAAATGTATGACAGGGAGAACTGGCATGCCTTCTAGATGATGGCAATAATTTCTTTTTTATATCTGTCACCACCACCAGCACCTCCCTGTCTGTTACATCAAATAGTTAGCCCTCTGCTGCATTTAGTTTAATACCCTTTGGATCAGCTGAAAAGCAAACCAAAAGGCCTTCAACTCCTGTTATGTCCAGAAAATGCCCAAAAAAGACAGTCATCTTCATCAAAAACTGCTTTTTCTGTCAGCAGGAAGAGAGTGTGCAATGAGCCACCAACAAAAAGTCCTCATTGCCCTTCAATTGCCCTAAGCTATCCAAAAAAATTAAAACCAACACTGTGCAGCCATCCATCACATTGAGGATGGCATCTTTACATCACTGCACTAATCAAGGACAAAACAAATTGGGCAATTACCACATTCCTAAGAAAAAGCCAGATTAGCAATAGCAGTTTAACACCTCTCATCCCTACCATAACTTATGCTGACTCACATCAAATCTTGTTAGGTAAATCAGATCTAAATATCTTTTGTTTTCAGGAAAACATAGGTAGCCTCAAGTTATGTTCAAAGTTCTTGTATGGATGGGTCCATTTGGCACACAAAGTGTGCCAAAATTTCACACTTTTTAAAAGAAACGTTGAGGGGTCATACTCTGGCCCACCTAACTTCACACTCTCAAATGTGCCTTCTTGCACACTTCTGTAAACCGCGAGACATGCACCGCGCACTTTTCAACCTTTTTGTCCTACCCCAACTGTAAACCCTGATCAGGAACAAGTGGTGAAAATATGTACATCGACAATTTTAAGGACGGGGAGGGTCGGTCATATCTGACAAGCTAGTAATGCCTGAAGCGTGGGGAAAGGCAATAAAATTGAGTCTGTGAAGTGCGTATATTGACAAAAAGCTCACCACTTCTCGCCGACCAGACGCATCTGTCAGAAAAATGTATAATCGGGCAGAATCGGCGTGTCAGCACCTTATAAGCTTTACACACCTGTTAGGTATTTTCATATGGGTAAATCTAACATGACTGATATGTGTTGCTGTATGGGTAAGTCTAACGAAACTAAGCCATTCCTGAGTATATACATTGGTAGTTTAGTTTGTCTCATTTAAACTCAGAGGATGGTGATTAATGAACATTATTTCCAAATTGACAAAATTTAGCGTAACCCAGCTTTCATGAACAAGAAAATTCAATGTGCAGCAATTCCATTATTTTCCACAGTAAACCTCAAATTAAAAACACTGGAAGCAGCAACTTCATGGCAGCCTGGTTGAAGAGGAGCGCCCCAGTAACAGAGAAAAGGGAGTCCACACGAAAGAGGTCGGTGTCTGAAAGTGATAAAGTCACCGTCAAACCTGAAGTGGTGGTCAAGTCAGAGGTCAAAGAGGAAGGCGATGAGCCGTCTCCGTGCAAACATCCCAAGATGAAGTAACCTTACATCACTCCGTGTAAACAGCGTTAATTCGTTTCAACTAATTGATGTAGGATATGTTAGCACAATTGTAGGTATATTGACATGATCTTATCAGAAGGGTACTACAGCTGTTTAATGGAGGCACACATCGAGAGGGTTGCATTGCAATACACATTACAAATTCACCCCAGTGTTACTTGTCATAGTCAGTAGTTTCTGAAGGTTCCAAAGCAGATTCTAGAGTGACCACAGACATTATGCTAAATCGGTCTGCTGTGCCTATTTGTGTGAGTGTTTCTTGTCATATGAAATGCATACTTTTTATGCTAGTAAATACTTAAATATTGTAGCGAACACTGATTTTCTGCTAAGCCACTAAATATGAACTGTGTTGTATCTATGCTCCAAGCGTGGTAAAAGAATTATCCATGCTATTTTGCATTTTGTAACTGGTATATTTGTGTCCCATTTCTTTGCGATAGTGTGTGCTTCTTGTAAGGCTCGTGATTGGAAGATTGTATATTGATAGAGATACAGGTGTACAGATCATTTGGAAGGATTTTGATAATTTTCTTGGTTGAGATATCGAAGACGTTTATGTAACGAGGCGTTGATACATCCGAGACCCACCGCAGGGATATCGAAGACGGCTACAAAGTATCATGTATTGGGACGTTAGATAACAAACTATAAATGCAATTGTCTTATACCAGGAACCTTCAGTTACTGATATATTGACAAAATATCCTGGAACAGTCTTTATCATATTTAGATTATCGACAAGTCCGATACACCACCATTTGTTCACATACTTCTGTTGGAAGTGTGCAAGAAGAGTGTAATAACTTCTATGACCAATGATTCTATATATCAGGATGATAAAACTAATAATAGTTAATGAATTTGATGAAAAGAAAGGAAAACCAGTTGTAAGTAGAAGAAAAGTGCCAATTAAATGAAAACCCGGCACCGAGTAGAATTAAAATGTAAACATGATGACAAGGTTTGACAAACATACAATAAAGTAATTTCTCTGGTTACCATACAAACTACCTTGAATGCACCAGAAACCACATCTATGCAGCTCTCCTATGCAGATAATTGGTTCATTATTAAAAGGACTTCACCTAGGGTTTAGGTTGGAGAGATCATGTTCTCCATACAGAGACTTTAGTGACAGTCCTATTCAACAGGGGACACAGCTTTCATTGTTTCGAGTGCAATAGTTTATCGATGGTGGGGGGGGGGGGGGGGGGGGGGGCGTCGTCACTAAAATGACTAAAGGAATGTTTTTTCAAGAGTTGTTGACATCCCTGTCCATATTCTAGTGATGTTTTGCCTCATGTTTGCCCTTTACGCAGTCGTGACTGGAACCCGGTCATAAACAGATTATGTCTTGTAAGTATCGTGGTTAATTCCTAGCGTTAAGTCTCGGAGTTGCTCCGTGTTAAGTGATAATAGAAGAGCACTTTCTTTAATTCTTACTGTTTAACTGGACTTGTAGTTTTCACACATATCACTTCAATTGTTTGTTTAGACGTGTGATCACTTCAGAGAATCTCTTCTCGATTTGCCCAAGGTAGACACGTTAAAGTTACTGTATTACTATAAACTTGAAATGTGTTTTGGTGAATGGGATGGTCTTATCCCAAGCTAGCAGTCATTTACAAGCAGGTATGAGTTTAGCCTGATTTTTGGAGATTTACTGGCCCGCTATCAAAAGATCGAAAAGCTCTGGCTGACTGGCGTGCACACATAGATGTAATGCTTCATTTACACTGCCTTCCCGGTGGCCACGTTTCCAGGCCGTAGTGACACATAACTGGATGTAACCGAACGTAGTTGGCCGTCCTAGGGACCGTGGACAAAACGTAAGGGACGTGACACAACTCGGGTGGGGGGGGGGGGGGGGGGGGGGTCAGCATGGACAACGTGAGCCGGGAACATAGTGTAAACGTAACATGAGGCAGGCCATGTTCATCACACTAACAATCATAGGCCATTCCACTAATTATCTAACAACATTGTCAAACTGCATTCCATTGTCTACGGTCGGGAAATAGCTAATGTAATCTGTTTTTGTATTTTGTTCGTGTAGTTTCCACAGTATGTTGCTTGTTATTGATCTAATTAGCAGCATTTCCTATGGTAATGCCTCATGTTTGATTGTGATAACGCTCCAGACTCTAGTACGACATATCCTGATGTGAGGACATGAGAAGTGTCTCTTGAAAAGAAATGGCCCAATATAATACAAAATTACTTGTCAACCATTTATTAGCAAATGTGTATGATCTTCGCTCTGTGTAGAGTATGACAAATTGATAGAGAATCACTATGTAGATCTCTGTGAACCAGTTGTCAATAAACATATCTTTGAAACATGAACTTCTAGTTTCATAAACACCCGTCTTAAACTTAGTTTTATCGAGAAAATCGATATAGTATTCTGTTTAAACATGATTATACGTGATGCACGGTGTGTGCTGATACATGTCTTAATATCAATACATTATTCGCGTATTTGGCGTAATTGGCAATAAATATAAACAGGAGAAACCCAAACAGAAAAGGAATGAATACAAGTGGAGGAGAGTAACATCAGTTATTGGTGCCTCCATCTGATTGATCGGTTACTCCATGGACATAAAACTCTGATACGCTGTCCATGGTTACTCCCACTGCTTTAGAACATTAGTACTCTTCGGTAGTAACATGGTACTAATCGCTGTAAACTCGTTTCTACTCTAGACATATTTACCCATACACCCTGCCAAAGGCGTGTGTGAATGGGTGTGGTTGAACAAGATATGTTAGATTCATAGACCGCGCTATTGCAAAACGTAAAATTCAAGCATAGTGCCCATATCTGAGAACTTTATTTTTACTTCTAGGTAGCACTGAAAAGGGTACTGAGAAAATGAACCGAACAATACATTAAAACCCCGCTTCTGGGACACACCTCGCTCAAGGGGACAATTTGCTTGGAACGGATTTTTTCCCTCTTTAAGGAGTTTAGTTTATACCTGCTTTAAGGGGATTATTATTTCGGTAGGGACTGCTTCTTAACCCCGGTTAAGGGGTCACTTTGGCGAGACACCTTATCAAATCTGACCGGGAAGTGTGGGGACAACACACCAGATTATCTTGTTTGTTTGGGTAGTTTAACGTCCAGTTAGACTTGGATTATATTGATAGCTTATTTCTGATGTGTATGTTAGGCGGTTAGACTGGTGTCTAAACAATCAAGACACCAGACAACACCTCGGCGGCGAGGTATGAAAGCAGGGCTTCACCAAGAATGATGTAGGGTGTGAAAATCCAGTCCACCCTCGATGCCTACCTGGGACTCTAAACTGTTCATTGAACTGTGTGTAACGTCGTGAATTGTCCATTACCATTCACATTTATTTTTATGTATCTATTTATTTCCCATATATTTGCTTAGAATTGGTTGTTTGATAAACCTTTTATATAATTACCGATATTTCCTTCATTTATATTGATATACTGAATAATACATTACCTTATAACCATTGACAGACTGAAAACCCCGTTTAAGGGTACACTCTGCAATACAGTAAGAAACCAACCAAGTAGTGCAGTGACCACAGTTCTGGGCTCGAATAGAATTATGCTTCTTACAAAGGAGCTGACCAATAAAGAATGATGAACATCGATATATGGTCAAAACATACACATGGAGTTGTCCGGAGCATGTTTGTCTTTATTTAATATGTTATAATATTGGATAGAATGTTTTAAAATGTCTAGATCAAAATTCTAATAACAGTAAGAAGTTTTGGAATATCTTACAAATCTGGTTAAGATATTCCAAAACTTCTTACTGTTATTAGAATTTTGATCTAGACATTCTTGGACATAACTACAATCAAAAAGGCTAAATGTAGTTATGTCCAAGAATGTCTAGATCAAAATTCTAATAACAGTAAGAAGTTTTGGAATATCTTAACTAGATTTGTAAAAGGAAATAGAACTAAACATGAAGAATTTAAGTTAATAGATCAAATAACCCAAGACTATATCCCGTACGAGAAAACTGCAAATTACATTAATGAGTATTTCACACAGATAGGGCCCAACCTGGCGAGATCCCATACCAAACCATGGAACTATTCAGGTATAACAGAGCAAGGGTTAACTGAGATCACAACAACAACAGAAGAGGTAATGAAATTATTAGTCAAAGTAGGCACAACGAAATCGTCAGCTATTGAAAATTTGACAACCTTTTATTTAAAGGATGCCCTTATTTTCCTCTGCTCTCAGTTTACCCACCTATTAACAGGGATGCCAGATGGGGTCAGAAAAAAACATTGAAATATTTTTCATTGCAATACCGAGTTTATACATGACATACATATTACAGTGGGTACGCAAGAGGTTAAGGGAAACTCAAGTTTTTATATAGGTTAGTGGATAGGTTAAGTTGGGGAAGGTGGACTGTGGCTGAATTGGATTATCTAACAGTTGGTATGTAAATTTAGGCAAAGAAAATTAATTCTATATTCTAAGAGTGAAAACATGAATTTCAATGGAAACATTGAAAACTGGCATCCCAGTAATAAACATGTCATTGTCTGCGGGCACTTTTCCATCTGAGTGGAAACATGCCCTAATTATACCATTGAAAAAAGAACCTGGCAGCACTGATGTCTCGACTTTAAGACCTGTGTCTTTGCTTCCGTTGCCTGGGAAAATCATAGAGAAAATTGTACATGAACAAACAATGAAACATTTAGACAATAATAATTTACTAAGTAACACACAAAATGGCTTTAGGAAAAATTGTTCTACAATAGACACAATAGTAAAACTAGCAAATCACATCTACCAAGCATTAAACAATAAAAATATTACTCAATGTATTTTCATCGATTTTAAAAAAGCTTTTGATACCATTGACCACAAAATTTTAATTAATAAATTGGAAATACTAGGAATAAAACAAAACCTACTTAAATGGTACCAAAGTTATCTTACAGACAGGTCCCAGGCAACGATGGCTAATGATGTTAGGTCGGCCCGGCAATTGATCTCCTGCGGTGTACCGCAGGGGTTGATTCTCGGCCCGATGCTATTTATCAAATATGTTAACGACATGCATAAAGTATTGGCACCAAGGATTGACCATAATAAAACACAGTGTTTGTTATACGCGGATGACACGGTGCTGTTTGGTTCCGACAGCAACCCCCACGATCTTTGTAACAGAATGCAAGAAGACTTAAATATGATTAGTAGTTGGTGTTCCGAAAATAAGTTGATTATTAATACTAAAACGACAAAAACAATTTTCTTTGGAACCAGTCGAAACCTGAATAGAAATGATCGTGGGGGTTGCCAGTTAAGTTTAAACAATGAACCACTACAATGGGTTACCTCATTTAAATACCTGGGTGTGATATTGGATCAAAACATGACCTTCAAAGCTCATATTAATGGTTTATCCAACCAGGTGTTACATAAACTGTATTTACTGAAGAAAGTAAGACCTTACATCACACAAGATGCAAGCGATCTGATTTTTAAATGAATGATATTGCCCATCCTAGACTATGGAGATGTTTTATTTGCAAATTGTAACACACTGGACAGGAAGAGGCTACAAGTATTACAGAACTCGGCACTTCGGATCATTTTAAAAGCGCACCAAAGGACACATATACCGGAACTGCATCGTTCGGCACAAATTCCATATCTGGAAGATAGAAGAACTACTCATATATTAAACTGTATCCTAAAGCTCAATCGCTTCCCTCGATAAGCAGAAATATTGAAACTCGAGCACATAAAGCTCCGATTTTTCCAATCTCGTTCCCAAGAACTGAAACTTATAAAAGAAATGTAATGTATTATGGAGCTAATATGTGGAACTCATTGCCTGGGGATATAAGAAACATAGCAACTTTTGAACAATTTAAGATAGAACAAAAACGACTACTACGTGCAAATATCCCTTGACATACCGATCGGTAATATGTAAATGTCCACTACCGAGGTCCTTGTTTTGTCTTGCTTTATTATGTTTTGATATTTACGATCTACTTTTCAAAGAAAATCAGATGAACATCGTTGTAACCCTAAGCGCAATTGCTTAATTATCTAATTGGCTATATGGTGCACTCTCCAACCACCTAGTTATGTGTTTTGCTGTATATATGTTGCTGTAATGCCAAACGTAAAAAACAAACAAGGAGATTTGTAAAAAAGAAAAGATCTGGGCGTACGTTGAAACCAGTCATCAGACTGAGTATGACCCAGTTGAAATAAAAGTTTTTAAAAAAATTAAAAAAAAAAAAATTGTCATGATCAATACGAGAGGGTATACCCTCTTGCAAAGAGTGACACCACAGTGGAAGTAACAGCGAACGGCACTCAACTTATGAAATGGACACTGCCACTGTAGGTGCCGCTCACATTCATAGTGTCATTCAAGGTTGCGTCCGCCATCTAGTGAAACACACTACCGCTGTGGTGCCATTGAGACAAACAACGAAAGGATTCTGATCTAGTGAAACAGGCCCAGGTCCATTGGGTGGTTGTAACTCATTATTTCAAATGCTAAGACTTATTAAAATTGAGAAATATTTGGAGCAAAGGGTTCTCATGATCTGGCATACCTATATCCCGAATTTTGTAGTTTTCTTGTGGTTATTTATAATATTATGATTGGGATAAATATTTGACTGAAAATCTGATAAATGCAGCCATTCACCACTCAACCAGCTTGTGTATAACCTGATGCTCTGCGACCAGGGAGGTATTTCTTGCACAACATCAAGTTGTGATCGAAAAAAGTCACCATTTGGGAGACCAAAAGAGTTATCATGACCGCAAAGTGTTCCTCAGACTCGCTCATTGTTGGGCTGTTTTGATCAGTCTGTTGATCCAAGGCCCATTAAAAAAAAAAAGTCTCACATGTATATTGCTAAACAGAAAATGATGAAATTTGGGGATCAGATATAACAGACATGGATAATTCATTGCAGGGACTAATGTTTCATTTGATATACTGGAAGTGTCCAAAATGAAATATTCCAATCAGAAGTATGTGTCTATCACACCAACTTAGGGTCGAGCACTGCAGTAGGATGTAAATAAGGCTGTAAAGCAGACTAATGTCAGCAGTTGTCACTGGCTTTGGTGAAACAATCATAATGAATGAAATAATCATTGGGAAATTATATTATCTGGGATAAAGGTATGGCATCCATATAGAAATGGTCACAACTCTGTAATGTGTAACAGTGACCAATACTTTTACCCGTCAAAATGATTGCTATTATTATGTCCATTTGTCTCTGGAGTGTGATGTCCTCGAAACGGTCACTAACTGGTCACTATCACATAGTCACGACTGACAAATACCTCCCAGAACTGAAAAACACTTCCCAACATGGATCTCCCAAACGATTACACAATCGCTCTCTAATCTTTATTGAACTCAGCTAGCGATCGTCACGACTGAAACACACCTCATTGAATTATTAAGGTATACAAGGTCAGCACTTAAAGATGATATTTATATACCAAGAGATACCAAAAGAGATAAACTAGAATAATCCCCGATGTATCATGGTAGTATTATTAGGCATGAACTACAAATATTCTACCAACACACAAATCCATTATTTTCATACTTCACAAGTTTCTTATATCAGGGATGCCAGTTTTCAAGGAATTTCAGGTTTTTTTCTCAACTCTGAACATAACCATCAATTATTTTGAAATGTAGTGTATCTCTAAATAGGCAGCCACATGAGCTGCTTGTAATCTCAGCAGGCTGGCGGTGGTGGCATGTTAGGGTGGTCGTATCCGTAGTAGACTTGCTCAGGTCTATAAGTATTTACATATAATAAGAAACCAAACTTCAAATCAATACCATGCTTTTAGTTCATCCTCAATGTGAGTGAATGTTCATAAATGTAGACTTGAGTAATTCTGACAAATAGATCTGGGTCAAACTGAGTGAGTTGAACATAACATGATAAGTAAGCAAATATCCTGCTTGCAAATTACACACACCCGAGGCATTTTCATGGAGACTCTGTGGTTAATGAATAATATGTACCTACAGAAACATTGACGTACACACATTTTGGGGAAGTGAAATGGTATTGCTCATACCTTTATCATTTTATTCAAAGTAAGTTCATCGAAAATAAAGACCATGGCGGTAAAAATATCTAGTAATTATGTTCATGTTTATAAGAATTATTGTAATGAATTTTATCTCGGCACTCAATATCATGTAGGACTAATAATATCAATACTCCTCCTTTTCTGTTACATACACATAGAGCGAAATCTCATTAGAACCATAACCCGCTTATAATTAGATAAATAACTCTAGTTTTCTCAACAGATTGTGGTATAGGATTGTAGTGCATATATACTCTGGCTTCAAGTGCGCCCCATTTCATATATAGCTTGTACACTACATACACAATGTATCCTAGAAATGTTAACTAACCCGTACAAGGACAGTTAGTTCACGTGGCTAGATAAGTTGCTCAGTAGGATTGATAAAACGTAGATATTTATAAGAGACGTATATGTCTGCTTAAAAAACCTATGCTGCTCGGATGAACTCACACCACATGCTGATATATATGTTTGGCGTCATTTCCAAAAGGAGATTCAGTTTGCTCAATATGTCTTCGTTATAAGGAATTTTCACTTTATATTTTCGATGACACAAGACCGGAATCCCCTAGAGCCTAGAGTGTGACAGTGCGATCGAGTCGCAGGATAAATGGTTTAATTTCTGTACTCCACCCCCACAGGAAGCATTGTAGTCTTTATTATTACAGCGCTACAGAAACCTGGGCCCAATATATAGGCATCTGAGCCAATATGCCAGTGAGTCATCAAGGGATGCGACTAAAGCCGACAGGTTATTTAATAAGCTTGCTTGCGTCAAAATGTCACTGCTTTGTACTCCAAACGAAATATGATACATTCATATGTGTACAATCTGTATTGTAATCAAGAACCAAAGATATATACATCAAAGTTCGGACTGATAGCCCTAATAACTAAGTTCAGCCGCGCTGTAGAGGAAATATTTGATTATCAACTACATTGAAATTAGTCACTTTAGAATAACAAGATATAATTCATTACATTGCGCATTATACAGGGTTTCCCACACCTGCTTTACACCAGACGGCAGTGCCCTTGACCTACCGTTAGCCTGCACCAGTTTGAACCCACCACTTACATAGTCTTCATAGAAAATGACATACAGTTCAATGACTTCTTCTTATAATATCCTTCCATACTAGGGAATGATATTCTCAACTTAATTCGGATCTGGCTTGTGTTCCCCATAATTTAAATACTGCAAACTGAGCAAAAATATTTTTAATGGTCAGCTATTAAGGAAATGTTAAGCCTATTACTTCCAAGACAGGCGGCAATCTATCTACTCTTTGAGTTAAATTCTGACCTCTAACACTGCCGTCACATACTGTCCAATTAGTTACAATATAACTGTATAGCCATAATTACCATAGAAGTACTTTTCTACTCGTAATGCAACATGGTGAATATTTAACATTTTTGTGCTACCTATTGACAAGATTTTTATGACACAAAGGTGGTTTTCTCAATGATAACACTTGTTTGTGAGCGACAGACACTTCTTTGTGAGCGGCAAATTAATTTTCATTCATTCAACAAAATTTTAAAATTCAATGCATCAGTTTTATCATCAAGTACATGTATAATGTACTTTCAACCATTGTAAAACTGAAAAGTAAATCACTTTCAACTGATAAAATATAACTACGGACCAACCAGGGTTCCATCCCATAATCACAAGATACTTTCCACAAATTTTAGATTCCAAGATCCAAAATATCTCCTCTTGAGGAAACAAGTGTTTTCTTCATAATAAGAGTAACAATCACATTTCAAGTGGTCCCAGTCTTTTATATAGCACCTACTACTCTGGCCGCGCACGAAGGTTACGAGAAGCTTTCACGACGTAGCCCTTGGTTTTAATGATGCCTCTACTTTTGATGATCACAGAATAACGGACGATCCAACTAGGAGACCACCCCTCTGCATCTTTGGCGGTTAGTTTTTCCGAAATCTGGCGACAGAAATCCTCGGTAGCCAAAATACCTGAAAATAGAAATTTGTTTTGATCGTACATGTACAATATATACGCAGAAATCTTCTAAACTATATCTATAGTGGCTGAAGGCCAACGAAAAAAAGATAACTGGAGAGAAAGATGATTTTCCCCTTTTTTGTGAGCAGTAAAGTATCATAAATTTAAGTATGTCAATATATAGCTTATCTCATGCAGGCCTTGAAATAGGTACCACCAATTTGGTAAATTGAAACGGAACAAGTAATTGATCTAATTCCTAACAAACTGATACCTCTTGACATCTGAAATAGACTGCTAAATAACAAACACAGGTAATTAATATTGTGTTAAAGCGTGATATCCCATGTGAAGTACTGCACCAGCAGAACCACCAACTTGATATATCGTATAGATATAATAAATAGATTGAAAAAAAAGATACAAAAATAACTATACCTGAAACCAGGCTCTACGAAATTCTATGGGGGTAATCCTTTTTCGGCTATAAAGAATGTGCAACACTGAATGCATGTAGGCTGTTTCTGGTAGAAAATATCCTGCTACATATAGTCGGGTTAGAGTTACCAGGTGTACACATTTGTATTATAAAAGTGGATGGTTTCTTGGTTGGATGTTTTTACTCCGTAGTATCAGCCGCCATTCTACTATAAACTTTGAAAATTCTATCAAAGCTAAAGTGAATCTATGAAATGAGGTCATATAGATGCTATGAACTGGAACGAAATGGTAAAAACTCTCGCAGCTGGCAATCATCAGTGATATATCTTTTGTTAAGCCACGTATGTCTCCGCCTGCTTTATTCAGTAGGTAAGACGAGTTCGTATAATAGACACGTCGACTGTATTCATCTATGTTCGTCAGCGCTATTGATAAACTTTAAACATCACTTGAGCATGGAGTGTACAATCTAGAGAATACTGTCAATGATTTGCGTCATAGGTCAATGTAGAATCTCCTAGGTTTTAATGTTCACATGAACTTGCCAAGAGAAGTGAACATAGCTAAAGTACAGACGCATGGTGGGATGGGTCAGATGGCAAGGGGGTTGCACAACCGCTAAGTAAGCACGTAAACCTGTCTTACGTAGCAAACAATTGCAGAACCGGCACATATGGTGCACATAAGATCTCAAAATCTTATGTGCACCATATGTGTATTTTTTTCCCCAAAAAAGGTGAAAAGGCGAAATAAACGGAATAAATGTGTGGGCAATCAAAAACATACTGCCCCTCCACCATACTTCCCCTCTACCATACTGCACCTCCACCATACTACCCCCTACTATACTACCCCTCTAACATACCGCCCCTCCAACATACTGCCCCTCCACCATAATGCCCCATCTAATATTCTGCCCCTCCACCATACTGCCCCTCCACCGTACTGCCCCTCTACTATACTACCCCTCCATGATACTGCCCCTCTACCATACTGCCCCTCAACCATACTGCCCCTCTACTATACTATCCCTCCACCATACTGCCCCTCTAACAGATTGCCCCTCCACCATACTGCCCCTCCAGACCTGTTACCGCGTTACCATTTCTAACTGCGTTATCATTCCAACCACGATACCATCTTACGGTTCTAACCGTTACTACGTTACCATTCTAACCCCATTACCATTTCTAACCGCATTACTGCGTTACCATTCTACCCCCATTACTTCTTTACTCCATTATTGCATTACATAATCACGTTAGCATTACTGCCCTACTGTTACCGTGATACCATTACTGTCACCTAAGAGTGGGTTATATTTCTGTCTGGGTTACAACCTAACCAAGTTATCGCGTTACCATTACCATGTTACCGTCGCGATTCTATCCCCATTTTTACGTTTTCTATCCTGGTAACTGCATTACCGTTCTACCCGCCTTACATGTGCGGTATGCGGCCCATAACTATCAAAAATGTCCATAACTATCAACTGCCTTACACTACCTATGAAGACGTTACCCATCAAAACGCGTTGTATTATTTTTTTTATTTGCAACAAAATTCACCAAGGTTGGTGGTCGTCCATTTTGCTTCCATATACATGTGTTTGCATTTATTGTTCACATACATTATTTACTACGACAATAGATAATCAACATGCAATTGCTAGTAGATAAATAAATCTGCAAAAAGCGAAATTACATGTATACAAAGTTGTATAATGAGATGATAATGGGATGGATAAACAAATGTGTACCTTCTAACCTTGTGGAAGATGGGAGTTGAGGGCAACGCTATATTGTCTTCATTTGTATTTTTTGAGAAATGAGTACTTCTTTTGTTCAATCTATAATTATATGGTTCTTCTGCCTGAGTTTTGGTGACTGGTTTAGTTTTTAGTATTCGCTTGAACGATGACTAAGACTCAGCGCATTTATGTCCTCGTCTTGCTCATTCCAGAGCTTATCCCCTCGATAGGAAGGAGATCCTCAAGTGCAATATATAATTGCTATAACTCTACATATGATCCTACATCTTTCATATGTTAATACTTCAAGTGTTATGTAATGTATTTATTTCTATGTTGAAACCAACTCCGTGATGGAACCTACAAAATGCTTCATGGTGCTCTCAGGCATAGACCTAGATGACTCCATAACCATGTTAGTGTTCATATAAAGTTATAATCCAAATAAATCAGATTAATAAGCGCAGAATGTCTCAGAGACATATTGCATGAGCAATAGTGTTTAGGAAGCATGCATTTCAAGGTGTCACAGACGGCTGCGATACTTACATGGAGGGTCGTTGTGGGTGAGGAGTTGGATGTCGTTCTCTTTAGCAAACTCTGTCATCTCTGGTGGCATGACGCAGCAAGAAGATAAGTTCACCTGGTTCGTCAACGGTTTTACCTGATGGACATACAGCGTATTTTTCTTTATTGTACGTTGGAAAACTGACAAGTGATAGGAAGCCAGTGAGCTCTAAGACATAAAGGGCTGATTCCACAAGGCTGACATGATTTATATGCAAACTAGGCATCATCTGTCACCTGCCGGATGTTTTGAATCTCCAAAACTACCTGTTCCAAACAAGCATCATAAAGGACGCTATTCCGCGAGCCATCTTGAAGTAGAAAAGATTCAAAGCAAGGCAGCCATTCTTCTTGCAAAGGTTTAGTTTGGGTCTACATCAGAGGATCTGAATGAAGAACGTAGTGAAACATGCTAGTTTCCCGAGCTCAAGAGTTCTGATCGCTTCATCCTGCCCCTTCGTGATTCACCTCAAGACACTGGCTGATTGCGGCTAAAACCCCCGGCATCAATCAGAAACCCCTGTTGGAAAAGATATGGATACTAGAAGGCATGATAAGCCATGGCTAGTTTCCTGTGTACAGTGTTACAATCCAAAACATTGGTATGTGAACATACAAATTCTATCCCTGGGCCTAACGGACCAAGCTGGTTCTACATAATAAGCCACAGGAGGCGACCCCTGGGTTACGATCAACAGGGTCACCCCCATGCGGTAAACACGGAGCCAGCATAAAATCCTCATCTCGATGTATTCTAGTTCGTCCAGTCAGTGCAGCACACTTCAATACCACCAGCAATAAAGCTTGTAACGAGACAGCCTTGGAGTCATTCATTCAGCTTACTATTCACAACTGACAGTAACAACAGTCTATTAGTATTAACTTAAAACAATAATTACTTGATTCTTTTCATCCTGATAAATATAAAACACTAAATACCTGGGGAGTTACAAGACCCGATGAAAATTTAACATCGTCGGGTGTGTGCCAGATATGGTTATAGAGTAGAAACCAGCAGCCCAGTATGAATAATACTGCCAACTGTCGGCCGGCGATCGCCGTTTTCAGCAATTCGAGAAAAAACTATTTTTTTTAGATATTCATCTAAAAATGAAACGTTTAACATCTCGGGGGACACTTAGGGTATATAGGGACCATCTAAGAATTAACCTTTTCAAAGAGAATTTTTCTCTGTCAACAAGCTGATCACAACTTTTTTTGAAATAATCTCAAACAATATTCTCACGTTGTCACCATTTTTCAAGTATTTTCCTCTATTTTCCGGTACCCTTTCACAGTTCAGCAGGATATGCTGAACAGTTATAGACACATTGTATGCTTGACATAATGGGGAGTTTTCAGAGATTTCGTATTCAGAGATTTCGATTATTGTTACATAAAGATCAGTTTGATTGATCTTACCATGGTAGACTCACTCACCTTGGCCACATTGAAGAGTTCTTCAAGGACAGGCTTGTCTAGGTCAGCCGTGCCTAGTGTATAAATCTTCTCGTTCTCCACGATTTCCTCCAGGGTCTCCCAGATGGGTTTGATGTACCCCACTGTCATCTGATCCTCTGGCATTGACAACAAGACCGTCTCCAAGTTAGTAATGCCTAACTCAGACATCACTGAAATTATATAAAGTAATCATCAACTCTAGAAAATGAGACTCGAGAAAATATCGCTTTCCTCATGGTAGAATATAGGAATGCCCATGTTATAAGGAGTTTGCTTCATTATGGATGGGTTGAGACGAGGTTAGGGTGTACCCCTGAAACCGTACCCGAATAAATTAAGGCTAGATAAGATATGCGAGGCTCTGCTGGGAATGTCTTATTATGTTTGGGTATGGTAAGGCATATACTAGTGTGAAAGGTATGGAAAATCTTACCAGAAGTTAGGGTGTGTATGGTATGTAATAGAAGGTTTTGGTATAAGGAATAGCAGAAAAGTTGTCGTTTTCATGTGTACAGCTTTTATGTATCAAGGAAGCGGTCGGGCGCTACCACGACTATCAAGAAAGGGACTATCCCCTGACCTGTATGTATATCATGAACTAACCTTGTTCCACAGCCTCCGTGACTAATGTCGGGTCCGACTTGTACAAATATATTTTTGCTGGAACGTGAATTTACATATACTATGAAAAAGCAAGATAACCCATGATAATGCAAAGGAACAGCGGTACCGGTTGTCATAATTGAATCTGCTGACATTTTCTTGATGGTCTGATCTTTGAACCACTTATAAGAATATGTTATCATCCAATTGGAGAATATTTCACGATTAGTAAGTACATTTAATAATATCATGAATATTTTATTTTTAGTAATTAGACTTGATAAATGAAAGCCTTATCAACACAATATATCTCTCCTCTGTAAATACAACAATGCACCCAAGTATTGTAGCCACTAGTTAACTCCCATATGCGGAAGGTGTCTGCCGAGGGGAACGCCAACGAGTTTCCTGGAAGTGGTCCGAGTACTCCCCAAGAGTGGACTATTTCCAGAGGGACCTCGAAGGGTTTTTAATATATAAAACCCTCCGGAGTCACTGTGACATCACATCTTGGGAGCAGACACCACCAATTTTACAAATATTAGAAAACTACTAACCGGTAACTTTTAACTCGGACCTCTCTGACTCAGGCAGTTGCTCAACGAACTTTCTGTCAAAACTTTCAATTGTCTTAGCATCTTGTAGTTGGTCGCGATCTGACTCTGCCAACCAAGACTCTAAAGTGGACCCGAGGCATTCCTGGAGCTGGAAATTGAATTAATAGAAGGTAAAACATTCTTTTGTCGAGCTACTTTGTGGAAAATATGTAAATACATTATTCAATTGCCCCGTACAATGACACTCTCAAAATCTGTGGTAAATAATGCACGGAGTATGATCAGATTTTTATCAGGGTATGTAGCAATTTCATGATAAATGCATCCAGGTGAAATATAAAGTAAAAAATTTCTTATACGAAATGAACATCAACAATACCCCACAAGGTATGAGCACGGCCTAGGTTTAGGTCCGTGGTATGAGATACGAATTTCAAATATATAGGAAAGAATAAACCGAAATATAAAGTAACACTTTTTTAGTGGTATTGAACACGGCCTCGAGGGAGATTTTTTGCTTTCTCATTAATAGGCAATGCTGAACCTCCAAATAAGGACAAGTAGACAGGTATAGACACATAGAAAGATCTGTATACTTTTCGATAACCTGTTGTGTCTGATTTTTTTGTGTCCGTTTCTCTGATAAGAAATAAGGTGTGCAGGAAGGGTGGAAATTACGCAAGAAATCTGGCTCAGCACTTTCCATACACATAAATCTAAGCAGCTGTTTGGAGAGTGTAGGGATGATGTCAATTCTAGGGTGTATAGGGAATTCCCACTCACTCAGCTTTTGGCCACGATACTGGCCACCAGAGCAGATGTTTGCTACGCATTTTAGTCTAAATGCTCACTAGTTCGACAAACCATTTTACACACAGTATAATGTATGTAGGGGTCAAGGTAGTCGAGCAGTGGTTAGTTTGCTTCATGCTAGGTGCCGCAAGAGCTGATCTCTGCTGTGCGGTAAAGCCAGAGATCCACCAAAATCGACGCTCAGAGACGGACGGCCGGCCTCAGCCGACGATATTTGGCCGGCCGACGTCCACATGCCGTACACACGGCGCTCGCGGGGACGGGCCAACCGAGTTCTCCATTGATCCGATAGGCGGCGCGCTCATTTTACGTAGTAATCGAGTTCCCTGATAGGCGGCGCCGCATGCGGCGATACACTTCGACGCTCTGAACCCGTGAAAGCCGCGTACCGAGCGGAGCGGTGTGTCGGGATTTGTACGGGAACAGTCAGAGATTGACAAATAACCACGGAAATACACGTTAAATCGAACAATGAAGGTAAATAAAGATAAGGATTAATGTGTATAGCACGATTAGTGTGTATGGCACGCTATGGTGCTAGAATTCTGACGATAGTGTCGGAATTTTCGATGTCTGTTCGCGGCTTCGGATAGCCGGTATGGCTCGCGCTATGTTGGCAGCGTTCCCTCGCCGCAACTCCCGGCAGAGCCCGCGGGCGGGTGTCGTACTCTTCAAATGCATCGACATCGTCCGTCCGGCCGCCTTTAAAAAGCAAATGAATCAGTTTTGCATCAGCTAGGGTCGGCTAGTGTCGGCTAGGGAGTTTCTAGCCGACTCCACACGGCTGGGTCAGTGGACCAGCAAATAATTTTCATTTTTGGCCGGCCGGCCAGAGGCGATGCCCGGCCGGCTCCCACACGGGGGCCACACGGCTACGGACGACGGTGATATGGGAGAGGCGACTAGGACCGGCCTCAGGCGGGTGCGGCCGGCCCCAGCTGAGTGGACATGATTTGCTGATCCACCAAGGCGATTATTTCAACCGGCTTGAGCCGACCAGAGGCGGGAGCAGCCAACGTCCATATTCCATCCGCACGGACATCCGCCGGCCCTAATTTCGCTTGGTGGATCACTGGCTTGAAGCCGGCAGACCCGTGTATGCAAATACTATGGGGTTCCCCCATTATGTAACTCAGTCAGTATATAGTCCGAGTCCGCAGCAGGTCGACAGGTTACTTGTACGTTCCTCCACATAGAGCGAACTGCTTGAAGCCTTGCAGACTGGTTAGGTTTCTTCGTGAAACCTTACTCTACCTAGCACATTCCGTGCTAGCGGACTATAACTGCTTTGCGTGTCAGGTTTAAATAAACACTCAGTCCTACCTGAACTGTGCCGAGTCTGGTTTTGTGTTCGCAGGTTTGTGTAAGTAGTAGATCCCGCATCTCCTTTTACATTCTGAAGATATGCCGAACCAACCTATGCAGGAAACCTCATAGGGTAGCAACTCATCTCACTCCGCCGCATATATCAATCTAATCTTGGGTAGTGAGGAAAGCACACTAGAACCGGCGCACCGCTACATATACATCTACTTTACCTTCTCTGTGAAGAATAATATCTACTTTTGTTTTAAGCCATGAATCTTAAGATCTCAAGATGGCAGATATCACTAAAGAGGCATGCCACTGCACAGAACCGCGTTTGATACTTAGTGACTGGACAGGGGATGTAAGCATAACATTCCACTAGACAGCGTGCCAGTCCTATAGGGTTTGAAGACACGCTCATGTGCCCAGCATGGCGTTTTGGTAAGTATTCTCTTATTATGATAAAATGATGTTCCTAATTATCTGGATCCGAAGACGTTACCCTGGACGTTTACAGCGAGGTGTTTACACTGAGCTGTAAATGTCCTTTGACATGTGTGAGGATTCGGATAATTACGTTTACAGGAATAACGCTTTATTTTTTAGTAAATATCTCAAAAACGTTCATATATTTACCTTATTTAAGATGTAGGAGCTATTTTATTTCTATTTCGGCACAGAATGGTCAATGTGAATTGTAGCTTTCGCCTCGTGGAATACGGCTGTGATGTTGTCGCATAGCAGCATGCTTAGCAACATGCAACACTTGTAGCTTGGAAACTGACGGGAAACTGGCAGGAAACCATCAGGACAAAAGCATTGGACGTGTGAGTATAGGTACCAGGCTGTCCGCAAGTCGGATTTTGTGGCTCAATTACATCGCCACAAGCATGGGTGGAGTTCCCCCTGAAAATTCCCACCCATGTAAACTGTTCTTTCCCCCAGAAGAGCTTTCCAGGTCCAAACCTCGGAAGGGGATGACAGAAGAGGAGATGACTGTCAAGGTGCGCCAGGAGGCCACAGCTGTGGGGTCGTCAGGGGGTTAAGCCCAGAAGGATAAGCACAAAAAGAAGAAGCGGCGCAGCAAGGAGCACAAGGAGGGGAGGAAGAAGGAGGAAGGAGGAGAGCCCCCCCCCGCTCCCCCGGTGGAGGCAGGCAACGAACCGTCTACCTCTGCAGTCTCAGGTCCTGCCACCCCCCCCCCCCCCCCAACTCCCAGGAGTGCAGAAGAGGCAGCAACATTGCCCCCGAGTGGTTAGAGTGAAGAGCCGGGTGCAGCCGACGACTCCCCAGAAGCAAGCCTCTGCGCTGACTACATTAGAGAAGGGCACCCTGGCACTCAGCGACCTTGGCATCTCCATAGGGGATGAGCAGGAGACAGAGGAGGTGGCGGCCTTGTTTGCTGCCATGATTGAGTCCTCGGCACAGCAGGTGGTACATTGCACCCTGGAAGGAAAAAGATGGAAGAAGGACAATGCAGCCAGGATAGTATCGTGGGGCCTGGACCAGGAGTCGCCAGAGGTGCCTGTACTAACCCCGGGCATGCCCTCAATATGGTCCTCAGCGACCATCGGGGAGCTGTTGGGACAGATCTCTGAGAAGGTTCAGTCTACGAGTGGGGAGTCACCTGTTGGGAGATGGTCGCCACAGCGCCCCCCCCCCCCCCCCCCCAGCGAAGCCTTGGGGGGCCCCCAGGGAAGGGAATCAGGCTGACCTCCCCTGCACCTGCCCCCACTGGCCTCATGATGTCTACACTCCCCCAGGGGAGTAACTGACACTAAGGACATGGAGTCCCTGGGTTCCCCGGACTGCCCCCAAGATAGACACGTCGGTGAAGACTCGTCCTCCTACCCCCCTACCAGCTGCCCCCGCAGCAGAAGGGAGACCCCCTGAGTGACAAAGTAGTGGGGCCTTTGGCCCCTGCAGCGGAAAAGAGGCCCCTGAGTGACACGAGGCCTGAACTAGTTGCAAGTCCCCCCCCCCTCCCCTCCTTTCTCAGGGTTATGTAGTGGAAGGAGGCAGACAGGGGGCATGGACGGAGGTCAAGAAGAACGGGATGATCAAGATCAGCCTCGAGAGCAAGACCTTCTACTGCAAAGTGAGTACCATCACTTTTCTTGCTACCGTTGTTTCTAGAAAATAGGATGCGGGCAGTAGAAAGAAAGTACAGGGGACCGACGGGGCCACATGTGATGTATATATTAAGAATATCACAGGGTACCTCCTAACAGGTCCTCGCTCTAGATATAGGTCAAGGCCTAACCGTTTGGACTGCCACCCCCAGCGTTTGAACCGTCCCCTGTCTTCGTTTGGACTGACCCCTCAATAGGGTATATACGGAAGTAGATTTTCACTCACAGCATCACTTGGAACCCAGACACCGTGGCGTCAACATCTCCAGGCTGCTCAGCATTACCACCACTACATTGAGGACGCTTGAATACCATAGGACTCTATGCTACAGAGGCCTTTACTGAGGATTAGGCTTCTCCATGATCTGCTATCACCCCAGCACTGGAGGAACAGAGATTGAGTGACTGCTACCACCATATGCTACTGCTTTGGATCATCTATATCCACAAGTCAAGGAGACAATGGACAATAACGTAAGTAAAAGACTGTGAGTACTGCTATACCAAAGAGGACTTGAATTATCATATGAACACTTCAGAAGTGAATGTGATTTTGTATGTTGATGAGAATTGTTATGTAACTGCATACTTTGTTATAATATATGTTATTAATACATATCTGTGTATGGTTATCTGTCTTCTTCATTTAGTATAGGAGATATTCTGAATTCTCTTTTCTCGTCACTGGGTTAGCTAGTCTATAAGATTAGGCCTTAGCTACTGTATATGACAGCTGAGTATCTCCGTTCATTTTGCAGAAAAGGCGTAGAGATGAGAGGCCGGTGGTCGGCACACAGTGGAAGCGGGGTCCCCTCCAGTAGTGAAGGCTGAGGCAGGACGTTCTGGGAGCAGAGAAGGGCGGGGCAGGCGACATGAAGAGGCTGACTAGGGGCCCCCCGAAGAAGAGTGAGGGTGAGGCCATCCAGAGGCCCCCTCAAGAAGACCCAGTGACATGATATATCTCTAGTGTTATCTTAAAGTTTGTAACTGTTTAAGTGTTCCAGTTTAAGTAATTTGTAAGAAAATGAGTAATATTTTAGTATTGTTTTTCCCCTTTAACAGGCCGGTAAGGTTGGTCACGCTCTCTATCCACAGTCTAGTTCAGGGATGAGACAGTTTAAATTAGTGATGGGAAAGTGTAGCGGACAGGGGGCGTAGTCTCTTGCGAGCTCGGATGAGTTCTTGGGGAGCCTCGGTCATGGAGTTTTTCCCAGGGTACGAGAGTCTGCAAGAGATGATGTCACTCACCTGTGTATACAAACAAAGAACATACAAACAGCTCTGACTGAGGACTTAGACAAAGCAGAGAATGGCAGGGCAGCCTATGCAGCCCATTTATTAACGCTTGTGTCCTTCATTAATGCTTGTGTCCTGCAATTCCTTTCGTCATCGTCTTCATTACAATATTGTCCCTTCTTTTACAACTTGTTGGTTTCTTCTTTCGTCTTCTATTATTAAATCACCACCATTTGATATGAATATACAGTCTTTGTAGATTCATATCAAATGGGTTGAGTATAGACCCTCCAGAGGTTACTAAACTCCCTATTATCGCCCAGGGTAAATACAAGTTCAGCTCGCGACTGGCTGGCCACACCATGACCATATGAAACACAGTTTTCCGATTTATATTTGGAGAAACAGAATGTAATTTTGGATTTATATGTAGAAATAACTGAAATTTTCATTTCTGGCATCGGATTTCCAATTTGAAGATTTATAAAAACCGTTAAACTGCTATAATTGTGGGTTACGGTTCAGGGGTCTATCACCATACAACGTCGGCAACCAGCGAACACCGGAACTTGTAAATAGACTGAATTATGGGATACCTCAATAGGGCGTATGAAAAAATAATGAACGATATGATAAAACGATGTTCCGGTACACGTAATAATCTGGATCTGAACACTTGTTAATGGATGTTTACAGTGAGGTGTTTACACCAACCTGTAAACGACCCATGTCACGTGTGAGGATCCGGATTATTACTTTTACAGGCACAATATTTTATTTCTACTATATACCTCAAAAATATTCATATCTTTATCTTATTTAAGAAGTAGGAGCCATTTTAGTTGAATTTAGGAACAGAATGGTGGACGTGAACCTAGCTTTTGCCTCCACCGTGGAATATGGCTGTGACATTTTCAGATAGCAACATGCATGGCAACACTCATTGTCGCATGGAAACTGGCGGGACAAAATCATAATGGTTGCTATCCCATTGCACTGCCGTTTTAAGATGAGTGTGATGCTCATTTACATTTTTATATACTGTCCTCGCTGTATTTTCGGATTTCATGTGAACCGCGGTATATTTTGTATGTATTTGAGTGTGTATTCTTTATGTATACTGATATACTTATACCAATGTCGAAGTTATATTGTTGGCCATTTTGAAATAGTGATGTAATCCAATTCGTTGACACTGTAAAATACACTGTATTTTTGCACACCTGTGCAGTAAATTTAGATAGCAGCGCATAGTAATTATGTCACTTACGGTAGTCGGTACCGTAAAATCCCCCCCCCCCCCCCATTATTTCCTCACCCCTATTCAATTTTTTTTGTAGAATTCCCGGCATCTGACAAATTACAGCCATTAAAGGTTGTTTTTTCACCGGGTAGGCTACTATACTGTAGATTTTTACTGATTTTGGCGACTTTCAAAAATCAATATTTGAAAACCCCCATTTATTTTAAGCCCACGACTGACTTTGGCAAAACTCTGTAAGCCGATTTTTCTTTCATAATTCCTAAAAAAAATCGGTTTATAAGCGGGGTTTTACAGTACATAGTAAGGAGTACCGGTAAGAAAAAAAAACCTTATAGATCTGTCACATTTCAAAAATGCTCAGTAATCTGTAAAACTAATACTAGTAATAGGACTTCCCATGCGGCCTTATCCGTCCACGAAGGACTAGATCTACCATCTGCGCCTTGTTATAGTAGTGGTATGAGTAAGCATTCTCATATCTTTATGACTTTGGACTAATACGGCAACGTACTGTTAGGGTCGCCCACGATTATAGATTCTAGTCTTAGCTTCTAAGTTCTAGTGACTAGATCTAAAAGCTAGTGTAGGCATACATCGCATATCATTGAGATAGTATACATTCTACAATAAGACTGAGATTGTTTACCCTAAACTAATCTATCAAAGACTTAGCCTCACTCTAGTCAGTAGAACCAGCCCTGCCATGACTGGAAGGCGAGGGATGAATCTTTTAACATGGTGTACCTTAGTGCAACGTTACCTGTAACCAAAGAAATCACACAAACAGTAAGTGGGTAACAGCCTCAAGTGTATGTAAACAAACCGCACCCGGGCAAAAGACAGTTGTCAACATTTTCTCTAATCAATAACATACACATCTACATACCTCTTCACTTGGCGACTGTGTTAGTTTACGTTTTAAGCGATTCCAGTTGACGATATTGCCTGTGCGGATCAAGATAGATTCCGCCTTTGGTACCACTGGGATTACAGCCGTCATGTTTGTTGGAGATGCAGCCACAACTTCTTTGGGTCAAGGTCGAACTCTGGAACTGGTGCTCCATCGGTTGCTCAGAACTTATATAGGCAGTTGCAACCAGCAAAGATACTTACTGCACCGCTTGAGTTATCACAGCATAGATCACTGCGTCGCTTCACTTTGGTACGCTGGTTCCCAGGGTATCCGCTAGAGGGCTCGGCGGAGATATAGCCTGTAGTGCGGCCACCATTCACCAGACGGCGTGTACACGGCTCAGCTTAGATTGGCCGCCACCTCTGTCTACACTACGTTCCAACTAAGAGGTTGGTAACGTTAAACCATGGGCATGTCCATGGATTCTCACTCTCAGACCAAACCACTTTGTCCTAAATAAGTTCTGGGATCCTAAATACTTGCAAATAAATCTCCATATATTAATAAATTGATAAAGAACCATATCTCTGTGGCCATTTTTATTAAAAATACACATTAAAAGAAGATCAGAACATGGAAAAGTGACTTCCAGGGTAAGATTACTAAGAATGTGGGTCATGGCAGGGTCAAGGGGGCATGGCCAGAGAGTGGTCGGACCACAGAGTAAAAATAGATACACAGAGTAAAAATAGATCCCAAACCCTAAAGTCCTAACTCCCAACCTAAAAATAGCTAAAGTGACATTCCTTTACCCACTGCAATGGCATGAGATACCCACTACCACGCCAGGTCAAGGCCCCTGTCAATTCAACGTGACCAGAGCTTACGTAGTAGCTCGGGTGGCCAGTGTAGGCTCAGCTGCCCTGTGAGCCTCGAGCGGTCGTGAAAGAGACTAGGCGGAGATGCAAGAAGCCAGCGGCGATCACAGGCGGTGTGGTGCCAAAATTTGTTACCCTGCCACAACTACCCAGAGAATACGGCCACTCAGATCGAAATCATGGTAATATTGTGTATATATCGGAGGGCAAATCTCTCGCTTGCCAGGGAAGGAAGCAAGGCGCAGAATCTATGCTAGGAGTGTGACGGCAAATCATAATTCAGTTCCCGCCTTGCTTGGTGCCCCATATATATAGGGAGCCAAAGTGAACCCGTTGTAACCACAGATAGCCGGTTACAAAATACTATTTCCGGGTATAGGCGCTCAGTACTTTGATAGCCTGGAAGCCTGGCCTAGTTAGACTATAGGCCAGGTAACGGGTTCCACTTTTATGGTGCATTATTGGTAACGCCTCCTGGGGCCCGTTTCAATAGGCTGTAGGACGTCCGTTAACGGGCGTAGTGACACGAAAGCGACAGGTTGCGGTGCAGTAGTTTAGGGACAACGGATTCTGCGACATAGGGTAGCAGACAGGCGCAAATAGTGGCTTGTACCATTTCAGAAGTGGGTGTCCAGTCACTAAAAGGGTCACTGTAGTGTCTTAAATAGCGAGAGGGTATACCCTCTCGTTTTTGATGTCACAAACACATAACTTTACTTACCATAGGAATAAAGCTATGAAACTTTAATCACAGTTAGGGACACATACAACTTATAAACATGCCAAATATGAAGGAGATTGGCTCATGCAATCCAGAGATATCCACATTTGAATTTTGTCATAACAAGTGTTGCTCTGGTGGCCAGTGTAGAATTATTCAAGCGCTGTCGCTAATTTATGCAGTGACCTCACCTTCAAAGCACTTGTTCCCGGTTGCACTAACACCATCCATTGTAAGGCCCAGGCAGCAATGTCACTATGTCGCCAACAGTGAACAGACACACCACCCCAATAGTGACATGCCTTTTGCAACGAGTCCTAACTTTTTCTGCTATTCAAGTCACTATTTGAGTCACTAAACATGTCACTAAGTGGCTTAGTGACCCATTCTATTGAAACGGGCCCCTGGTTCCCCAGTCATCCACTAGAGGGCTCGGCGGAATTAGGTGTATGACAAGCGGATACCAGCCAAACCACTAGCTGGTTCCCGGGGTATCCGCTAGTCACAGGCAGGCACCAGCCAAAATAGAAGGTCGTGCCTGTGGAACCCTTTACCTAGCCTGGGGCCCGTTTCAATAGAATGGGTCACTAAACCACTTAGTGACATGTTTAGTGACGACAATAGTGACTTGAATAACAGAAAAAGTTTGGTCGCGTGGCAATAGGCATGTCACTAAGGGGGAGGTGTGTCTTGTCACTATTGTGGATGTGTCCCTAGTTTGGGACAACACATGTTGGGTACCCCACCTCTCATACTCATGTCCTACTGGGGACAAGTGGTGTCAAGGTGAAGGTCACTGCATAAATTAGCGACTACGCTTGAGTAATTCTACACTGGACACCAGAGCAGCATTTTTTATGACGAAATTCAAATGCGAATATTATTGGATTGCATGGGCCGATATCCTTCATATTTGGCATGTTTATATTTTGTATGTGTCCCTAACTGGGGTTAGAGTTTCATAGCTTAATTCCTATGGAAAGTAAAGTTATGTGTTTGTGACATCAAAAACGAGAGGGTATACCCTCTCGCTATTTAAGACACTACAGTGACCCTTTTAGTGACTGGACACTCACTTCTGAAATGGGACAAGCCACTATTTGCGCCTGTCTGTTACCGTATGTCCCACAAACGGTTGTCCCTTAACTATTGCAACGCGAAGTACCGCTAAATAATTGTGTCACTAAACCCAATAACGGACGTCCTACAGACTATTGAAACGGGTCCCTGGTTTTCATGGTAGACTATCACTTTAGCATAACACCAGGGCAAATTGCCACTCCGTGTTAGAAATTCAGGATATCATATAAAAAACATACACCAAAATAGGAACAACAAGGCAAAGACACACAATTACCCAGCCAAACCACTAGTCCACTAGTGCCCTGGCCCTAGCGACAACAGGACGTACTACAGTCTAGTTGAAGGTCGTAGCAACCCGTTACCTGTCCCTTATTTCATTAGGGCAGGGAACCAGTCCAAGTACTTTGACTACGTAGGTTAGAGATTATATGTGTCTTTCTCCAATCTTTTAGATCCAAATTTTTAATAAACTTAACAACTGTCATCGTAGTTTCGAAACAGAGTTATTCAGAGACGATAGTAGTAAACTACACTTCAAAAGTAACAAAAGAGACCAAAAACGAAAGTCTAGCCTCAAACCCCCATAGGTTTAGCACTAAGCCTCGTTCTTGCGGGCCACCGGAAATGGTGATTCGTAAACGGTTATCTGTGGTTTCAGCGGGTTCACTTTGGCTTCCTATAATATATGGGTATTTTTGGTCCACAGCACCTCAATTGGAAAGCCTGGATTCGCCCATGAGCCCTAGCCCCTCACGGACCTGAGGATCTGTATTGCAGAATCGAAAGGCCCAACCAGGGACATGTGGAGTTGATATCAATGTCATTAATGATATCAACATCAATCTCCTTAACCATAACTACAGGAGTTAAGGAATATCTCATCATGTATATACTAGTCAGTCCATTCTCTGAGAGGCCATTTGTTAGGTATGAAAGACCACATACCTTGGTAATTCTTTTGTCTCAGTGTCCTGTGAATTCCACAGGACACAGCCTCTATAGTTTGGAGATTTCTTATAAAATTCTGTATGTGGTCGCCTTATACTGAAATTAAGCTTTGTACATGATCGCAAGCATTTATCATATACTACTAACTCCTGTGTATCTATAGTTGAACCATAGTTAAGGCTCGATTCAGCAGCACCTATCTCTCCATTAGTTTTGATGTACACTTTTCTCATAAAGGATAAAGTTAATTCTTGCCTTCGTCTCACCAACAGGCAAACACCAGTTAAATCATGTAGTTGGTTAACAGTGTGCATCATAGTGTAATCACCCAATGCTATCATAAGCGCACAGTTTTGCAACCATTGCATTTGTCCTGCCATTTCTTATTAGTGGCATCAATAAGAATGCAGGCATAGTCATATAATGGAAGGATGGTTTGTTTGTATTGTAGTAGTCGCTGGAGGGGTGCCTGCCGGAGTTGCCGGAGGGGCGCCTCCGGCCCGCCGGAGTTGCCGGAGGTTCTGAGGGGCCCCGGATGTGGAACTCGGAGCCACCTCCCGGGCCCACCAGGGGGCGCCCTGGTCCCGGAAGTGACGTCACAGGGTCTTCCAGTGATTTACTATATAAGTCTGCGGGAGTACCTCCGGCGGTCAGTCTGGCTTAGGACCCGGCTCTGAACACTTCCGGCGACTACCAGGCCAGCTAGTAGGAGCTGATCTGGAGAGTGACTTGAGTTACTGTTGTGAATCACCTTGTGCCCAGGAGCACCTTGAGCCCAGTGCGGCTCATCGGGTCGAGGAAGTTGCGCGCACCCCCCGGAGGAAGCTGTGACATGTTAACTTGGTGACTTACCTTTATCATGCATGCCACCTGGGGTTTACTTGTTTGTGGCATAATAAATAGAACTTAACTGTACTCTAGTGTATTCGTCATTCTGTACTACAGTATACTTTAATCGCCACTCATTTGGATATCAAATGCTGTATTCGTCTGAATAAAAACAGTGTGTGATTTAGTTTCTTGATAATGTATCTACTCTGTTTTTCAAATGATAGATTTAAGTCCAGGTGTACACCAAGATATGGATATGAGTTAACACAGTCTAGTTTATCAAGATTCATATATAAATTATATTTCATAGTTTGGGTAATATGCACTTTAGAGCATACCAGTAGTACCTTGTCTTCTTAGAGTTCACAGTTAGTATGTTTGTGTGACACCAGTATATAATCCGTGGTATTTAAGCAGTTCACAACATCATTAATGTAGTAATTAAACAGGACAGGGCCAAGGACTGACCCTTGATCAAGATATGATGAAAACCAATAAAGTATTGCTGGTGGAAGGTAGGATAGTTTCGTTAATAGTCAACCATGATGTACACTGTCAAATGCTTTCTTCATATCAATTAATACAGCACACATGAATTCTTCCTGATCACGAGATAGATAAAGCGTGTTTGTTAGTTCATATATTGCATCAAGTGTTCCTTTGTTCAGCCTATAACCATTTTGCACTGGGCTTAAAACATTGTTACTTTTGGGACACAGCATAAAAGACTTGTGAACTAATCTTTCTAGTATCTTGCCCGGAACAGGCAACAGGGAGATGGGTCTCCAATTACTAGGTTCCCTGTTGTCACCTGGTTTAGGAAGGTGGGTTACATTAGCCAATTTCCATTTTGATGGGAATATACCATTTATCAAGCTCTTATTATACAAGTGTTCCAATTGTTCCATCGTTAGTAACATGTAATCATTCAAGACAGAAGCATGTATGTTACTGTTACGTAGTGCTATTCGCAGTTATCAGTTCATATAAAGTTCTCTTATTCACTTTTTTTTAAATTTTCGTCTAATGCAGCCGTTATTTGTTCAGACTTTTATTGCTTGTCGTACCTCTCTTTTCAAGTCTCGTAACTCCTTAAACGAGTCCAAGGTCTTCTCTCTAGTGTGTCTTAATAGGGGTAGTTTTTTTTCCTTTATAAGACATCTGATATCAACATTCATCCAGCTATTTCCTCTATTTTTCATTCTCCATGTTTTTGGGGACAATAGAAGTCCAAGTAATCATGAAGCGTCTCTAGTAATATATCCCATAATAGGTCAGGGTCAGTTGTGTTCCAAAAATTGTCCCATTCAGTGTGTAGAACCCACTCATTATCTTTGCTGTGATTTTTGTAAATTCGTCCAGTTACATCAATGATACAAGTCTCAGATTTTTCTACAGCCCTCAATACATATACTGGTAGATGGTCACTAGTATAAAAACTAATCACATAGACACATACTGAGTGACATACTGAGTGACCGTGAGTATTGGTGAGTGAGGACTGGTGGGTACTGTTGAGGGAGTACTGGTCAGTGAGGAATGGTCAGTGTGGAATGGTCAGTGAGGAATGGTGAGCGAACACTGGTGAGTGAGGACTGATGAGTGAGCACTGGTGAGTGAAGGCTGGTGAGTGAGCACTGGTGAGTGAGAACTGGTGAGTGAGCACTGGAGAGTGAGAACTGGTGAGTGAGCATTGGTGAGTGAGAACTGGTGAGTGAGCACTGGTGAGTGATGACTGATGGGTACTGGTGGGTGAGTACTGTTGAGTGAGGACTGCCCAGTAAACACAAGACTTAATTTTCGTGGCTCTCAGGTAGATTTCTTATGTAAAAAAAAACCATACAAATGTTAGGGTTTGCTTACATCTGTAGAATGTGTGGTAAGTTTAGGTAATTTTACATAAATTCAGATAATTGATATTACATTTGTAGTGGCTGGGTGTTGGGACCGGCCAAAGCTTATCCCGAGCACCACCACAGCCACCACAGTCCAGAATGCCATTCCAGTGCTGGTCCAACCCGCGAACCCGCAGCTGTGTTTTACCACAGCCACCCAGCGCCGCCATTGCTCTGCCTGGGATCAGACAGGGTCAACCCCTTCTTCCATCCTCCGAGACTCCATCCTCCAGGAATCCGTCAGTAACCCCGGAATCTGTCCGAAGGGTTAACTCCTTCTTCCGTCATCCGGGACTCTCTGAACCCAGCCCATAGGGAACCTGAAAGTCCATCCAGGCAGGGAGCAGAGAAAGAGCCCTGGTGAGGGACTACAGGTAGTCCCTCCCCCCCAATGTGTCCAGCTGAGCTTCGGCAAGCTTTAAATACACCTGTGGAGCCTCACTGGGTATGTGCAGACTTCTGTTGGGTCCCCAGTAGTAGTCCCATGTAAGTCTGGTACCCAGATGACCAGTGGTTTTGCTGGGTACATTCCTTACCCATGCAGAACCAGTACATATTCTAGGTACCAGCCAGATGGCAAGATACCTGTTTAGACTGGTTCCAACACCTGTATCAGAAATAGCAAGCGGCTTGTGGCCTTACAGGTGGCTATCAGTAGGCTCATAGACCCACTAGTCAACTACCTGGCGCACTCAGCCGCGGCTAGACTTGGAGAGGCTTGGTAGACGTGCCTGTGACCAAGTAGACTAGCCACTGGACCCCTACACAGCCCCTCCTTAGCCGACACTTATATCTTGAGACTGTTCAGCATACCAACCACTGAGGGACCAGTTAGTCGACTTGCCGTTCACAGTCCTAAAGATCCTTCTTGTCCCCATGTAGAAACTGAATCATTTACCACATAAGGGACCCATTTGGCTAAGTTGGTATATCCATGCCACTTGCCCAAGGCAGACTAGCCAGGACAGAACCAGGGTGGATGAGACGGTCCCCTCAGGTCACTGTACCCTGAGGTTTTCTGCCTGTCCCTAAGTCAGCTGTGGGTTTGGCCAGAGCATATCAATAGCTTTACCCAAAGCCGGGTCCAGCACTAGACTTCAACTGCTGTGGCAGCAGACTACCAATGGACCACCTCCCTGGCTTCCAAATGTCAGCCAGAGTCAGTGGACCCCTTTCTACTTTTTCAGGAGTGCTTTCCTGGATTCTCCAGGGCCCTGTTTTTCAGTCGAGACGATCTCAAGTTGAGACCGTTTGGAAGCCAAACTGTTTTTCAGTTGAGACGATCTCTGGGGATCTCAGCCTGAGACTGAGATGCGACCGTTTCAGGTGATTTTAGTGTTTTTCAGTTGTGATGATCTCAAGGGATCTCAAGTGAAATGATCTCCCAAACGGTCTCAACCTGAGACCAGTTGATACCTGTCATAACTTATTTTTTCAGATGCTAAAACTTATTCAAATTTGAAGATATTTGAATTGGAGGGTTCTAATTATCTGACATACCTATTTACCAAATTTCATTGTATTTCTGTGGTTATTAAGACCGTGAAAAAATTTGTCTGTCAATCTGAAAAATGCAGGCACTGCACCACTCAGGCAGTTTGTGTATACCTACTGAAATGCTCAATTTTATTTGAGCAGGCTGAGGTCAAGGTCATCCCATATTTGTGAATAACAATAACACCCATTCAAAAAGTAAAACATGTCTCACTTATTGAATACTCAACGGAAAATTATGAAATCTTAGGATTGGATCAACTGGACATGGGCAATTATTCGCTGTAAATATGGTCTAATTTGAATAAGTATAAGTATTTCAAATCAATAATTTCCGATTGCAGAATCTTGAACCCTGTAGGAATTGATCTCTAGGGATCTCAGGTTGAGATCGTTTTAGCTGAGATCCGCTGTGGCGCACTGAGACCTTGACTGAAAAACACCTGCAGCCATTGATCTCCCAAACGGTCTCAGGATCGCTCATGGATCTCAGCAGATCTCAGCTTGAGATCGTCTCGACTGAAAAACAGGGCCCTGGATTGCCGAGTCATCAGACCCTTCCTCTCTGAGTGAGTAGCCATCAAGCTGAATGAGAATTCATTGTCTGGATCCATAGGTACCTTAGCCGAGTCTCCCTGCCCCGGGAAGGGAGCTGAAGCTGCCCTTATCCGGATCTAGGAGACAAGTATCAGCTTAATTATGACGAAGAGGCTTTGCTGGAGTTGAAAATTTATTATTTGAAATTGTCAAACGACAGTTAGTATCATAACTTGATACGTGGTATAAATTTTCAAAATTGAACGTTGAGAGTTTATACAGTGATTACAGTGTCTCTGTAATAAAAGTTCAATTGTTGAGAAACAACATGAGAGTTATTATATCTGATTACAGTGTTCCTGTAATAAAAGTTAGTTTTTGAGAAACAACATGATATTAATATGAATTCCAAAGGGAATTGAGGCATGTGAGGCATGACAGCTCTTATGCCAGACTTATATTCCGAGAGGGGGATGACGTCCCTCTCAGATGGGGAATATATGGCGTCATGCCAGAAGGGGTCGACCATGAGCTGTGTCGTTGGACCTCCCCCATAGGGGTCCCCATAGCTAGTGCGTCATGCACAGCGCCCCGCCTGACCCCATGAAGGGTCGCCCTGCAGCCCTCAGGTCCGTGAGGGGCTAGGGCTAGGCGCATCGTAGAAGTGATGGCCCTGGCTGAGAGGGGGAGGCCGTTCCGTAGGCGAAAAGCTGGCGCCAAGGAGAGATACGGCCGTGTTGCCGCGTAGTCCTGGTAAGCGCGGACTGCACATAACGAGTGATCCGCCAAGCGCGGGATGTAGTATCGGAGGGGTGGTCCGGATGAGTGACGGGTCTTGGTCGACCGTACTGTGATGAGCATCGTAGACGGAGTGACGATGATGTCGGCGTCTGTGAGGGTGTGAGGCCCCTCCCAGGAGGTTGAGGAGGGAGACACCACGTTGGAGGCCCTCAAAAATGTATAATACGTCGTGAGGAGGGCAGCCCCCAGGACCATCGCAGGAGCGCCTGCCCTGACGAAAAATTCGTTGATTATCTTGATCTGGGGGAGCCGTATCAGAGGGGCCGGCAAGGGGACGTGGGCCGAGAGCCGGTGCACGCCTCTGAGGACCACCAGGACCTCCGGGGCCGAGAGAGAAGCCGGGTTGCCGCCGTGACGAGTGATCCAAGTGTGGCGCCCGCGAGGTAGTTTGCGACCGTCGCCGGGTTAGTGAACAAATTCGCTAGACACTGAAGATACAGCGCCGCATGAGCGACCGATGGTTGTAGATACGGGATAGGCGACTTGACGCAAAAGCGTATATATGCTGCCGCCTGGATGTCGTGGTTCCTTCTGGTGGAGGGGGCCTCAGCTGCCGCCAGAGAGGCCATCATCTTGCCGTGTAGGAGCGTCCCCGCCCCTGCAATGAATTGCGAGGAAGTCATTGAAATCAACCACAGGAGAGGCAGCGTCGCTAGAAGCGTTATACGCCTTGAACGCGACACCGGGGGCTGCCGTAGCGAATTTGACATCTGCGCCGACGACAGCTGCGATCATCCATATCTCGCGTGCTACTGCCGCATAGAAGGGGTTCCGGGTCCTGCCCGTTGCGATATCCGAGGCGGGCCCGGGGCGGTCAGACCAGACGAGGATGCGTGCCCCCATGGTAGCCGTGGGGCCCAGGGTCGCTACGGCCTGGAGGATTGCTGCCGCCTGGCGGCGGCCGGGACTGCGGAGAAGGTAGGGAACGCCTGCCAGATTTTGGATGTAGGCCCCTGTCGAGGCGCAGCCTACGATGTCGTGGCCGTTGAAACCACAGTGTATCTCGAAGAGGGCCCGGGGGGGTCGATGAGGACGACTCCATTTGCCACCTCCGCGTACCGAGCAAACCAGCCGAAATCCTCAAGGACAGGCGGGGGTATTCTGGCGGCCCCGGTTTCAGGGCTGGAGGCGAGGAATGTGAGGGGCCTTGCGAGGAAACAGCGGCTCTGCTAGACACATCGTGTAATATATAGTAGGCGTCCGATCAGCGACCTGAGGCAGGCACGGTCAATCGCCCCGCGAGTGATGGTGTCCCGGCACGCGACGACCACGTCCCGTAAGCAGTCCTCCGGGATGCGCAAGGTAAGGGAGTCGCAGTCGAAGACAATGCCCAGCCATTCCATGGATTTCGTTGGAGGCTGGCATTTTTCTGGGGCGACGCCGTGTTGGTAAATTCTGCGTAGGCCTCGGCGGCCGCCTCGTAGGAGCTCTCTAGCCCCGCAAAGTCATCAATATATGCTAGTACCCGGAAGCCCTTGGTCTCGAGGAGGTATGCGACCGCCGAGGTAGCGCGTTGGCATGCCGAGGCTGAGAGGCGTGCCCCAAATGGGCAACATACCTCGAGGTAGTACTGGCCTCGAGCCTGTATGGACTGGAGGGGAAGGTCTCGAGGGTCTACCCTTAGCTGCCGATACGCTCTGGCGAGGTCGGCTTTCCAGATCCAGGCCGACGGGCCGACGCCTCTGATGTAGGCCGCGAGGTCTGTGACCGTAGGAAGGACACACTGGCGAGCGTAGTCCAGGTGAGGGCCGAGGCTGACCCCGTCGTTGACGCTCGTTCCCTTCGGAAACGACATATCTACGATAACGCGTTGTTGGACTGTGACGCGCTTAGGGCGACTCATGAGTGGGGCAGTGGCGCACCACGGTTGAAAAGCTGGGCCGGCAAAGGGGCCTATGAGAGCGCCTTTGGTGAGCTCTTTAGCTACATAGGCGTCCACGTGCTCCATGTAGGCCGCGCCCGACGGGTGGTTGGCCTTGGTGGCCTCCGGGGGTCAAGGGCAGTGTATCCCGTAGGACATCCGTATTCGAGGAAATCGACGAGGCCTTCATCATGATACCCAACCAGGCGGTGGCGCCATTCTGGGATGGCGAGGCCTGAGGGGACAGCGATACGAGCGCTGCGATAATTTGGGAGGCCCGTGCGTGCGATAGCCGTGTAGGCCTCTCTGTAAAAACTGTATTTGGCCCAGATGGGGCCTACCGGAGTTGGCCAAAGGGCGCGAACTACCAGGCCGTAGGCGTCCGGGGAGCAGCGGAGGGCACCGGAACTTTTGGAATTTTTGCTACGGGGGGCGCCTGCGGCGGTGGCGCTGGATGAGGCGAGGCCTGCTGGGGCATCGGGAGAGGCGGTGGTGGCGCCCTATCGGCTTGCAGGGGTAGAACAAACATTCTGTATACTAACATCGTTAAATTCGCTATCCACGGCGCCCCTAGCGAGATTGTCGCTAACATGGAGGGAGGGGGGTGGATGAGCAACGGCGCCTGCGGCACTTTCCCCGGCCCCCGAGTCGCTACGGCGACTGCAGGCCGAAGCCAGGGTGACAGCGCCTGCTGTGGCTTCGTGGGTGCTTACACGCAGGTCCGCGCTTGCGACGACACTTGTGGCGCCACCTTGCGTAGAAAATGTCGGACTGCTCTGGCGTGCAGCGTGGCCGGCTGGGCGGCTGGGTGCGCACCTGTACAATATAACTTGATCATTAATACATGAAACATTCGCCAATGGGCGAAAAACGTCGACAAAAGTGTCCTCGTCCGCCAACGGGCGTCCTACGCTTCAACTACGGCTCCGTTGTGCCAAAGGGCAACCGGCCAAAGGGCCTTCAGAGCAAACATCATTCCCGTTTCCTACGCGAGGATTCGGGGGGGAGAGTGAGCGAGCGCGGCCGGGTGGGACCGGCCTACTGGCGAAAGTACTGGGCCCTTGCAGGTAAAGCCTGATGGTCGGCCTTTTGTAGGCCCGTCGGGCCTCTGTCCTCATTCCTCTGCTTTGTACGACAGACTGTCTCAGGGTGAGGATAGGTGGAGCCTACATAAGCGGCGCAGTAAGCGCAAACATGAATGAAAGTTTTAGAGCCATCCCCATGGCCCGTAGGCGGGTCGCATCCTGACGGCCTATTGTAGTCCGGGCATGGTACACCTGAGGCTAGACTAATATCCTTATCCCTTTTCTTGCAGCGGGAGCGGTCCTGGCCGTTGTCGGCCGGTAGGCAGCCTACATAGACCTGGGATATGGCCACCCTCATTAACTGGATTTTGGTTTCGTCGAGCCAGGCCTTAGCTAGGCGGCCCTCGGCGATGGCACCGAACACTTGTTCGGACCACCTGCGTACCTGGACAAACTCAAAATCTTTAGAATCCTCCACAACTTCTTTAAAGTGTTTGAAGGGGGGGGGGGGATAAAGGCCGCAGGAAAGGCCAGGTCTTCAAGCATTCTCAACAAGCCCCAACTACTCAGCAAGGTTTAGTTCATTTAACTTTGACTTTACCCTCTCTGGGCCTTTAAAGACATACTTATGGGGATAAAAAGGAGGCGTACCTGCGTCCGCAACGCGAGCCGTAGTAGACTCAAGTATCTGGCAGACGGCTGTTTCTATCTCCACATCAGAGGTAGGCCTGATGTTGTCGGGGAATGTGGCATTCCTACCGGGCGCCCTGAGTGCCTGGATAGCCGCGGTCACGTGGTCTGTCGCTTGTGTGGACCCCACGTCGCTGGACACTGCGTAGTTGGCGGGAGCGACAGCGCTGAGTCCAGTGTAGCCCGCGAGCACTTGGGGAGTTGTGGAAGCCGTTGATGGGGCGCCAGTCGCTATAATCCGTAGGAGATCATTGTCCCGAGACGCCTGTTGAATTCCTCCATCGCTTCCCATAGCCTTTGCTGAGCCTTCGATAGATTTTTCAAGGCCTTGAGCTGCATCCATCGCAGCGGTGCCCTGGGACACCGCACTTTGATGTGATGCCGCCATCTTTGTCGCCTGGGTGAATGCTGCTAGAGCGGCATGAATTTCTTCCAATTTCTCGTCCATGGCATCGAGTCGCTTATCGACCACTGTCTCACTCGTTTCTCTGGTGGCAGCTGCGGTCTTCTTCGTTTTTTCCGCTGACTTGCCTTTGTCCTTACCCATTTTTTCGCTAGGTTCGGATGGAGCCCGTAATGCAGCCTTTCAGAGTCTTTGAACGTTGAGCGGCAGACTGGTTCTTCTGTTTGCCGCCAGGTGGATGGTGAGGGTGCCGCTTGTCGCTAGGTGGCATCCGAGCACGCCTCCGCAGAATTACAGTGACATTTTCAATCCACCTCAATGACAATGAGGTCATACTCCTGATCCACCAGGGTATCAGTCGAGCCAATACCCGGGCGGGCCTGGGAATGCCAAAACATTCCCATTTTAGGAGGAGGGCGGTGGCCCATACTTCCCGGTAGTGCTAACAGTCAGTCACCAGGTTTATCTCATTACCCTGGGACATGCCGCAAGGCTTTAGGTGGCTCAGGTTCATTCCACCAGGATAGTCCAGTTACCACCCAGCATCAGGTTCACACCCGATGCCAAGTTCCTCCAAACCATCTTTCCTGGCTTGTCTAAAGACAGACATCTGGCACCAGGCCTTCACCCGGAATGTGTCACTGACATTCCATGATGATATACTTTTTCCACTTTCCGTACTCTCTGCCAACAGCGGTGCCCAGGGGAGTCATCCGGGTGACCCCCCCCCCCCCCCCCAGGCTAGGGGAACTGTCAAGAGTGAAGCCTTGCGGAGTCACCCGAGCGACACCCCCCACAGTTGGGGGGACCAAGGTTCTGACACCACCGGGGTGCCATGGCTGTGTCCAGGGACATGGTAAGCTGAACCATGGGGAACTCAGCCTATGAAATGGCAATTATGCAACCTCTGGAGGGCCCTCTAAGGGGATCCCTTAAAGCAACGTCTGGGTATGTGGCACATATACACAGGACCTGAGTCCTGTATCCTGACGGAGTGGCTAAAACCATGACACCATGGGGGCATACACCTCAATCCTACGATGAGCACTGGAACGGACATCCTGGTCATGGCACCAATGTGGTGGTCGCCACCTAGTCTGACTTCGGAAGGTCTACCTCTGGAATGCTAGTTCCCGGCAATATCCACCCTACATGCTATTATGTAGGTTCGGTTTTTGGAGAGTATGAGCTTACCTAATAACACAAAACATAACTCCACGTCTTTAATGAACAGGGATGTTTATTCAATTACTTCCTGAAGTGATCCCGGAAGATCACTTCCACAAGTACAGTACCCTGACACAACGTGCAAGGTAACATTGGAGAGGGTTATCTGAAAGACTCGCCTAACCGCCAGGAAGGTTCAGAGAACCTGCCTGCCAATGTGTGGGCCCAAGGGTCTGCTCCTGTAGAGAGACGTGCGAGGACAGCCTGTCGACCCAATACGAACGTGGAGTATATATACTCCGCATTACGTAATCCCGGCCCCCACCGCGCCACTCTCTTGGATGGCATGGTCCAGAACCACTACACAGCGGGGATTGACTCTCCGCGCCACCTTCCGAGGAACAGACAAAACACTGCTGGATCCACGTCCCACTGCACATTTATTCACATAAATTTTACGTATATGTGCATGAATTCACATTAGTGTGCATGAATTCACTAGATGGCATGGCAGTAGTCTCTGTGATTTTTTTGTATTTCTTGTGGAGGTATAGCCTGTAAAGTTGGTTTATTTACCAAATTTACCAAACCAGCAGTTTCAATTATCGCTAATGTCATTCAGGCTATGATTGGCTGATCACTGCAGTTATCCTAATTTTGGTAATTTTGGCAGTTTGGTTAGGCCACACCTTTCTGCAGGTGTGTGGTGTTGACACTAATGTATGTTAACTTTTGTCCAGCTGAGAAAATATTATAGGCTAGTGAACCTACATATATTTACGCATATGTCCTACAGACGTGAGGATGTGTGGATGTTAAGACTGATGAGTGAGAACTGGTGGGTACTAGGGAGTGAGGACTGGTAAGTGAGGACTGGTAGGTACTGGTGGGTGAGTACTGTTGAGTGAGGACTAGTCAGTGGGGACTGTTGAGTGAGAAATGATGAGAGAGGACTTACGCATATGTCCTACAGACGTAAGGACGTGAGAACTGGTGGGTACTAGTGAGTGAGTACTGGAGAGTGAGTACTGGTGAGTGAGGACTGGTGAGTGAGGACTGGTGAGTGAGCACTGTTGAGTGAGTACTGGTGAGTGAGGACTGGTGAGTGAGGACTGGTGAGTGAGGACTGGTTAGTGAGGATTGGTGAGTGAGAACTGGTGGGTGAATACTGCTGAGGGAGGACTATTCAGTGTGGACTGTAGAGAGAGAGAACTGATGAGTGAGGACTGGTGAGAGGGGACTGGTTGGCTCCCCCCTAAAAACTGCGCCCCCCCCCCCCCAGCCATAATTATTCAATGCTCCCTAATCAGCCTCAGTCTTTGATAGCCTACAGTTGGAGACTCTAGACTTCAGTACAGTCTGTTGTCCCCAGGGCCAGGGCGCACAGGCTCAAACTAAGACTGTTACCGGTGCCATTTTGAGGCAAGGATTCCTGCCTCTGCTGGTACTAAGCTGCCCTGATTGATTTGCCAGTAACCAGTGTGGTACTCTTCAAGCATAGGTCCTAGAGTAGCTTTTACTGGGCATGTACCAAATAAATCAGCTTGGGGAGTTATATTCCCAGAATAACACCATCCTGGTATTCTAGAACAGCCACTCAAGAAATTCCTTTCTCCTATCAGCCTAGAGGGAGTTGGCAAATTGGGGCCGGGCACTGTAGACCCATAATCAATGTACAATCCAAGCCTGAGGATGACAATGGGCCAGAAGAGATTATCGTAAAAGAAATATCTTCAGAAGATGATTATTCCTCATTAGGTAAAGAGAGTGTGTTTACACCACAAATAATATGATGAAATGATGTTCCTGAAAATGTAATAATCCTGATATGGACACATGGCCCCAGATGTTTACAGTGGGGTGTTTACACTGATTTTTCCACTGTCACCGCCATGACATCATCGCTGATTCCAGTAACACATGGAAGGTTTTCGTATGTCGCATCTACCTGCTGCTGAAACACATCTTGGCCAGAGTTTACTACAAATGGCACCTGCAGGTATCGATATCGTCTGAATGGCATGTTGAATGTCTTGAAGAAGCATATGACAGTTTGATTTGCCAGTAACCATTATGAGTGCTTCGGCCAATTTGCTTGTGAAGTCATCCAGCATTGGGACTGAGTCCACCACCCCTCTCATAAGATCTCACACTCTCTAAGCGGTATTCTGTACTCTTACTATGCTCTATAGGAGACGAATTCTTAAGAAACTTAGACACGCACTGCCCTAAAAAGGAAATGTCACTAAAAGACAGAGGTACCCCATGGCTAACTGACGAAATTATATCAAACATCAAATCCAAAGACGAAGCCCTAAAAAAAGCTAAAAAAAGTAAACTAGAAGCTGACTGGACAATAGCACGTAGACTCAGAAACGATACAAAAACTATGATTAGGAGAGCCAAATCAGCTTTTATTCAGGATAATGTAGACACTGAACCGAATAAGTTTTGGGACAAACTTAAGGAGATATTACCCAACAATAAAGATAACTCACTAATAAATCTAAAAGATGATACCACTAACCTGCAAGTACCCAAAAATGAACTACCCAACTTTGTAAATAACTTCTTTGCGGACATTGGCCCGTCACTGGCTAACAAATTTACTGAAGAATGGATATTTTATGGCAAGACAGTCACAGATAATGAATTATCGTGTACAGAGGCAACTGAGAATGAAGTATTAGATCTCATAAAAGATATAAACATAAACAAGTCGTCATCAATCAAGGATATTTCATCCAGAGTGTTAAAAGACAGCTTTCTAATTATCAGTAAACAAATGACACATGTCTTTAACTGCTCCATACGACAAAACATCTTCCCTACCTCCTGGAAAAAAGCCCAAATCATCCCTCTTAAAAAATCTGGTAACCAATTTAATGTCAATAACCTTCGTCCAATTTCACTCCTTCCCCTGCCAGGAAAATTACTCGAAAAAATCATCCACACACAGATCTCCTCCTTTCTTGAAACTAACAATATTCTTGATAGCAACCAGGGCGGTTTCAGAAAAGGACATTCTACCATTTCTACTGTTGCTGCATTTACTGACAATATTTTCTCAGGACTTAACATCAATGAGTACACAGCTGCCACATTTATAGATTTGTCAAAAGCGTTTGACACGGTGTCACACGCTATCCTACTACGGAAATGTAAAGCGTACGGGTTACACGACACAACAATTGCCTGGTTACAAAACTACCTACAAGACAGATCGCATACGACAAGAGTAAATGGAATCCTTTCGGATCCAAGATACATATCATGCGGAGTGCCCCAAGGTTCAATCCTGGGGCCTCTCCTTTTCTTAATTTACATCAACGACTTGTCCGACGTTCTAACAACCGCCAGTTCCAAGCTCTATGCCGATGATACGGTTGTCTATGCATCCTCACATAACATCAATATAGCAACAGACACCATACAAAAGGACCTGGACCAGCTGGGTGCTTGGGCCAAACGTAACAGGTTAACTATTAACACAAAAAAAACAAAATCAATGATTTTTGCTACTAAAAACATGCTGAAAAAACTGCAAAGGCCAAATAAACTAACACTTAATAACGAAATTATTAAATATGTGACACAATTTGATTACTTAGGTATAAAATTAGACCAAAAATTGACCTACGAACTGCACAAGAAGGAATTGGCCCGCAAGCTAAAGCACAAGATTTACATTTTTGCAAAAATCAGGCAATACTTGAACCGCGATCAAGCAATCAATATCTATAAAACAAAAATCCTTCCCTACGCAGAATATGGCGGCCCCCTAATAATCAACACAAATCAACACACCCTAGATAACCTGCAAAAACTACAAAACAAGGCACTTCGCATTGCACTCAAACTACCGCACAGAACAAACACAACCAGACTACACAATGAAGCAAAAGTTAATTTTCTGAGTGAGAGGCGGGACTCGGCAGCACGCAAAATGGCCTTTATCAGAAGTAGAAACGACAATTATATAGTACGGATGAACAGAAATACAAGATTGTACGATGCGCCAGTACTTGCAGTAACACCTGAAAAAAGAGCAATATTCAAAAGAAGCATGTTATTTAAGTGTCCAAACTTGTGGAACCGCCTTCCAACCGAATATAGGCAAATTCCCACATATCTCCGCTTCAGAAACAAAGAAAAAGATTTTCTCAAAAACAGCCGTCTAAACTATTAACTTATGCACTAGATAAGGCATGAGGGCCAGTACGACAAACCCCAGTTGTATTACCTGTACGTATTAACTAGATCAGAGATTCTACCAAAACACTTATACTTTTTGCTTATTTTCTGTTTTGATATTGTTATGATTTCGTATGTATAAATTGATCATAAAGGTGAACTTATTGTGCTCTACAAACTCCCTGAGATATATGAATTAGTCAACATACACTATAATAACCGCAACTTACTTGTAAATGGCTCATCTATGAGCAACACATGTTATCTAAGACCATGCATATGTATGACACATGGTTATGATGTATAAGCACCGAAGTGATGTATAAGCACCAATGTGATGTGATTGTTTATGTAGATATTCACGTTAGCTAGTTAGTATCCTCGCGTTATACAGCCCAATTTACAAACATGTATCGTGATAACCAATGCTGGTGTTAACTGAAAACAGGCATACTTGCCTTGTTAAGGCCAGATTAAATAAAATGATCTAAAAAAAAAAAACCCTTGTATGTGCAGTCCATGTCACATGTGCCAAGAGTAGCAAGCTTCTGGCCACCATATCCTGGCAGCAAACTCCTGTGAAATGGTTTGTTTTGTGACATTTACTGCATCGTTTCCCATGGGCCAAACAATTATCCATGGATGTTAGTGTATGGGGGATATCCTCAGTTTCTGCACTGTTCTACATCCCTGTGTTTGTTCGCCTTGCTGTCAGGTTTATTAACACTGCTTGTTTCCCCTTTTATACTGCTACCTGTTCTTTTTTCCAGTTTTTTTCAGTCAAATCATCTGGACTTGGGCTGCTTCACCTGTAATTTTCTTTAGCTGGCTCTGTGAGCTTTCACAGGCATGTGCGATGTTGAGTGTTGTCAGTAGGTCAAAATTGGTCCCATGGTTGAAGAAGCATTGGTGAAATTTGTGAGAATTAGTGCCATATACTAGTCTGCCGCATATCATCTTGTCAATGATGTCACCAGGAAAATCACACTACTTGGCTAGTAGTTTCATGTCTGTCAAGAAGCTGTCATTCTCGACATGGGTTGCTTGCACATGATCATAGAAGCGGTACTGAGCAAAATTGACATTAGATTTTGGTGTCAAATATTCTGTGAATTTTCTGAACCCTGTGTTGAGATCATTCTGGTCCTCTGCTGCTACAGCAGGTACAGCAGGGACTCCCTGTCTTACAAGATGGTGGAATCAGGCAGAAGCAAAACCAAAACATAAAAGTGTAGGGATGTGAAATTACAGGCATGGGGAGCTATGGCAAGCCAATGCTGCAACAACTAATAGATAATAACAATGTATGTATGTGTTAGTATTACAACATATATATATATATATATATATATATATATATATATATATATATATATATATATGGTATATCGGTATGTGCCATCAGAAGTGTGAACACTACCATATACCTTTTTTCCCTCATTTTTAAGCAATTTTTATGAAGTGCATTCCCCAAATTTCTTCCGCTCAGGCCCTAGCCCCCTATTACTCATTCTAATGGCAGGTGTTAAGCCAAATGAGCAATGGGTACCATCTTTGTGTAAGTCTTTAGAATCTGCCATTATTGTCGGTTGTATTTGAGACAGAAAGAACTATGGTCCTATTTCTAGCTACAGCATACATGTGAGTCAGTTTATTATTATTCATAACTTTTACAGTTCACATAAAAACTTTCAATAAAGCATCATAAAAAAATACATATAACGTGTATACCATTTATACATAACCATTAGAGAAGTGCAGACTCAAATACTTTACCTTCAGATACCAAACTTAGTATGAAATACTAGTCACATATCGTGGACGTTCCAAGATGGCCGACACCTCTGGAAGTTCGCCTGTCAACCTGAGTCAACATGATTGAATGTAACTGGGTTTGTTTTAAGGATAAGAAGGAAAGCCTTATTGAAAAAAGAATACATCATTTTAGCCTCCCCTGTGCTTTTACCCTAATGCTGGAGGGGGAAGAGGGGGACGTTTTTTTGGCCATTCCAATTACCATTCGGTGTTCTAAAAACTACGCCCCCTCCCTGCCATAATTGATGAATACATCCTTACTACATTGCATTTGGCAAACGCAATCTCAGCTTGGAGAAAGCATCAACAAGATTGGCTGGTAGGGTAGAGCCATTTATTGTCAACACGGATCCTATTCTTGTATGCCAATAAATCGTGGAGGTTAGGTTGTACACTGGAATGAGTGGGAAGGGAGGGGGTTTGGAGTGAAATCCGTGGATGAAACTTTATAAAGTGTGTTACAAGTTAATGCCAGCTGTAAATCATAGATGGCGGTAAAAACCAGTCACACGTATTGAACACTAGATGGCATTAGTCATCACTTTGTTTTGCATTAGATACTCGTATTGTGGTTTAAGCTTGAGCTTATCTATCGTGTAAAATATACTTATATTCTCAATAAAGTTTTCTCTCTGACCTGGATGACATATATGGGTCCGTGGTTTGTTCTTCTCCTAATAACACATCCCATATTTCCTTCTGGATAATGATGGTTTGCAGTCGCATAGTTTCACTGTCCTTATTTCTTTATATATTCCATGATGATCGTCAACGCATACAAAATATTAACAGTAAACAGACAGCGGTCGACGGGACAGTGGTGAACTTGGGACCACAAGCGAAACCCTGTACACACTCTCTCGCCAAGAGGAGCTCACCGGGCTCCTCGGTCTGCTCCGATTAGACACGTGCCGAGGGACACGTGCTTTTTGTGCGAGGGAGGTGGTTCACTCTCACCCCTGCCGCTGGCGATGTGTGTCTGTATGTGTGTGTTTGTGTTTGTGTGTGTGTGTGTGTGTGTGTGTGTGTGTGTGTGTGTGTGTGTGTGTGTGTGTGTGTGTGTGTGTGTGTGTGTGTGTGTGTCTGTATGTGTGTGTGTGTGTGTGTGTGTGTGTGTGTGTCTGTATGTATGTGTGTGTTTGTGTGTGTTTGTGTGTGTGTGTGTGTGTGTGTGTGTGTGTGTGTGTGTATGTGTGTGTGTGTGTGTGGGGGGGGGGGGGGGGGGGGGGGGGGGTCCTATAAATGCGGTGTGCCGCACCAGAGGGTAAAAACGAATACGAAGCAAACATATACTTCACGAGTTATTTTTATTGTAAAGTGATACAACGTCTTCTGTACACATTGTCTTGACAATATCATACAATAATTACAATGCACATGTACATAAAGCGAGAGGGAGAACGGGGACTCTGTAGTAACGAGTTCAGCACAACTTGCACCTCAATTTTCACTCACTTCAATGTGCGGTGTGCTCATTCAAACAAAAAAACGTTCACATCATCTAGATAGCAACTTTTTGTTATCCATATATTCGGTTTCGGATGTAAGGAAATTAAAAATCTTAGTATATAAATCAGATTAATTAGACGTGTGCTTCTTTAGATGCCTGCACCGTGACGCTCTTGATAAGATGAACTACCCCATTTTTCAACAAAGAAAATGGAACTTAGTAATTGAAAAAATGCTTCAAGGCCAACGTTAGTCATGCTCAGGATAGATGTATTTTCTTTCTTTAAAAGTAATATCGTAAAACGCCTGTCGGTCTTTTCCTTCATTGAATTCAGTTGGTTTAAATTTTTCTTGAGAAACACTGTGTATGGCCATGCAATTCCCAGAACTGACTGATTGTGTAGGCAATTAAATAAAACAAACTATTTTAAACGATGTTCACAATTAGTTCTTAATCAAAATTCGTGAAGGTGCTTATTAATTACTTCATGACGTATTTCTTGTACTGACTCGTGCTTTTCTTGGGGACCCCCTTGTCTAACACGGACTGGTTAAGCACTATGGAGACACTAGGTCTGGGTGAACACATTTGATTTTTACATGGATTTTTAGCGGTTACCAGTCTCAATGCCGGAGATGTAGGGAAATGAAATGAGCCAAAATACCAAGTGACTTTTCAATTTGTTCACCTTATCCAGTTTTCCCATTATAATATACTTAATAACAACGAAAATGTTATACTTCTCATTTTCAATCATATTAATTCGATATTAGTCACGCTCGCGAAAACACCGGAGGATGAACGTAGTTTTAACGTTGAGGAGATGGAACTCCTCAGCGTGACAAAACTATATATACCACATAGGTATCAGCGGGCAGCAACTCCCTAGACATTCGCACACAAGTATATAAAGATGATAATGAAATTTAACAATTAAGATATCGCCAAAAACTAGTATTGCATAATTTGTAGAATTGTCACAAATTAATGAACTAAGTTGCCGTGAGGTGTGAATTCCATAATTCTAATCAAGATCTAGAGCTTTGCCTAACGACCTACCTAATTAATATATGGGCGTGGAAAAAACCAGAATGATTTAAGAGAATTCTCTTTTGGTCTAGTAAGGGTGAAATACGTTGAAGCACTTAAAAGTGTTGCATGGACTTTAAGGTTGTTCATTTGGGAGAGGTCATTGCTAGAGGTCGTATAATAACTTTCGATGATGCTATAGCCCCTTACCTAACAGGAAATGCAGACACTTTAGCATTAATAAGGAACAAGTCTAGACAAGGAATATATTCATCTCGATCACCTACTTATTGTTTATGAGAAGACCGCTCTTGCTCCTGACTGTAGTTATTTCGAACACATGTCCGACACTTAGCACAGGCTTTGTATAGATTTTGTACAAAAATAGATTTTTTTATTTTGTCCAAGTTCCACTTGGTGACAATGATGCGATGATCTTCAAATTGATGGTGCAGCGTTAGGCGTAATAAAAATATCTACAACAATCTCGGGCGGCGCTATAGCGTTGCAACATTACGCGCCTACTCACATGATCACAAGACTAAGTTCCAATTATGGCGGACACAAACACACTCTCCCATAGCGTGCAGTATGGCAATGACGTTTCCTCACATTGTCTATTCACAGTCAGATACAACCATTCTTAACGTAGAAAACCATAAGTAAAAATTGTGCATTCCTTCAGTCAGCCACGAATGATAATGAGATGATGAAATGAGAGGTGGGTGACAAAAATACCGATTCGATCCTGTTGTGTATAGCGTTCGCTATTTTGGTTTTCTGATTTAGTCCTGTTGCCAAGTAATGCTACACAGCGACGAGATAACAACTTTCAGACACAGTCAATGAGTCCGTCGTCAAGTTTAAGTACATTCACTGTTAACATCCATGACATCACGTCTACGTCATCACGACGTCACGTCTACGTCATCACGACATCCCCATCGAACCGAATTGTCACCAGGGGGCACCACCATACAGCACCACGAGTCCATGTTGAGCGGCGCGGAAGGCGACCTCTCGTGGGCAGCGTGTGCTGGCGGAGCTGGGGGCAGCCCACTTCCTGCTGGTTGTGGGTGCATCACAGGCAGAGGCTGGGCTAGTCTGGGCCCAAGATAAGTTTATAGAGTCTGGATGTGGTTAAAGCCGGCCCTGCTATAAGGGTGGACCGTTCACACCGGGGTGTATGAACACACAGTTTTTCTCAAAGCGGCAACCGCCTGCCTTCATGAAATGACGACACATTCGTGGAGGTCCTGGTGGGCCTGGCATCCCTGCGATGAGAGAAACCGAAGATCAGAACATGATTTTATAGGGGTGAAGGAGGCTGAATTCAAAATGAAATTGTTCATATGCATGCTCAATTCGACATCGATTCGGGGTTTCGTTCGAAATTTCAATTGGCAATTCTCAGTCTACAATTTAACATATCAAACGTCATAGTTAACTATGAATCACACCTAGCTTACTTGACCAGAAGTTGTCTCAGAACACACTCTTAATATTTATATAGAATGACATGGCTATAAGGTACATGCTACAAAACATGGGGAGTTGTTTTTTTGACGGGTCCAGGCCTCTGACCGTGAATAACATTGATTCCCATCGATTTTGTAGCATGTAGCATGGTAGGCTGTTCTTTATTTATCCTATCCTCGAATTTAATATCATCTTAACATAAATTAGCATGGAAACCATGTTTCAGTCAAAGTCGTCACTCTATCAAAGTTTCAACGTGTTCCGTATAATAGAGTACGGAATAGGGTGCAGCATAGAATCTCTACTGTAAAGGGAGTAGGCAGTAATTACGTAAATAGTAAATATTAAAAGTACTGCACGGGTACATAATACAAATGCCATATGGAAATAGATGTCTAAAATATAAGTATATACTGCTATACTGTCTTACCTCGTCCACGTGGGGGGCCTGGATGTCCGCGGGGCATCCTGTAGCCGGCCCCGCCTCCTCCGCGGTGTGGCGGCATGCCCGGGGGCGGCGGTCCGCAGGGTCCGGGACCCATCATAGGCCCGCCGTGTAGGTTCTCGCCCCACTCCTCGTCCGGACCGCGCATACCTGTTAAGCGCGGAATACAAAGACCGTTAATAAGGCCTGCATACTGTGCGCACAGATTGTGAACGCAGGAGTCCTATACACCAAGACTGATCATAACTACAGGATGCAAAATCATCGAGATATCTAATATACTTGTTGCTGAAAATATTACTCATCTCATGTCTGTATTGCTAATCACTGTTCCTTTACTAGGTGTAAAATCAAGAAATTCAGCCGTTTCATATCTTCATATCATGTATCTTATAAATACAAAACATCTTTACCTTGCATGTGTGGAGGTGGTCCGTGTGGGTGTCCGTGGGGTGGTGGTCCGTACGGTGGTGGTCCATGTGGTCCTGAGGGCGGTGGTCCATGCGGCCCTGAAGGAGGTGGTCCATGTGGTCCTGAGGGTGGTGGTCCGAGGGGACCAGAGGGCGGCTGGTCGAGGGGGCCGTTTGGCGGGTGTCCGTAGTGCTGGTAGTTGGGCGGCGGCGCCATGTTCATCATGGCGTGGTTGGCGCCCTGGGGAGGGGGAATTCCCATCCCGTTACCTGTATAAAAGAACGCAATGACACATTCATTACTCAGGCACGTCAGGGTACCATAACTACCACTTTAATATCTTATTAAGTTTACATTCTGTTCATCATTTTGATTCAAAATATCTGGTGTTTTGGTGGGTTGAGTCCCCCTGATACTACTGATTAGCTATGGTTCTGCCGCGTAAATTTAGGAAACCATTACTTTTACATCGATCTTTTGGACTATTCAAACCACACATCATATAAATAGAGTCACCTTACTTGTAGAATTGTCAGCATCCCAATGCGAAAGTTTTCAATATTGGCATTCTGATGATATGCCGATAATATAAAACTGTCTTCTCTTACTAGAAAACCTTGTATGTGTAGAACTTATTTGAACCCAAAAAGGTGTTCATCTGTGCATGGCGACCAGGGCAAGTGCTACCTCCTTAAAATAGTGTTCCACTCATTCCCTATCTACATCTAATGTGGTCTACAATACCACTGTGATGAGTAGAGGCACTCACCCTGCGGGAACTGCTGCGGGCCGGCGCTGTAGGCACCGTTGTGCGCCGTCTGTGATGGGAGGCCGTGCTGCTGCTGCTGCTGGTGCTGTTGCTGCCCGTGCTGGTGGTGCTGTTGCTGTAAAACCTGGTCGTTCATTTTACTCTGCTGTGCCATGCTGGCCACCAGGTTGGCGATGTCCGGCGGTAACGTCAATCCCGCACTGGTGGCCGGGCCACTCACACCGCCGCCGCCACCACGCGACTGTGATTTG